>OY725344.1:8889722-9375186 GCA_963243735.1 Neocrepidodera transversa
AAAAATTCGGTTCCTTACGAACAGGATAAAAAGGACCTTCGAGTAATCGGATATTTGTGAGAATTAAATGCGTATCTGAAATTTTGGGACGTTTTTCAGCAAATCCTATTTAAAATATATATAATAATACTATGAGATGGGTATAAATGTTAATAAAAGAAAATTCAATAAAATTAATAAATAAAATTTTAATAAATTATAAATTATTATCTATATTGAAAATAATGAATTCATATATATTTTAAAAAGTGAATAAAAAATTGTATTACAACATATGTGTATTTATTAATATAACCGCATAAAAATTTTTAAATTTGTAATTTTTTTCAAATTTAAAAATAACGATATATTTATTGTTCGTCTCATTATTCCATTTTATCTATAACATTTTCAAATATTTCTACATAAAAGCTAAACATCACAACCATTAGTACAGTAACATATTCACTCGAGGCATATCCGGAGCCACTACTATTTGTGGAAAACTCGGCCCATTTACATCACAAGCGTACCTATATTGATTTAGCTCCAGGGGATTTTCGGAAAACTTTCACACTCCAACGAATACAAATTTCAGTTAGTTTTCTTCAAATTCTCACACGCTTTTTCTCGCGCTGATAGTCTGCCGCGAAAGTCTTTTCATAGGTGGCCTAAAAAAGGGATATTATAGAAGATATACTATTTCACATATATTTTTAATAATTAATTTTATTAAATAATAATATACTATAAATAAAATAGAATCTATTAAATCTATAAATGTAATAATATAATCAATTTTGTTTATACACGCCTATGGGATATTCTATTTATTAAACTAGAATAAATGTTGTTACCTTTTGCATTTTTTTTGCGTATGTCTATGGTTTCCGGCTCTTTCTTGCAGGTGTATAAGAGGGAATATTATTAGAGTGATTGAATTTTGAGAGGTTGAGACACAATGGTAGCGTTCGCTTTTGAAAAAAAACGATGTTTTATGTATTCCAAAAAAAAGGGCGAATGGAAAAAAATTGTAAAAACTTTTACTATAGAAAAAAAAGTGTCTATTTTCTTTGATAAATGTTTGTATTTATGCCCGAGGTATTTCTTTGAATATAAAAATATATTTTAAAAGAATGGAGCTATTGGAGCCTATATTTTTAGTGATTTTTTTAATAATGTTTATTTCAATAAAAAACGTTATTTTTATATATAATGGGTAGTAAAAAAACTACACTCGTCTGCTCTCTGCTCTTATAACTTATAACGGCACACTACCACCACTCAAATGCTTACAAATGCGCGGTTCACTGGAAAAAAAAAAAAAAATTAGTGTACTGAAATAATAATTTATATAATAGTGTAATAGCATAAATTTTCTTAATTTTAAATGATTCGTTGGAGCAATATTCTTAACTGGTTTTATTTTCCATTATATCCAGTCTAATATAAAATAATTATAACTTTGTCGTAGGATTTTTTTTAAAGATATAAAATTAAATAAATTAGAGGGCTCTCAAAGAACGAGTAAGCAAAAGAAAAATCCCGTTAAAAAAAATGAACGTAATTATTATTTTTTTTAACTAACAACTAATTGCGATCTTCGTCCTTATAACAGTTAATTATCCTTTAAAGTTAAATACTTTCGTTGGTGTAGGATTAATTAAGATGCCCGGGGAATTTAATGGGTACTTTTTGACTTGATTACTCTCCCGGCCAATTTCAGTAAGGAGAGTAGTTACGATTATCTCGTGCTTTTCTAGGTATATTTGCTTAGAGCCAGAAACGGTTTATTTATATTTAACAGAGAGAATTTAAGTAAGAGGAGAAGGTATACTAGATCTAGAAATAAATGGAATATTAATGATTATAATTTTTAATACTTTGCTACTATTTTTTTATTAGAGCTTTATTATTTTATTACAGACAGACAGACAGGTTTATAAAATAACCAATATATTTAAACCAAAATTGAGTTGAGATACTCGCATTCACTATAAACTACATTTTTTTAGTATGTTCTTATAGAAGCCCTTAAATACTGAACATTGCGGAACTCTCAGATATATTTATTTTATCAATTTATGGAATAACGTAATTACGAATCGTTTTCTTTGCATCCAAAAAGGACTTATTTGTATTTGTTCTTGAACTTTTGAATCCATTTATTAATGTATGTTTTTATAGGATCCTAAAATCGAACCCTGCGTAACTTCTGAATAGATAAACTTTTTATGTAAAAACACAATTACGAATCGTTTTCTTTGAACCCAGAAGGCACTTATTCATGTTTTTTCTTGTTCGAAATCCCCAGAAAGGGTAAACGCCGAAATGCCTGCACACACGTAGTCGAGTGCCAAGTTTGGCGGTTGGTGTTTGGGGGCGGGCGTAAACAAAACCCGAGGAAAGCGGATCGCCTATGAATAACAAACATAATTGAATTGTTTGGATTCATAATTTGTTCTGTTATGAAATTCAGGACGACCATTAGTTTTGGGTTCACGGATATAATGGAAAATTACGTATCTATTATTTTGAGGAATTTTAGCTCCTTTATTATGTTGTTTTTAAGGAAAATCGATTTGGATACTATGCAAATTGATTTTATTGAAAAGAATGAAAAAATAGTAAAATAACAATTATTACAGGCTTATTCAATGATTCAATAATTCATAAAAAATAAAAAACCAGAAATAAAATTAGTATTTCTCACTAAAAAGGAAGAAAAATAACTTTACTGACATTGCACCTACATAGTTTATCTACTTTTTTAAAATATCTAAAATATTGATGTGCATTAGTGTATTTTAGGTGATTTAAAAACTTTTGTAAAAAATGAAATCGTCTCTATCATTTTTTGGCTCTGTACGTATATACCTTTTTTTAATTGTCATTAATTTCCAAATTGCTATCATACCTTAAATTTTATGAAGTTTTGAATCCACCATTACTAATAAAAATTCACATATTATTATTACTTACCCAAGTATGGATGGTGAGAGATGTATAACTTAGTAACCACATAGTTTATCTACTAATTTTTATTTTTTAATAAAATTTCGATATTTTGATATGTGATACTGTAGTATATTTGATTTAGAAACTTTTATGACAAACAGAATTTTCAGATAAATTACTAATAATGGGTGGAGAAGAAAAAATAAAATTTGGGGAGGGTAGGGTATTATTTTAGAAATATTAGATATTAGATAATTTGATTTGATTTAGTATATTTTATATAATTTAAAAATTGTACTATATTTGTTAATAATTCCAATAGAAGTAAAAAATAAATGGAAAAAGTTGTTTTAACAAAAACCATAATATTTATTGATATAAGTAAAAAAATTATTTAAACTTAACTTAGAGTAAACAAACATTTTTAAATCTTATTGCATTTTTTTAACAGACGATAATGTTACATTTGTTTTTCCACAACCAGTAGGACCTCCAATTAAATTCCGGTTAGAATCAATCGCAGTAGGTAGGTTCACCGGTTGATATGTGATTAAGATTCTTATTTTCTACTGCTTTTAAAAGCTGTATACCTGTCGGTGTAATTAGTTTGGATCCCCAGTATGTATGTTTGGAATTCTAATCGTCAGCACCAAGAAATCTGTTGCCGAGTAAGTCGAAGAGCTGTTCTCTACTTATGGAATGTCATGGGGGACTATATACCGCAGTGATTGTCAAAGTGCCGTGCCAATCCTTAACATTCATACTAGTTCGTTATGTTTGATTGTGCATTTGATTATAATTGTTGTCAAACCATATGCGGTACCATCGGGGTTATTTAGGTAATAAACTGTGTACTTTAGAAATATTTATGAAATCGAAATTTATATCCATTAATAACTGACACAGATTTGCCTTTTTGACTAGACACAAATTCTAATTACACTTTCACACAGCAAGGACATTGTTGCACTAAATTCAAATTGAAATTGTTCTAAACAAGTGAAAGTAATTTTGTAATGAGATAAACCATTCATAATCGTCTTTGCGGATAAGCCGGAAAATGCAGCAAATTCTCCATAAGTAGATAGTCCAGGCCGGTTATAACCTACTGTCTGTCAGCTCCTTCTGTGACGTAGACGTTCTCTCTCTAACACGTTGAATTCTATATATCAGGGTTATTAACGGCCTAGACTATCTACTACCCTGAACATTATCTTCTAAAATATAATTAAGATCATTTTCTAGTGTAGGACGCAACTCGGCTGGCCCTTTTTGAACTATCTGACGCATCAGGACTATGATATTTTATTAGCAGTGCGCACCTAAGCCATTTTACTGACCGCTAGACGCATATCGGTTCCAGCTATAAAAACAGACCTTCGTTATTTTCATTATTTGGTAAAAGTGGACACAAAGTTAATCAATAAAAATTATTTACATCCAACCTAAAATTACTAATTGATGTTAACTGTAAATTTTATTAAATGTATCAAAATTTATTTTATTCGTTTTATTGAAAATAATATAACTTATGAATATTCTTAAATCTAGAAAATAACTAAAATTAATAATTTATATTATGCATTATATATTTATGATGGCTACTTAATTGTGCCATTTATATGTCATAGAAAATACGATATTAATATTTAGTCGCGTGATGTTTTATATTTCGTTTAAATTAATTTATTTATATCACGCTATTTTTAAAACCGTACAAAAACAAACTTGCTATACACATACAATTTTTGAATAAATGATTATCTTTTATTATTTGGGGTAATTTGATATATGATAGTTACAAATTTGGGTTGATTACTGTACTTTGTGGTATAACTTGTGAGGACGTAATTGGTAAAATTCACGAAAGGTATTTTTAATGGAATTAGTAATATTTTTTTTACGCATAAAAAAAACAAGTAGGTCATAACCCATTTAAAATGGGTTTTAATTTTAAAATTTTATTTAAAACATTCAACGATTTAATCAGGCTCTTCACTGTTATCTGCTTGAAATCCCCCTATCAAAGTGAAGATTATGACAACTTTAGCTTTACGACACTCAACCACTCGATCAATTAACCGAATTAATTTAAAATTAAACAGATTTCAATTAAGTCATTTTCTCGGTTACAACAGAGCGAGGACGTTGAATGGTTTCGGGATACAATTCCAGATACAAATGATAATTAGGGAAAGTTTGAGGTAGATTTAAGGGAAATCGTTTAGCCTTCAAGTGTTACCAAACCCTTTGGAAATTTGCTTAGAGCCGTTTTATATTCCGAATTCGAAAATTTCAGTTATAAGGATACGCAAGGGAGATGAAAAGAACAGGTAATTGGTTTAAAACAAATTAGCTTAAATATACAAAAAATATTAGGTATTTAAGATTTAACACTTAACGTTTTTTTGCTTGATTTATTCATTTTAAATAAAATTTTATCAGTAAAACAATTTCTATAAATTTAAATATTCTTATAATATAACACAAATATCTTTTATATTTCCATTAATGAAAAAATAATTTACCCACAAAAACCGATTGTTAATATTCATTTAACCGAATCCGCTCGCAGGCGTCTTTATTCAAATCAAATCCCACCCTTAAAACCTTTCCAGCGGGCTGACCCGCTGACCGTAAGAGTCCTTTACTAATAGCGACCTGTTGCTTCACTTGATGACTTTCCATCCAGGAAAAATTCGTGGGAGGGTACAAGAGCGACGTGTACCGTAACGAAAATTACTTATCAACGATCGTTTCCAACACGGAATAGGCGGATCGTGGATAATTATGGAAATCGATATGAATTAATTATTTAAATCATTTTCGATAAAGTAGAAATGGAAATATTTGTCATATAATGTATATAATAATAATTGTTGAAACAAATAGTTTTGAATTTGAATTTTATATATCAATTGGAAATCATTACTAAATTAATAAAATATGTAGGGACTTGAAAAAATAAAAAGATATTGCAATGAGATTTACTTTAATTTATTTAAGGGCGCCATCCATTTCTAGATTTTTTTTGTACTGTCCTGGCACCCAATCCCTAAAACTGGGCGACAGAAAAATGGTATTCTTGAGTACCCTTCGTTAGGATAGTTCTACATGGTGTAGTGAAGAGGCTTTGATTATTGCAGCAGTTCAAATGTATTCAACCAATAAGATTACAGGAAAAAAATGATCATCATTGCCAACATGGCAATTCTCAATATCATAATAATCGTAATTACTAATATTTAGTATATAACATACTGTTACAAATATTTTTTATCGTTTCAGTAATTATTCCAATTACTTTTTAGATCTGAATTCTAAAATTGTTTAATTTTCCATTATTTTTCCAATAAGTTAATAAGATCAAAAAATTAATAACCAACACCGTCCCTATAATTCCAAAGTATTCTCTACCTCATTTCATTTGGAACGGCCTCGTTTAAAAAAGAAATTGTTGAAGGGTTCTCTGGGGAACCGTTGCATATTTATGAATCTTGACGGAATCGTTCTAATTATTCATAAATTAGTTATGGTAATTAATACAAAGTAACTCGGAAAATCGCGAATAAAATAAGGAGGAATGGAAATTTAAATACCTGGGTGTGATTTTCAATTTACCGGATCTTTCCGTTTGGCCAGTGAAGTGCTCGCTCCTGCAGCTATTCTTCGTTTTATTATACAAATGATTTTCGGATCTCATTGAATGGGTAATTAGGAGCAACATTTGATGCTAATTGAATAATTAAAACGCGTTTTTGGTTGCTAAGAGTTTTATTATGGTTTTTATTCAAATTTTTTTAAATTCAATGGATTATGGAGGTCAAGGTCCTTAGAGTAAGTTTATAAAAAAAATTAATATTAGTTACCATCGCGGTATCAAAAATGGCGAGAAAAATCTGTGCTTTTGATGATTAATGGTTCCATATCTCCAGTTTGAAATTAGTTCAAGATTTCACAAAAATTCAAATATTGCTACATCGCGATGCAAATGGAAAATATCATGCACGAATGTCTGTATAAATTGCCATTTTACAATTTTTCAATGTCCTTAGAATTTTCCGGGCATTTTTCATTCGTTGTACGCTTTTTACAAACGGGGCGAAAATTGAATATGGCGTATCGCGAACCGGAGAAAAGCTTCTATTTAAATTGATTTCTACGGGTAATTCCTAACTTACGGTTTATTCACTAAAGGAAATATAATAGACAGAATGACAGCGTTTATTCAATTAATGGTAATAACACATCATTGGTTTTTATCTCATTATAACAGTGAAAATTTTTATATATTTAAGAATGCTACGGCATATCTGTTAAATATTTTTATATCACGATTAGTTTCAATGTTTTCCATAGTTTTACCAAAAACAGTAATTTTAAATAAATGTTATAGTTTTTATTGTATCTTTTTTTATTCCTTATTAAGCAGCGGAGCAAATCAAAGCAAAGCGAAGGTACTTTTTGACTTTATAATATCCGTCTGTCTGTCTGCCTGTCCGTCTGTCACTGCGATAACTCGAGAACGGTTTCGAGTTTGAGGACTCTGTTTTCAGGAATCGATAGCTAGTTACCTTAGCTCGCCCACCTATTGTTTTCAATGACCATAATCAACTGCAACTGTCTGTCTGTCCGTTTGTCCGTCTTACAGCCTGTTCAGTAATAAATCGAGCTGAGCTACTTGGATACTGTTAGCTTGATGGGTTTATTTTTATGTAAAAGTACAGAGACATACCAGTATGAAAATTACAATCACTAACTCGTCATGAGACATGAGTAGTGATAAATGGATTAAAAAAAACTTCCAGTATTCATACTCTGGAAGTAAAAGCTCCTGGAGTGTAAATCACACAGGAACAATTTCTAAAAAAATCTGGTAAAAGAGCTTCCAACCCTGATACGTACAAGTTGGAATGCAGAGACTACAGATACATCGAATGACTCAATCAATATTAATACCAAGATTATAATTATTGAACAATGTAATTGAAATTTTAATAAAAAAAAATTTCATTTTTTTTCAATTGTGGGATAAATTAATATGATTTTTTTATAGTTCGGTTATTATATATTAATCAACATTCAAAATAAATTCTTCCTATAAATATATTCAAATTTAATATAACCTATAAATTCTTATAAATTGCAACGAACAAAATTTAAATTATGCGTATTTGTAACAAAAAAAATGTTAAGGGTTATAAATCCAGAGCTCGATCCTAAATAACATTTTTCTACATTTTCCTTGTCCGTAAAATTCCAACCCGGAAGCTTTTCTACTGCAATCTATTTTCTTGAATTTTTCTGAATACGCTACGGCAAAAACTAACCGACTTTTGTTAAAATACTAACTGAACCAGCGGATAAAGCAGCAATTTATCTGGATTCTCCTTTATTATAATTTTTTTTATCAATTGTAAGTAGAATATAATCATAAATCTTTGGAGTTTGTTTATCACAGAATCGCAGTGACAATTTTAAATTACGTTTAGAAATATTTTCCATGATGTCATGGTCAAGGACGTATAATAAAGTGTTTTATTTTGATCTTTCAGATAAATAAAGCGTATATCATGATATATATGGATATTTTTCATTGTCTTTCCAAAAACAGAACTTTTATTTAAATAAATCTAAAAGGTTATCCATTATCTCAAATGCAGTCAAGTAATGAAGTAGTAAGACTCTAAATTTAGTACTACATATAACCTCCTCCTTAATGTCATCTTACATTCTTCTTTTCCATATTTGACAGTTCTTTACATCTTCTTTTTCAATTAATATTATGTTATCAATCATTTTTAAAAATTGTTTTATATTTGTATAATGCCGCCTCTCAGGCTTTTATTTGCTTCATTATTAAAATTTAATGTTTATATAAAATTTACACTAACTGTCAGTTGTTAACTGTCAGCTGCCAAACTACCATTATAATTTTTGATGTTCGACATTGTTAATGTTGTTCAATTGCTTAGATTAAGACCAGTTTCTGAGCTAATGTTATTGTTCCTGAAATCAATTTGCTTGGTACTTGACCACCTGTAGGGTTGCCTCTCTATGTAGTACCCCCGGATGTGTGTCATTTACTCGTGCCGGCTATAATTAATCACTCCCCAAAATGGATTCTTTTTAACCTTCCTACCTGCCATTTTTGTCCAAGCATGGGACTGAGACTGTGGTCATCTGCCTGGAATAATTGTCATTTTTTAAATTTACCTCTACTATAAATTCCATGTCTCTAGTACCACTTAATTTCCTTTACCATTTTTTTAAATAACTTCTTTATATACTTTACCTCCTCGTATCTAAGGGCACAAGTGTTAAGGACTTTTCGTTTAACCATGTATTTTTGGTTATGTAATTAATTTGGTAAGTTCGTATATTGTTAATTTTTTTTTCCTAACACTATATATTGGATTTAATTTTATTTAAAATATATTAGTGGTACTAGATTTAGAGTTTTACTACTTTTTTATTTAAATATTTAAATCAAAAATTTTCATTAGAAAATAAATTAATATATTTTTCTGAATTATTTCATTCATTAACGAAGCAAAAGAGTGGCGTTTAATGAATATATTTCATTGTCTTTCCAAAAGCAGAACTTTTTATTAAAATATTTAAATCGAAATTTGTATTTATTATTTTATAACTATAATTAAAAATAAATATGATTCATAAAATGAATTAATTAATTTTACTAAATTTATTTCTTTCGTTAATAAAACGAAATGAGTGACAACTCGTAAATAAGCGAATCGGCAAAATTTATGAATCAAGCCAATTTTAGTGGAATGACATATTTTATTATATTACATTTATATAAATTATAGAGTTTTATTTATACTTCCCTTTTTAATGAACGGAATCGCAGACAATTATTTTTTCATTTATTTAACTGAAATGGCATTTTTAATTTCAGTAATCTACTACACGCTAATAAATTAAAAATCGCGTGACAGTACTTGCATTTCGCATACTAAAACCAATCTCATTACTTCGTTTATCAGGTGATTTATGCAAAAATATTAAATTTCTTTCAACAACATAAAAAATAACACTGTGAGAAATCAAACAAAAACAAAAGTTTTAATTAATTATTCTTATTTTATTGCGACGTTATAATCTCAAAAATGCGTTAGAAATATAACCCCAAAAAGAAATTTAATTAATCTTTCTTCAACGTAATAAGTGTCTCAAAATTAAAACGCTTAAAATTTGCTTTCGCCGCTCTAAAAGTCGCTTTTGTTTTTCGTATTTTTAATTAATGACCAATCCAAATTTATTATCAAGCAGAAAAAATTAAAAATAATTTAAATTCGTGACAAGCATAAAAATAATCTGATAGAAATAAACGTTTTGTAAATCTAAGTCAGTAAAATCTAATTAAAAAAAAGTTGGCCCAATTTTTATACACCTTGTCTATTGTTAAATAATTGACATAACAGAAGTTAAACATAAAAAATTATTACTCCTGAAATTGAATTAACTGAAACAATGCTATGGTGAAATAATAAATTGATTTCTACGGGTAATTCCTAACTTGCGATTTATTCACTAAAGGAAATATAATAGACAGAATGACAGCGTTTATTTAATTAATGGTACAAATACATCATATGTTTTTATTCTATTTTCATATATTTAAGAATGCTACGGCATATCTGGTAAAATTAAAAAAATATATTTTTATATCATGATTGATTTGAATATTTTCCATAGTTTTACCAAAAACAACAATTTTAAATAAATGATAGTTTTTAATGTATCTTCTTTTTCTTTCCTTATTAAGTAGCGAAGTAAAGCGAAGGTACTTATTAACTTTACAATATCGGTCCGTCCGTCTGTCTGCCTATCCATATGTCACAGCGAAAAGCCAATAAAAACTTTTCGTAAAATAAAGTCAATGTTGCGTCGAGGGGGCATCGTCGGAAGATCTCTATTCAACAGTTTTTAGGGATCTATATCTCCTACAGTCTAAAATATATTTTTCAATTAGGTTAGGAGTTAAGTAAAAATTTTTGGAATGCTGTAATGTTGATAATTTAGAATACTGTTGGAATATTCCAAATAGCATTAAGTACACAAACAATGATTCATTCTTTTTTGTTTAGTTGGTGAGAAAGTTACTTATACAGAAAAAGTAGTTTTGTAAGGCACTTCCGACGTTACGGGTCACTTTGGCGTATAGGTTCAGTTATCGGATTGCCTCGGGTGCCACCTTCCGTTTATAGTGTGAAGACCAGTTGCTCAGGCAGCTTCAATGGAGAAAAAATACTCTAGGAGTCGTTATAGTATCGACCAAAATCACTGGCGGCCAGTAGGGCAGACTTTACTTGCCCCCCAGGGTTGAGTTCCGGAGTATCTGGCAACATTCGTAACTTTGTTACAGTTTTTAAAAACATTGGTCGGAAACCAGTTTTTACAAAAATTTTGGAGGCTTGACCCAACAAGATTTGAGAAAACTGGCTAAGAGAAATAATATTCCCAATTCTTTTACTAGCAAACCTGAAGGCAGATATTGGATTAAAGGTTTTTTACGTCGAAACAAAAATATTTTGAGTATGCGTAAACCACCAGGCACATTATTTGCCAGAGCTCGTGGCTTTAGAAAACAGCGAATGACTGAATTTTAGGATCTTCTAGACAAGGTGTATGTATTCAATATGGACGAGACAGGACTGTTCATAGTTTAGAGTAAACATCCCAAGATAAAAAGCAAATTGCTGCTATATCAGAGAGAGGTTCCTTGATAACCGTTGTATTATGCATGATCCCAGGTGGTATATTTGTACAAAACACATTGAATGGATCGAATTAGCAAGAATCAATCACGTCACTTTGATATCTTTATCTCCTCACTGTACACATAAGATTCAACCTTTGGATCGAGGTTTTATGAATCCACTAAAAACGTATTACTCTGAAAAAGTTCGACTGTGACTACGTGAAAACAACAAACCATTGACACAATACGATTCGAAAGAGCTTATAAGAAGTATCAAACAGGAGAAATAGCTACAAAGGAATACAGGGGGGGGGGGGATTTTTCCATTTAACAGGAATGCTTTAAGCGATGCAGATTCCGAAGGAAGAGGAGAGAGTGAAGCAGATATCTCTATTCATACATCTCTATCGGAATCAGGTCCATCTACTTAGTCTTCAAAATGTTCGCTCCAAGAGGAACCAGGTTCATCTAGTTCGTCTTCAAAATGTTCGTTCCAAGCGGAAACAGGTTCATCTAGTTCGTCTTCAAAATTTTCGCTCCAAGAGGAATCAGGTCCATCTACTTTGTCTTCGAAATGTTTCGTCCCAGACAAATCAGAAAAAAGTTATTTAAAAATTATAACACCTTTTGACAAAAATTCCACAAAAATGAACAGTATCTAACCGTGGGCGAAAAGCATTAGAATCGACCATTATATCGAGTTCTCCGTATAATCAAGAACTAGAGGAGGCAGGAAAATAATAAAAAAGAAAGTATAAACAGCAAAACACAGAAAGAGATAGAACAAAGAAAGTACAAATCAAAAAAGGGAAGTTTAAGAAATCCAAGAAGGCAGATTCAGATACTGACACAAGTGCAAGCTATCGATCTGTATCCTCAGTGAAATAGAAATGTTTGAAGAACCTACAAAGCCTACTGAATAGGATGCAGAGTTTTTATTTTGTAACGGCAAGCTTAGGATCAAATTTTAGAGAAGTAATACCAGCTTAGTAATGCTTGGCTATGACGAGAAGGTAAGGAATATAACAAATACCAACTTACTCATACTGCATAAAATTTCTATTATTTATTTTTACAAACGTTGTTGATTAAATCAAGCAAAATAATGCTGAACTGAGGCAATGTATTATTCATCGCTTACATACAGACATTATTTTTTGGTAATTGTTCCTTAATGTACGAAGGTGATGCATAACTGAATCGATGATGAAGGAGTGTAGTTAACTGTGTCTGATGCGCCTTTCTGTTTTCCACGTCGATTAGTACCTGTTGCATTTTATTTATTACAACCAGTTTTCTATGATTATGAATCTTCATCAAGAAAGAAAGCAGACTGAGCAGAAACTGATAATCTGTGTTTTGTTTCAATGCATTACTTTCCGATAGTAATTGAATTTTTGGTCTTTAAATTTCAACAAAAGGATCTGTTGAAGTAGTTTCCACCTGTCTTTTGCGCTTACTACCACTCGCTACCGGTGGGGGTGGCATGGGGGTCATCGGAAACAGATAACGCGAGATTCGAGTCAGATGATGATTTTTTGGTCACACAAGTTTCTAGGAAAGATGTCTTTTTCGGTGTAAACACATTGCTATGCAGTTTCTGGTGAGATACTACTGATTGCAAAAAGTACATTTGGCCATGAAAAATATTGAGAGTCATTCCCTTCATCTCCTGATCTGTGTTCAATGACTTTGTTGAACTATTTTCTAAAGCAACTGTTTTCCACAGTTTCCGTTGAATACTACTTCGATGTTGAATATAATAAATTTATACAAAATGGTATTTGTACAAAATGGTATTTTGCCGGTAATAGAGTTCAGTCGAATAAGCTGGAAAATCCCATTCATTTCGGATCTGAAGATTTGGCCGAAACTTACATGTGGACGAGGTTACTTTTATTTTCTCATTATGGGATAAAATTCATAAGGTGTTGAAATTCAAACAATCCTCATGGATGAAGCCCTATATTGAGCTGAATACTCATTTAAGAACACAAACTTCAAATGAGTTTAAGAAAGCTAATTATAAACTTATGAATAACGCTGTATTTGGTAAAACTATGGAAAACATAAGGAAACAGATTAAATTCGTTTCATCTCTAAATGGGAGGGGTGATATGGGGCAAAAAATATGATATCATGTCCTCAATTCCATAATCGAACTATTTTTGGTGATTATTTAATAGCAATTGAGTTAAAAAAATGTGAAACAGTATGCAGGTATATAATTTTCATTATGAATATTTGTTAAATAAATTTCCATCTAGTCTAATCAAACTTCTTTACAAAGATACTGATAATCTGTTATATGAAATAACTTGTAATGATGCATATGAGGAGGTGATATTAGCCAACTCGATACAAGTGACTATGCTCCAAATAACATTTACAATATACCTTTAGTTAATAAAAAAATCCCTGGTTTAATGAAAGATGAAACTAATGGAAACATAATTAGTCATTTCGTCAAAACGAAAAACAGGAGTAAAAAAAAAGTGGGCCATTATGGGCGGCCTATGCTTTAGTTCCATCTGATAAGTACCTGGGATTTACACAACACGTACAACTATTGAGTTAACTCTAATAAGGTCTCCTCTCAAAATCCGTTAATACTTTTTGTATTTTGATACATATAAAAAATACGGTTTTCTAAGGAAATAATTACACAGAGTTCATGACAAAAAAACTCCATCGCCAAGGAAAATTTTGTCAAATTACTCTTTACGTTTTTTTTACCTCAGTATAATATATTTAATTAATAATAATTAATTCCGTCCTTTACTCATTCGTCATCAAAGAAAAATTCCCCGATCCTGGAGTGTTAAAATATACAGGAAGCTAATGAAAATTTTCTCGTTTCTGAAATTCAGTCTTGCCTTCTTAATGACCCATTTGTCATTCTCGTTTAAAGCCATGAAGTCGGATATAATAAAACAAACCCTCAGACTTATACTTATACTCATTAAGTTTCAGGTGGTTCTTTAGAAATATAATATTCAAATGAATCAAGATTTTAATCGGAATTATCAAAAAAATCTTCACTCAAAACTTATTCGAATATATCATTTGTACTTCTAATGACCTAATTAATTATGAAAATATTATCTTTGGTAATAATTTTTGTGCAGGTTCAAAAGTAATTTACATTAACTGATGTTACGTTGCAATTAACTAAATTGCATAATTAAAATTAGAAAGTTTCTTCACTAGTATCACAATGTTGCAATGCGAAGTTTTGAAATTAGGTTTTTTGCATCCGACAATGGAATTTTAATTAGAAATTTTTTTATATCCACTGAAAATTTTTATGTTTGTATTAAAAATAATTTTCTCTTTTACACACACGTAACCGTATTTAATTATGTTTAAAGATTGGATAAGTGACTTCAAGGACCGTTTGGTCCGCATTGGGTTTTTCTTTCTTTTTTGACGCTGTCACCAGATGTTCTACGAAAATGGAACAAATATTTACTCGACACTACAAGTTTGCGAAGTTTACTTAAAAGTCAACTTTAAGTTAAATATAAAAGGAAAAGTAGTTATTTGCTTTAGAAGCTCTATAAGCATTGAAAGAACTATTTTAATCAAATATAATTTTTTTTAATTCTTAAATCGAATTACTACTTATATATAAAAATAGAATTTTATTTTATCAAAACTATTGGAATATTTCGTAGCTATTGCACTTATATACAGGTGTTAGCTCTAAACGGTTTGTGATGGAAATATCAAATCGAACATTATTTGAAGCAAATGTTTCTACTGATATTGGCGCAGTCATAAATTATCCTTTGCATAATAAAATAGGAAACACTATAAAGTTATTTTTGAAAAAAACATATGAGAAATATTATTACTACAATAAAAATTGACATAGTATTAAGAAAATATTCTATAAGTTTTAATATAATATTAATTTTAAATTGTATATAATCAAATTGTTCTTCATTTTTAAAATTATTGAAATTTTTATTATTATCAGTTCGATCCCCAGTTATTTTATATTCCATAACAAACTGTGCAAGTGGTTTTAAAACAAGATTGTGACCTTGATGTATGTATTCCTATGATACCCTGGAATTATATGGTGGCTGAAATATTAAAAAAATCTGATGTGGCCAGCACATGACCTCTCGCCATTTTTGAATCAAAAATTTACAGGTTGACACAAAAAAGTATGAAAAAAAATTATATTTTTGTAAATCTGGCAACAATGGCAAAAGTTTAGAAAATTTTAATGAGATGAAAATAAACTGTAAGGTATACAAAATATATGTGTAAAACTTTATTGCCGTTTTGTATAATAATGGCGTCATCACCCATAGCAACTGCCACTTCCGGTTGTGCGATTGGCACCAAAATCTAATCAGATCTAATCTAGGGTATCAGAATCCTGTATGCAAAATTTCAAATTTTTTTATTCAGTAGTTTTTGAGTTATCGTTACTACAACATCCATCCAAACACACACACACACACACACACTAACACACTAACACACACACACACACACACACACACACACACACACACACACACACACACACACACACACACACACACACACACACACACACACACACTAACACACACACACACAGACATCATCGCGAAAATATTAAAATCGTATTCTAGGGACCCCAAAACGTGTTTATCCATTGAAAACTCACTACCCAATTTTTAGCATGATTCCTATACCTCTCTTATCTGAAGGGCGAGAGGTAAAAAGGAAATATAAGGAAATTTTAGTGATTTCATTTTTGATAATTTTTTAAACGGAGTCATTTAAAAGGTTTTTTTTTGTTGAGTATTATTATTATCAGATTTTCTCTCATTTGATTTTTTAGGAAAAAATGGAAAAAACTGGTGAATATGGGAAAAAATAGGAAAAATGGGGAAGATAGAAAGATATAGGAAAAATAGAGAAAATAGTAAAAAATAGGGAAAAAATGGGAAAAAAGAGAAAAATGGGGTAAAATAGTGAAAATTGGGAAAACAAGAAAAATTAGGAATGTATAGGGCAAAATTGTGAAAAATTGATCAAAATAGGGCAATTTAGGACAATGGGGAAAAAACGGGAAAATTTGGGGTAAATGGAGAAATTTGAGAAAAATAGGGGAAAAAGGAAAAAATAGAAAAAAATATCTAAAATCGGAAAATTGAAGAATAAATATAGAAATATATCGTAAAAAATAGGGCAATATTGGGGAAAATAAGTAAAAATAGAATGTAATAAATAATAGAAAATAATAGGGATAAATATACAAAAACAGGATACAATAGTGAAAAACAGAATATGAAGAAATAGAAAAAACACCGAAAAATAGCAAAAATTGGGGAAATTGGGAAAAAATTATAAAAATAGGAAAGATTAGGATATGGGATAAAATAGGAAAATTAGAGATAAAAACAGAAAAATCGATTTAAAATAAAGAAATATATGAGAAAATAGTGAAAAATGGGGTAAAATAAGGAAAAATAGTAAAAATAGGAAAAAATAGATAATAATAATAGGGACAACAGTAAAAAATAATGAAAATCAGCAAGAATTGGTGAAATGGGAAGAACAGGAAAGTTAGAGAAAAATTGGGGAAAAATATAAAAAAATATGGACAACATAATAAAATATGGAAAAGCAGGGAAAGATATTGAAAAATTAGGTAAAACAGCGATTAATAGCGAAAAAATAGGAACTTGGGAAAAAATGGGAAAAAATTGAA
Organism: Neocrepidodera transversa; assembly: GCA_963243735.1. Lineage (NCBI taxonomy): Eukaryota > Metazoa > Arthropoda > Insecta > Coleoptera > Chrysomelidae > Neocrepidodera > Neocrepidodera transversa. Next base: position 8,907,107 of record OY725344.1, read on the forward strand.
AAAATCAGGCAAAAACAGAAAATAATAAAAAATAATAGGGGTAATTGGAGAAAAAATAATGACAAACACGAAACATATGAATAAACAGAAAAAAATGGGAAAAAATAGGAAAAAGCAGACAAAAACAGGAAATAATAAAAAATAATAGGCGTAAATGGAGAATAATGAAAAACAGGAAAAATATGAATATAGGAAAAATACGGAAAAATAAGTCCGAATAGGAAACTATAGAAAAAAAATAAAAAAAAATTAGAAAAATATTATAAAACAATAGAAACCAAGAACAAATAGAAATAAATAAGAAAAAAAATGGACGATAAATAGAGAAAATAGGGGAAATAGTAAAAATAGTGAAAATATGGGAAACATTGGGTAAAATAGAAAAAATAGGATGAAATAGAGAAAAATGGGGAAATTTTGGAAAAATAGTGAAAAATATACAAAATATGAAAAAAATTAGGAAAAATAGCACAAAATACCTAAAAATGGGGACAAATAGGGAAAACAAGAAAAAATAATGAAAAACAGGAAAAATAGGAAGAAATAGGAATTCAGCTGGTCAGTATAAAAACGCGTTCATTTCCAAGGTCATTTGTTTTCATATAAGTTCACGCTTTTTCCAAGGTTAAAGCCAATGTTAAATTTAGCGGCTTTTTCAGTGGCCAAATTATGTAAACGTCAAGGTCAGATCAAATAGAAGGTCGTCCTCTCCTTTTGTATACATACGAGTTTATTTCAGATATAGGTTCCAAGGTCACCGTGCCTCTCAATTTGTACAACTTTAAAATCATTTATACTAATATATTGTGGATATCAAGCCTCTATAGGTAAACGTCAAGGTCAAGGTCAAGTCAAATGGAAGGTCACCCTCATCACCATTTATACAAATTTAAGATCGTTTATATTAATATACGTAAGCGTTTATTTCAAGGTCAAAGTAAAGGTCGTTTTTTTTTAGATTTTTTTTTCACGCCAAAAATTTCTACTGGTACCAGGCTATACCGGTTTTGATATTTCTATCGTCATTAAATATAAGTGTGTTCCTTTAGGTTTCAAACTGTCTCAATTTATTTTATCAAAAAAAAACATTAGGAAAAATTGTTAAAAAAGTTTAAAAATTTATCCTGGTGACCATTTATACAGCAACATTTCATTAAACAACTTTCAACTAATTTAATAAATTTGATTTTACGTTAGGTATGGAAATGTATTTTCTTAAAAGATGTAGTCGCTTTTTTTTCCAAAGTTTTAATCTGATAAGAAAAAAATCTAAAAAGTTTGAAGCAAATTTATAATTAAAGTAAAACTTAACAGTGTAACGCGCCAGAGTGAAATTTGTTTACATAGAACTTCCATTTAGGATTTCTTTATAACCCCTTAAAAGTTTTTTTACTAAAAAAAAAACACGTTTAAGTTAATTTTGCAGAGATATTTTTTTGAGGAATATAAAAAATACATTGTAGGAAGTAACGTTAAGAGAATAGATACATTTTACAAGTGATATATTTATTAAAAAAAAAAAAAAATTGTTACTAAACCCGGAAAATATAATTTTTAAAATACCCTTCATCTCCATAATTCGGTAATAAACCATGACTTTTTCCATCCACCCTTTAGCATTGCTCACTAAGAACAGCTTAAAAATAATTGTCAGAAACTTACCACTTTTCCTCATTAGTCCCAAAAACTTCTAAAAGCTGCCCCCTAATTCCAATTTAAAATTGTCGGCTCGTTTATTGTCATTACTTGAAAGTTTTCCTTCTTCAACCACCAGTGATGTAACAAAAATATTTTTCATAGGAAAAAATTTTTTTTCTTTATAATAAATTAAAATCTATATAGAATTTAAATAAGGTAAATTGGTCGTAATTTATGAAAAAAGAAATCAATTTCTTAGTGCAATAATGACGTGTTAGAGAAAGAGCGAGCAACGGGTGTTCTGGAAGCGGCAGTCTATTTATAGAATATATAATTTACAATATATTAAAGAATGTAACGTGTGCGGTTGCCATTAAAAAAAATGGAGAATGGAGAAAAATGGAGGAAAATATGAAAAAACATGAATTGGAAAATTTGGGAAAAATATGGAGAAATTTAAAAAAATAAGGTAAAATAAGGAAATTTAGGAAAAATAAGGAAAATAGTCAAAAATACAGAAAGAGTGGAATTTTATATCTAATAAAATTTTTTAAATGTAATAAATTTCCTAGAATTTTACTACATTTTAAAAATATACAGTGTGATGTAAATTAACTTTGAAAAAGTACTTTTTTATTCGGAATAAGGAAAATGGTGAAATAGGCTAAAATAGTGAAAAACTGGGGAAAACGGGAAAAAATATGATCAAAGAGGGCAAAATGGTGAAAAATAATGAAAAAAATATAGAAAAATAGAGAATTGGAAAAAATTTAGAATAATTAGAAAAAAATTAACAAAATGAGAAAATTTGGGAAAAATTAGGAACATCAGAGCAAAATACGGATATATGAGAAAAAAGATGGAAAAATAGGGAAATTAGAGAATAAATATGGAAACATGGGAAAATAATGAAAAATAGGGAAGTGTTGGCGAAAATAAGGAAAAAATGGAAAATAATATGGATAAAACAATAATAAAAAACAGGAAAAATATCAAAAAATAGAAAAAATTATTGAAAAACAACGAAAATTGGAGAGAAATAAGTACAAATGGGATAAAATAATGGAAAATAGGTAAAAATAATGAAAATTTGAGAGAAATAAGTACAAATAGGATAAAATAATGGAAATAGGAAAAAATCCAAAGAAATAGTAGGCATGAATAAAATGAGGAAAAATAGTGAAAAATAGAGAAAAGAAGATAGAGAAAAAAGGGAAAAATAGTGAAAATAGGAAAAAAACGTGAAAAAATAGGAACAAATTGGGAGTAATAGGAAAACATTATAAAAAAATAAAATACAAAAATTAGAGATAAATATAGAAAAATAGAGACATATAGGGGAAAATAGGGATAACAAGAAAAAGTAATGAAAAACAGGAAAAATTGGAATAAATAGGAAAAATAGGGCAATTAGAGAAATGAAAAATGAAAAACAGGAAAAATAGGGAAAAATAAGTACATCTAGCAACAACTGGAAAAAATATAGAAAAATAAAGAAAAACATTGACAAATAGGAACAAACATATAAAATAGGAAAAATATGAAAAAACATGAATAGGAAATTTTTTGAAAAATTTTGAAAAATTGGAAAAATATGGCAAAATAGGGAAATTTAAGAAAAATTGTGAAAAATGAGGATAACAGTCAAAAATAGGGAAAGAGTAGGGAAAAATAAGTAAAATAGTGAAAAACTGGAGAAAACAGGGGAAAATATAAACAAACAGTTCAAATAGTAAAATATAGAAAAATAGAGAAAAATTGGGAAAATTCGTAATAATTAGACAAAATTGAGCAAAATAAGAAAAGATAAATAAAATAGGAAAATTGGAAATAAATATGGAAAATAGTGAAAAGTGGCGGTTAATAAGGAAAAATAATAAAAATAGTTACAAATACTGAAAAACAGAAAAAGTAATGAAAAACAGGAAAAATTGGAAGAAATAGAAAAAATAGTTCAATTAGAGAAATGAAAGATAAAAACAGGAAAAAAATGAATAAATAGTAAAAATATTGGAAAAATAAGTAGAAATACGAACAACTAGAAAAAATAAGGAAAATAGGATAAACAACGGGAAACAGGAAAACATAGAGAAAAATAATGAAAATAGAGAAACTAGGGGGAAAAGATGATAAAAATGGGAACAAATAGGGCAAAATAAGAAAATTTGGGAAAAATTGCAAAGAATATTAAAATTTGGGAAAAATAAGAAAAAATAAGGAATTTAGAGAATAAATAGACATACGGAAAATATAGGGAAAAGAGGTAAAATAAAACAGTATAGATAATAACAGGGAAAATTCCAAATAGAAAAAATCAGCTAGTAAAAATATAATGCAATCTAAGATTCAAATTGCTGCGTCATAATAACCTCAACATCAATTAAGCTAATTAAAATTACGTTTAGGGGGTAAAAACAAAATAAACATTGTAGTCAATGACCACAAAAAAATTTAATAAACAATATTTAATTGTGATGAATTTATATTTATTTAGACTACGCCACTGGGTATCTGTTCTCGATTCCTGAGACGCTGAGAAAACTCAATATGCTAAGTGTGTGCTAATGTCCACATCTTCCGCATTCATTTATTGACTAACAATTAATTTCTCGGCTAATGCCTCTTTAAGTTATAATTGGATCCGAGGAAAAGTTTTTGGCAAGCAATTTATAAATAATAATTTTCTTTTATTTTATATTTAATTTGATTTCAACTTTTTTCACAAATAATAAATACCGTTATTTTTTATTTTTCTTTGTAAGTCTTAATTTTTTTCCTTAAAATAAATTTTTGTTTTCTTATACATTTGTTTGGATGAAAAGTTCTTAATAATTTGATTGTGCTTATTAATAAAAATTCTTTGTCAATTTTATAATAATTTACACTTTACGTCATCATTTTGTTACATTTTTTTTGTACCATTCTGTATTTTTATTATTCCTCTGCTCGGTATATTTAATTTCAGCTCGATTAATATCTCTTCTCAAGATATCTCTCTCTTTAGGTATTCTCTCTCTTTGCCTCTTTAGTCAAAACAATTGACTTATATATCATCTGGGTTGCAAATTGAAAATTTCTTGTCTTTCCCTCGTGATATAGGATAAGTTTTTTATTATATTAAATTATATTTTCACTAAGATCCCCTGCTATCATTATTAATTATTTCGATGCTTTAACTTTTACTTACTGTTATTTTAAATTAAAACGAAATAGCATGAAAACTTAAATCAGGGTGGAGAAACTCAGGAGAATTAAATCACAACTAAAATAAATAAGAGAAACACATATAAATAAAAGTAAAAGTAAATAAATTTGAATACCTGAAGGACAAATTTATCAAATTTATCAGATGGAATAATGCAAATAATAGACACCTAAAAAAAAGAACATTGTAAAACTAAATTTAAGAAAAATTGTAATTATTTATAGGGTATGTATCAGAAAGAATTTGTTGGATAAAAATTAAAGATATAACGAAAGTATATGAAAATCAAATAAGAAAATATTTAAAAATTTCATAAAGTACAAATCAATTTGACAGACAAAAGTCGTAAATTTAAATGACGTAATAAATCAAAGCTAATAAGATATTGAGGGTAACTAAGGAAAAAGGTTGGTTACTAAGGGGTTTATTGATAGGGGGTCGACAAAAAATTGTTAGAAATAAAAAGGTCAGAAAAATTTCAACAAATTTTAAATTAACAGAAATCATGGAAAAGTTATAAAGAAATTCAACAAAAAGTTATATCAAAGTAATTTAGAGGATTGGTAAGAAGTTTACAATAAAAATTGTCCAGAAAAAAAATTACAATTCTTTTAAATAAAGCAAATGTAAAATTCATGGAAAAAGACGTGTAGACGCCATTTTGTAATCATTTTACAAATTTGTTTAATTATATTATACTAGAAAATACCAGACAATTGTGGATTTAATATAAATAATCCAAAAGATCACTGTAAGTATCCAACAGGTTTTTTCTTCCAAAATTGCTATATTGAATAAGAAAAGTTGGACCAAATGTATGAAGGTGAGCATAAATTAAAAATCATATAAAACATTTTAAAAATTAATACATAAAAAAAATATAAATATAATAAAAATTTAAATAAAATAAAAAACTTATTTGGGGAAATACCAAATTTAAATAATGTGGATTTACTTGGTAAAGTTTCATTTATATATTTGTGTATCCTATAACTTTATTTCAGGTTTAATATAAATAAAATTATAAAGATTACAATTTCAAATATTATTACCTCTAATGATCCCTACCCTGAGGTAAGAACTTTCGGATTTGTTTGATTGGCGCCCAAAATTAAATATAAAACAAATTATTATCAAACAAAACTTGAGCAAATAATAAAACCTAAAATTTACAAAGAAATAAAATTGTAAGCAAAAAATAAAATATTAATAAAATAAAATAAAACAACAATATATTTTTTATATTTACTTAAAAGTTCATATCTTATCTTTTATAATAATATAAATTATCTGATGTTTGTCGTTTCGATTACAAAAAGAGAATCTATTTTTAATTTGTTTTTACAGTTTGTCTTAAAATTTAATTCACTTTGATTATTTTTATATTTTGATCAAAAAATTCATGTATTTGATATTAATATTATCATTGTTTTATTTTTTTTTAAACGGAGACCACGAAATCTGGTAATTTATAAGATTTTTGTCTTATATTTACTTTATGTGAACTTTTAGGGTTTTTGGACCAAAGTTTTTCTTTGGACTACAATTTTTTTTGCACAAATATTTTCGGAGCAAGTTTTCTTTGGAACTACAATCTTTTTGGAACAACATTTTTACTGAACAAGGTTTTGGAACGAGCAAGTTTTTTTTCCTCCTTTGGGACCAACGTTTCAACTGATCCTAAAATTTTAAGAAGAAACTTCAAAAACCAAGCTAAGTTGAATTTCAACAAAAAAAAAGTCTATGAAAGTTATTTTTTTCCCTCTTAAATAAAACAAATATAACCTTTAATTTGAGTTTAATTTCCTTAAACCCATAAAAAGAAAGAAAGGACGAATTTTGAAATATATCATAGTTTTTTTATCAATTGTTTCTAATTACATCAAAAAAACAATTAGACTGGCGTCCAAAAATTTTTTTTTATTTAATATTTTACTTCTTGATATATTTAAAATTCTAACCCATAATAAAAAGAATTGAGCTTAAACCACATTTATTACTAATTCTCAACAAATTAAAGTATCGTTTTAATTTATCCAGTCAGAACCATCGTTCCGTATGCGTTTATGCAAAACCTACCACATAGCCGTGACATGGATTAGGTACCTACCATCATAAATATATTGAAAGGGAGAGTCTGAGAAAGTCTACGGCTGAACGGAGAAACCCTCCACTCCCCATAGCAGAACGCTACTGCTTTCAAAGGCCATCTCCAATGCTCCTAATGGAACCCCCGAAAACCAAATTTTAATTTCCGTTTCCAAAATGATACTAATATCCTCCTCCAAAACATCCTCCTTACCCAGTATTTCCAACACCATGACCCTCTCCCTCGGCTTGTCAAAAAGGAAAAAACTCTACCCCAGGCCTGGCCATATCAAACGCCACGCCCTGAAAAACCTTCCCACCATTATTTACCCTATCCTCACCATCTTTATGAACTTCAGCGTCACTATTTTCCAATTTGCTGGAAAACCTCCCACTCAATCCTGATCCCCAAACCATACAAAAACCTCACTTTACGAGATTCCTACTGACCTATATCCTTAACAAATGTTCTAAGTAAGCTCTTTGAGAATCTACTCAAAGATCGTATCTGGAGCTTTCTGGATGAAATGGGAACGATCTCCCAATTCCAAGATGGATTTAGGTCTGAACATTCCACCCAAAATGCAATAGTGAGATTCCATACCCAAGCCTAAAAAGCCCTCAACCTTTATCACTGTGCATCGGCTGATGTTAAAAAATTTGTTTGATTAAGTCTGATAAAGGGGTCTAGTTTTTATAATAAGAAAAAAGTCACAAGTCAAAAATCTACAAATTAGTTTTAAGTTTGTCATGTTGTTAAAAAAAATTAATGTGATTAAGCTCAAATTATATTATGGGTTCGTTCCACGAATAGAATTTGAAATATATCAGTAAAATATTAAATGACAAAAAAAAATTTTTTTTTTGGACGCCAGGAACTTAAACTCAAATGAAACGTATTTGTTTATTAGACGATAGTAATATTCAGAGATTATTTTTTTTGTTTTTTCATATCAAAAAGACTTAGCTTCACGAAATTTGACGCTCTTGAGATAGTTGACAAAAAACTTCCTGTTGTCAGCTGTGCTGTTCTAAGCTGTCCAGAAAAAAAACTTCTTGGACCCGGCAAACTTGACCGTCCAGAGGAAACTTCTTGGACCAGGGAAAAACAACCGTCCCAGATGAGAGAACCCAAAAAAAAACCTAAAAGTTCACATAGAGTAAATAAAAGATTAAAATTTTATAAATTACCAGATTTCGTGGTGTCTGTTATTGAAAAAAGAATGTAAAACAATGATAATATTAAAATGAAAAACATGAATTTTAGATCAAAATATCAAATACAAAATAAATTAAAATGACTTAAATTTTAAGACAATCTGTAAAAACAAATTAAAAAAAAATAGATTCTCTTTTTGTATTTTGAGACACACTGAAATCAAATAATATTATAAGTAATAAGATATGAACTTTTAAGTAAATAATAAAAAAAATTATACCGGCATTAATAGAATTGAAAATAACAGTAAATAAAAGTTAAAAGCGTCGAAATAATTAATAATGATTTTAAAGAATTTTAGTGAAAATATAATATAATAAAAACTTACCCTATAGAATGAAGGGGAGAAAAGAAGAAATCTTCAGTAAGAAACACAGGCGATATAAAGTTAATTGATTGGACTCACTAGATAAAGAAAAAGAACGTTATTAACATGGGAAAGGCACTTTATAGGAATACCAAGAGAAAAGAGGGACATGACGCGAGGAAATAAGAAGGTGATATCAAGCGAGTATGAAGCTATAAAATATACTAAGTAGAGGAATAATGAAAATACAGGGTGGCACAAAAAAAAAACGTAACAATGTGTTTTAAAATCGAAATTACCATGTAACGTTACGAATCCCCCCCTCCCTTCCAAGTTTTTTCCGTATAGACATATTTTTGTACACATTCTGAAATTTCGTCGAGTAGAGAAAGTACTATGCTAGTATTTTTGATATTTTTTATTCTTACCTATACTCGTATACTTAAGACTCACTAAAAAAAGTTTGTGCGGTCGGCAGAACTAAATTCCTTAAGTGATTTAATATATCTCTACCTCTTTATCTCTCTCTCGCTCTTTTTCCATTTTTCATTTTGTTTTCATTATTTTTCTTATCATTTTTCCCCATAGTATTCATAATTTTTTTCCATATTTTTCCCTATTTTTATTATTTTCTATTTTTCATTATTTCTTTTTCAGATTTTTTCCCCTATTTTTCTTCACTTTCATCCCCATTTTTTATTATTTTTTTTTATTATTTTTCCCATATTTTTATAATTTTTTTTTGGCCATTTTCAGAAATTTTTTTCTCTATTTTTTATAATTTTATTCGCTATTTTTCTTTAATATTTTCGTAATTTTTCATTATTTTTTCTTATTTTTTCATCAATTTTTTCCCTCTTTTCATTATTTTTTTCATATTTTTCCTTATTTTTCATCATATTTTTTAACATTTTTTCCATATTTTTCATTATTTTTTGCTATATTTTTCTTTATTTTTTTCCATATTTTTCATTATTTTTTTCCATATTTTTCATTATTTTTTTTTCATATTTTTCATTATTTTTTTCCCAATTTTTTAATATTTTTTCTCCTATTTTTCATTACTTTTTTCACTATTTTTATGATTTTTTCCATATTTTCAATTATTTTTTCCCTATTTTCCAATATTTTTTTCCCTATTTTTTTTATTATTTTCTTCCCTATTTTTTTATTATTTTTTTACCATTTTGTATTATTTTATTCCCTATTTTTCATTATTTGTTTCCCTATTGTTCATTATTTGTTTCTCTATTTTTAATTGTTTTTTCTCCATTTTCCAATATTTTTTTCCCATTTTTCCTTATTTTTTTTTCTCTACTTTTTATATTTTTTTTCATTTCATAGAATCTCATCAAGTACAGCAAAAATGTACTCTTGACATTTTATTATATTCCCCCTCGTTTCCAAGATTTGCGGAATTTAATTTTTTTAAATTTATTATTTTTTATTTTATTTTTTTTCTAAACTTACTCAACAAATTTCGGAAAAATAGTTCAAATAACACTCGTTGGGCTATTTCAGTCCTACATTTACGTATTTTTATTTTTCGAATATCTTCCACGGTTTCAGAGATATCGATTTTTTAAAATGATGACATTTTCGGAAAAACAACCCGGAAAAACCCAGAATAAATTGTCCGATTATTCCGATTTATAATAGGCTTCATAACAGTACTTCAAGGTATCTTTTTCCCAAATTTTAAGCGATTTGCTAAAAAATTAGGACCTGCAGCGTGTTTCATGTGAAACTAAAAAAAAATTGGGAAAACTCCGAAAAATCCCATTTATTCATTTTCCAACTTCACTCATTTTCTATTAAAATATAATACTCGTGGGCCTTAAAAAATAATTATTGATAGACCAGACATTTTATAATAAACCATTTTGATTGGTCCATTGAAATACTTTTTGATCAAAGAGCTATGCTTTTCTCTGTTGCTAAGGAGTAACTAAGGGGTAGTTAATTTTTGGAATTTCAAAGAAAAGATGTAAAATTATGTATATAAAATAAATAGTGAATCAAATTTAAACCACATACTCTGAAGAAAAATTTTGGTCAGTCTCTACAAAGGATAGTACAAAATAGGAGCCTTCAAACATAGAAATAAAATAGAAACTTTGAGTATATACCAGGTTTCCAAAAAAAAAAAAAATATCTAGAAGCTACTGGCTACGGTAGTATCTAAACGATAATAAAAAAATTTATAAAACATATTTTATAATAAATGTAGTTATAAATGTGTGAAAATTCACCAGATGATTTCATTTGTAAAAAATTGCACTTGTGAGACAGATTAAAAACTAACAAGGGAATAACAACTGACGGAAAAATAAACAAAAGGCGATTAAATGATATTTTTCTAGAAATGAAATAATTAAAAATAATCCGACACCAAAGCTAATAAAAACAAGCAGGACATGGCAGAAGGTTATTTATGTAATAACCAGACTATTTTTCATAAAATGGATTTTATATTCTGAGAGAGCATTTATCATTTTTAAGTATGTCAACTGCATAGCGATAATGCTTTGTTTTAATTTTGTTATGGAGTAACTGTAGCAGTTATAATTATAATACAGTTTTTCATTTGTGACATAATTTTAAAATATTTTATACTATATAAAAAATTAATTACATTTTACTTTTTCCTTGATTGTTAATAAAGTAATTTCCGCGTTGTTCGACTTTGGTAAAGCTGAAAGAGGCAAAAGCGAATAGTTTCTGAAAGAGAGCATTAAGAAATTTAATTAAATCGGGGTACTTAAAACACCTTCTTTGATGATAAAATGCGAAACGTCTGGTGGTGCTTTCATTTTAAGTTTAATATACTTATTATGAAGTGATAAGAGCCGAAGCGCGAAGATAATGCACTTAATTAAGTTAATAATCACTAAAAGAAAATATTAATTATAGGTGCCGTTTTTTTTAAATTTTGATAAGTGTTCTAAGAGACTATAATTAGTAGAATTATAATAATGGAATTTGCCTTTAATACCATTATAAAAATATTGAAATCTACGTATACTTTTGATGTACTATTTACAATAATAATTGATAATTGTTTTTTAGTAACGGTAAGATTTCGTTTTCTCTACTACGTCCCTTTAATCCCGTCGTTCCCTTTGAGGGATACGTATGACTTTACGGTTCCTGAAATTACGACTGATGATTTACGCAACCACGGTGGCGTATCAAAAAGAGAGAGGCTTCGTGATAGAAACCCGAAAGTAAATTAGTTTCACGCGAAATCGATTCGGTGAATAAATCCCGGGGGGGTGGGAGAGAGTCGATCATGCATCCGAGTTTTCGTTTTTTTTTTTTTAGTCCGGGTTTGTTGAAGGGCTTTTAATGTGGTAATTTTAGGAATGGAATGTATAAATTTTTGAATAGTAAAAATATTTTTAATTAAGAAAATCGTAATTTTTTATTTGTTTTATTTTTAATACCTTTTTTAACAAAAAAATGTTAATAATTAGAATAAGTGTGCAATATTTTTAAATTTCCGTTCTTCAGTATATAAAAACACCAAATTTCTTCGCTTCACTATATAAAAACACCATAGTCCTTCGCCTCACTATATAAAAACGCCATGGTTCTTCGCCTTACTCTAGAAAATTCCTTCACTATATAAATATAGTAAATCATTATTTTGTTAGTGTATAAAAACATCGTAGTTCTTCACCTCACTGTACAGGGTCTTTCAAAAATCTGGAAACGGTCTAATTTGACAAATAATTTTTTTTTCTTAATACACAATCTTTTCAAGGAACGTCAATTTGAATGATTTATTTGTAACGTTTTTGAATTACAAGGCAGCTTCCAGAATTTTCAATATTTTTGGGACTTGGAACGGATTTCATAAAATAACTCAAAAACTAGTAAGAATAAAGATTTTAAATGGTATATTGTTGAATTCGTTTTATTGCGATACGTCGAGTTTGTTACAAAAATCACCATATTTGTTTTAAAAAAAAATTCAAGATGGCCACTTGTAGCAAACACAAATAAATGTATTTGAATTTTAAGTAAACGAATATGTGAAAAAGGATATGTCAGTAATAAATCCCGATTTTGGACAATTTATCTTTAGTAGTTTTTGAATTCCAGGACCGTTTCCAGACTTTTGAAAGACCCTGTATAAACACCATATAGCCCTTCGCCTTATTATAGTACAATCCTTCACTATACAGAAATAGTAAATATCTTCGCGTCACTATATAAAAACAACATGGTCCTTCACCTCACCATATAAAAACACCATAGTCATCTGCCTCACTAAATAAAAACACCTCGGTCCTTCACCTCGCTATATAAATACGCCATAGTCCTCTGCCTCACCAAATAAACCAACACGGTCCGTCGCCTCATTATTTTTTTTACTGTATAAAAACATCATAGTCCTTCGCCTCACTATATAAAAGCACCATGGTCCTTCGCCTTACTACAGTAAATTTTTTCACTATATAAAAATAGCAACTATATTCGCTTCAATATATAAAAAAACATCAAGGTTCTTCTCCCATCTGTCTCACTAAATAAAAACACCCCGGTCCTTCGACTCACTATATAAATACGCCATAGTCCTCTGCCTCACTAAATAAAACAACACGGTCCTTCGCCTCACTATATAAAGGACCATGGTCCTTCGCCTTACTACAGTACAGGGTGTCCCAAATTGGTGTGTTTTGCAGGGTATCTCGTAAACTAGAAGAGCTAGAAAAAAAGCAGTTGAGATGTTATGACTTCTTTTTTTGTGAAAGTAACGATAGCCTAATTAAATCTTTAGTATCTCCTTGCATTTGGAAGATACAGGGCGATTATTGAAAACTGTCGAAAACTGCAAGGTTCTATAACTTCTTAATGAAGAAAAATATAAAATAACTTTATAAAAACTTTTGATAGATATATTATTAAAGAGTTCACTGGCGCACAAGAATTTTTTTTTAGGGGGTCTCACTAAGGAAATATAATGCAAACTTATATTTTTTTAAATGGGACACTCTATATATTTTGACGTTTTTTGTTTCGTTTTTTATTTCTCATTCACTTGATATGACATATTGCATATTTATTTCAGTGGTTGGAGCTACAGTGCAAATAAACCATATATCTTTTGAAGTAACGAAGTAACAATAATGCGTTACTTTTGAAAAGTAGCGAATAAATCGTTAATTTTTTAAAAAAGTAACGGTAACGTTTATCTAATACGTTATTTTTCAGCAAAAGTAACGGTAAAGTAACGCGTTACTTCTTTTATAGTAATTTTTTGTACTACAATTATTTTTTTTGTATACTATTTGTCAATTTTAATTGTTAATTTCTTAACTGTAATTAAACTTTAAGATTTTTATAACACGTTATTGTAACTTCAAAAGTAACGCGTTACTTTTTGTAGTCACTTATTACTTTTATTGGTAACGCCCTACTATTTCAGTAACCCGTTACTTTCGAAGTAACGAAGTTACAATAATGCATTACTTTTGGAAAGTAGGGAATAAATCGTTACTTTTTTAAAAAAGTAACGGTAACGTTTATCTAACGCGTTATTTTTCAGAAAAAATAACGGTAAAGTAACGCATTACTTTTTTTTAGTAATTGTTTTTACTAAAATTATTTTTTTTGTATACTATTTGTCAATTTTAAGTGTTAATTTCTTAACTGTAATTAAACCTTAAGATTTTTATAACACGTTATTGTAACTTCAAAAGTAACGCGTTACTTTTTGTAGTCACGCGTTACTTTTATTGGAAACGCCTTTCTATTTCAGTAACCCATTATTTTTGAAGTAACGAAGTTATAATAATGCGTTACTTTTAGAAAGTTGCGAATAAATCGTTACTTTTTTAAAAAGTAACGGTAACGTTTATCTAACGCATTATTTTTCAGCAAATGTAACGGTAAAGTAACGCGTTACTTCTTTTATAATAATTGTTTTTACTAAAATTATTTTTTTTGTATACTATCTGTCAATTTTAATTGTTAATTTCTTTACTGTAATTAATCCTTAAGATTTTTATAACACGTTATTGTAACTTCCAAAGTAACGCGTTACTTTTTGTAGTCACGCGTTACTTTTATTTGTACCGCCTTACTGTTCCAGTAACCCATTACTTTTGAAGTACCGAAGTTACAAAAATGCGTTACTTTTGGAAAGTAACGAATAAATCGTTAATTTTTTAAAAAAGTAACGGTAACGTTTATCTAATACGTTATTTTTTAGCAAAATTAACGGTAAAGTAACGCGTTACTTCTTTTATAGTAATTGTTTTTACTAAAATTATTTTTTTTTGTATACTGTTTGTCAATTTTAATTCTTAATTTCTTAACTGTAAGTAATCTTTAAGATTTTTATAACACTTTATTTTAACTTCAAAGTAACGCGTTACTTTTTGTAGTTACGCGTTACTTTTATTGGTAACGTCTTTCTATTTCAGTAATCCGTTATTTTTAATGTAATGAAGTTATAATAATGCGTTACTTTTAGAAAGTTGCTAATCAATCGTTACTTTTTTTAAAAAGTAACGGTAACGTTTATCTAAGGCGTTATTTTTCAGAAAAAGTAACGGTAAATTAACGCGTTACTTCTTTTATAGTAATTGTATTTACTAAAATTATTTTTTTTGTATACTGTTTGTCAATTTTAATTCTTAATTTCTTAACTGTAAGTAATCTTTAAGATTTTTATAACACTTTATTGTAACTTCAAAAGTAACGCGTTACTTTTTGTAGTCACGCATTACTTTTATTGATAACGCCTTACAACTTGAGTAACCCGTTACTTTTGAAGTAACGAAGTTACAATAATGCATTACTTTTGGAAAGTAGAGAATAAATCGTTACTCTTTTAAAAAAGTAACGGTAGCGTTTATTTAACGCGTTATTTTTCAGCAAAAGTAACGGTAAAGTAACGCGTTACTTCTTTAATAGTAATTGTTTTTTTTTATCCTATTTGTTAATTTTAATTGTTAATTTCTTAACTGTAATTAAACTTGGAGATTTGTATAACACGTTATTGTAACTTCAAAAGCAACGCGTTGCTTTATGTAGTCACGCGGTACTTTTATTGGTAACGCCTTTCTATTCAGTAACCCGTTATTTTTGAAGTAACGAAGTCACAATAATGCGTTACTTTTGAAAAGTAGCGAATAAATCGTTACTTTTTAAAAAAAGTAACGGTAACGTTTATCTAACACGTTATTTTTCAGCAAAAGTAACGGTAAAATAACGCGTTGCTTCTTTTATAGTAATTGTTTTTACTAAAATTATTTTTTTTGTATACTATTTGTCAATTTTAATTGTTAATTTATTAACACGTTATTGTAACTTCAAAAATAACGCGTTACTTTTTGTAGTTACGCGTTACTTTTATTGGTAACCTCTTTCTATTTCAGTAATCCGTTATTTTTAATGTAATGAAGTTACAATAATGCGTTACTTTTAAAAAGTAGCGAATAAATCGTTAATTTTTTAAAAAAGTAACGGTAACGTTTATCTAACGCGTTATTTTTTAGCAAAAGTAACGGTAAAGTAACGCGTTACTTCTTTAATAGTAATTTTTTTTGTATTCTATTTTTGATATTTAGTTAAAATATTACCTTGTGATTTTTTTTTGTTCAGTGTTGATATTATTATTTAATCATTTTTGTCTTTTAATGGTTTAATTTAAAAACAATAAATAAAATTTAAATAGAAGTTGACTATTTTTGATTGGCCTATTATTTTTAGAGCCGCACCCTTGAAAATTGGCCACCAATGACGCCGCTGGCGTTGCCGCAAATCACACTTTTTAAACTGATGAATGCCGAAACCACACGCGAAAATCTCATTAACGGAAAAACACGTTGTAGAAAATTCGAAACCAGAAATAACGTTTCTGTTTGTGTTTCTAATATACTTTAAAGTAGACACTGTAATTATCGACAGCTGTTTATATTTTTAAGATTCATTAGGGATTTTAATTAATCAAATCTAAAGTAATATATTATATTGAATATTGTTAATAATTACTGATATTTAATTTTTCGAAAAGATCTGCATCGGAGCCTGACTATTTAACGACTTACTGCGACACAAATTTTATTAAAAGTGTATATATTTTTTTACTTTTATTTTAATTAATTCTGGCCCTTTTCATCTTGAAATAAGTCAACATTTATAAACAAAATATTTTTTATTATTATTAATAAAACTTTACGTATACATTTGTCAACAGGGTGGACAATTTTTTTTCTAATATTTTTTATTAATTATTAATTCTAATTTTTTTAGAGTAAAAAATAATTTAGCAATTTCATAGATTGATCTAAAATCTCCAATACCCTTGAGTGACGAGTTCAATTTGGAAATAGCGCAAATCCAATCTTGGCGATAATTCCCCAGACATAATGAATATTAACATTCATTTCTGATGGGGCTTAGTAGGTGGGTAGCCAAGTTGAGATAGACCCTGGAGGATTGTCCATTTGAAGTTATACGGTCCGAAATTGGCGCTAACTACGCCGTAACAACCAAAATTGTTCTCTAAGGTCTTCGGTTTTGATAACCTACCAGAAACTCTAATATATATATAGAGGTTAACTTAGATTCACAATTATTTAAGGAATTTGAGTATATGACCTAAATCATCGCCTTTCTCTAGCCAATAGATTAATTATTAAAAAAAAATGAAAATGTAAATATATAATAATCATTTTTTAGAGAACTATATTTAAGATCCGTCCCTGTAGAGTTAAAATGAATACAAAGAAAAATATTGAAAATATATTTTCTTAACAAATCTGAATATTTTACCACTATTCGAAAAAATATTCTAGAGACCCTCTAAAATTTGAATTTTAAAAATTTCCCATGCAAGTCAATTTAATTTATATGGCGGGTACCGGAAGGGCCTGTCCGATCCTGTTCAAATTCAATACGGTTTTTCCTTGGATAAAAAAAAACTCGGTACAGTGAAAACCGGAACTCGATCGAAGTTTTCGCTTAAAAGTTACAGTGTTTACATACAGATAGATAGACAGACAGACAGACGTCCGAACAGGATTATTTTTGCATTTTCGGAGTCAAAAACTCTCAAAAGAAATCGGAAAAAAATATAATAAAAATTATGGAAAAAAATCAAATCGAAAGAGATGGAAAGGGCTCGAAAGAAATCGAAAAATATATAAAAGAAATGGAAAAAATCAAAAGAAATCGAAAAAAAAATCGAATCGAAAGAAATGGAAAGGAATCAAAGGAACCGAAAAAGAAATTTAAAAAAATCAAAAGAGATCGAAAACAAAAATCGACAAAAATAGAAAGAATTCGAAAAAATAAACGACAAAAATCGAAAAATATCAACAAAAGTCAAAAGAGATCGAAAAAATCAATAACAAAAATAATAAAAAAAAAACCAACGAAATCGACAAAAATTAAAAGAAAACGATAAAATCGAAAGGGATCGAAAAAAAATCGAACGACATCGAAAGAAATCCATGAAAATCGAAAAAACGAGAAAAATAAGAAAAAAAAATTGAAGGAATTTGACAAAAATCAAAAAACAATAGAAAAAATTCAAAAACAAGAGAAAAATGAGAAAAAAATAAAAACCGAATAATCAAAAAAATATCGGAGGCTAGGAAAAAATTAGAAAGGAAAAGAAAGAAATAGAAAAAAATTGAACAATCAGAAAAAAAATCAAAAAAATTAGAAAATATTGAAAAAATTAAAATTAGACATGAAAAATAAATTAAAAATCGAAGTATCGAAAAAATAAGAAAAAATCGGAAATAATGGAAAAAGAAAAAAAATTATTGGAAACAAATGAAGGATAAAATTGTAAAATATTAAAAAAATTAAAAATCAAAAAAATCGCATAAAATCGAAAAAATCAAAAGATTTTTAAAGAAATTAAAGGAAATCGAAAGAAATACAAAAAAAATCAAAAGAAATCGAAAAAAAACCGAAAAAAATCAAAAGAAATCGACAAAATTCGAAAAAACCAGAAAAATAAGAAGAAGTTAGAAAAAACTGAAGGAATTTGAACAAAATCAAAAAACAATAGAAAAAATTTAAAAACAACAGAAAAACATCAGAAAAATGAGATAAAAAACCAAAAAACCGAAAAATCAAAAAATATCGGAGGATAGAAAAAAATTAGAAAAAAAAAAGAAATATATAGAAAAGAATTGAACAATGAGAAAAAAAATCGAAAAAAAATAGAAAATATTGAAAAATTCAGAATAAAGACATGATAAAGAAATCAAAAAATTTAGTGAAAAATGAGAAAAAATTAGAAGTATTGAAAAAATAAGAAAAAATCGAAAATAATCTAAAAAGAAAAAAAATTATTGGAAACGAATGAAGAATAAAATTGTAAAATATGGAAGAAATTTAAAAAAAAAAAAAAAAAAATTGCAAAAAATCGAAAAATCAAAAAAAATCGAATGAGATGGAAAAGAAATCGAACGAATATAAAAAAAAACAAAATAAATCGAAAAAAAGCGAAAAAAATCAAAAGAGATCGAAAGAGATGGAATGGAATCAAAAGAAATCGAAAGAAATATAAAAAAATAAATAGAAATAAAAAATAATAAAAAAAATCGAACTAAATCGATAAAAATCGAAAACAATCGAGAGAAAACTACAAAAATCAGAAAAATAATAAAAAGTTAGAAAAAAACTGAAGGACTTTGAAAAAAACTTAAAAAAACAAAAGAACAAATTCAAAAACAACAGAAAAACATCAGAAAAATGAGAAAAAATTGGAAATAATCGAAAAAGAAACAAAAATTATTGGAAAATATTGGAAACAAATTTAGAATAAAATTGTAAAAAATGAAAAAAATAAAAAAAAATCAAAAAAAAAATCGCAAAAAACCGGAAAAAGTTTGAAAAAATCGTAAAGAACAACCAAAAACCGGAACAATTGTGAACAAAAGAAAGAAATAAAAAAATAAATGAAAAACATCGAAAAAATTGAAATAAATCACAATAAAATCACAAAAAATCGGAAAAAATCAAAGGAATAAAAAAATTAGAAAACAAAAAAGAAATAGAAAAGAAGTAATTGAAAAAAAGGAAATAGAAAAATAGACAAAACAATGCCAAAAAAGAGGAAAAATTAGAAAAAATCTGAAAAAAAAACAGAAAAAAACGAAAAATCAGAAAAATGAGAAAAAATCAGAAAAGGTCTCTTTCTTTAAAATAATTATAAAATCATAAAAAATTAGAAAACGAAAGAAAAAGAAATAAAAAAACAGAATAATGAAAAAAAAAATGAGACAGAATAAAAAAATCGAAAAAAAAAAACAGAAATAACCAGAAAAACAAAACATCAGAAATGAGAAAACAGGAAAAAGTAAAAGAAAAATAATGGAAAAAAAATGAAAAAGAATACCGAAAAAATGAAAATATTCAAAAAATAAGAAAAAAACGGAAATAATCGAAAAAGAAACAAAAATTATTGGAAAATATTGGAAACAAATGAAGAATAAAATTGTAAAATTTGGAAAAAAAATCAAAAAACAACAAATAACCGGAAAAAAAACGTAACGAACAACCAAAAACCGGAACAATTGTGAACAAAAGAAAGAAAGAAAAAAATAAATGAAGAACATCGAAAGAATTAAAATAAATCGTAAGAAAATCACAAAAAATGGCAAAAAAAACTTTAAAAAAATCGGAAAAAATCCAAGGAATTAGATAAAATGAGAAAAAAATTATAAAACCAAAAATAAATAGAAACCAAAATAAATGGAAAAAAAGAAATAGAAAAAGAGACAAAACAATGACAAAATAGAGGAAAAATTAGAAAAAATCAGAAAAAAACAAAAAAACAAAAATCAGAAAAATGAGGAAAAATCAGAAAAGTATCTTTCTATAAAATAATTATAAAAAATTAGAAAAAAAATAAAAAATTAGAAAATGAAATGAAAAAACAGAACAATGAGAAAAAATGACAAAATATTTAAAAAAAATCGAAAAAATAACCAGAAAAAAACAACACATCAGAATAATGTGAAAACAGGAAAAAAGTAAAAGAAAAATAATAGAAAAAAAATGAAAATAATCCAAAAAATCGTAAAAAATCCAGGGAATTAGAAAAAATGAGAAAAAAATTATAAAACCAAAAATAAATACAAACAAAAATAAATGGAAAAAAAAGAAATAGAAAAAGAGACAAAACAATGACAGAAAAGAAAAAAAATTAGAAAAAATCAGAAAAAAACAGAAAAAAAAACAAAA
This sequence comes from Neocrepidodera transversa, assembly GCA_963243735.1. Lineage (NCBI taxonomy): Eukaryota > Metazoa > Arthropoda > Insecta > Coleoptera > Chrysomelidae > Neocrepidodera > Neocrepidodera transversa. The sequence continues at coordinate 8,927,786 of OY725344.1, forward strand.
ATCAGAAAAATGAGGAAAAATCAGAAAAGTATCTTTCTATAAAATAATTATATAAAATTAGAAAAAAAATAAAAAATTAGAAAATGAAATAAAAAAACAGAACAATGAGAAAAAATGACAAAATATTTAAAAAAATTCGAAAAAATAACCAGAAAAAAACAAACACATCAGAATAATGTGAAAACAAGAAAAAAGTAAAAGAAAAATAATAGAAAAAAAATGAAAATAATCCAAAAAATCGTAAAAAATCCAGGGAATTGGAAAAAATGAGAAAAAAATTATAAAACCAAAAATAAATAGAAACAAAAATAAATGGAAAAAAAAGAAATAGAAAAAGAGACAAAACAATGACAGAAAAGAGGAAAAATTAGAAAAAATCAGAAAAAAAACAGAAAAAAAAACAAAAATCAGAAAAATGAGGAAAAATCAGAAAAGTATCTTTTTATAAAATAATTATATAAAATTAGAAAAAAAATAAAAAATTAGAAAATGAAATAAAAAAACAGAACAATGAGAAAAAATGACAAAATATTTAAAAAAATTCGAAAAAATAACCAGAAAAAAACAAACACATCAGAATAATGTGAAAACAAGAAAAAAGTAAAAGAAAAATAATAGAAAAAAAATGAAAATAATCCAAAAAATCGTAAAAAATCCAGGAAATTAGAAAAAATGAGAAAAAAATTATAAAACCAAAAATAAATAGAAACAAAAATAAATGGAAAAAAAAGAAATAGAAAAAGAGACAAAACAATGACAGAAAAGAGGAAAAATTAGAAAAAATCAGAAAAAAAACAGAAAAAAAAACAAAAATCAGAAAAATGAGGAAAAATCAGAAAAGTATCTTTTTATAAAATAATTATATAAAATTAGAAAAAAAATAAAAAATTAGAAAATGAAATAAAAAAACAGAACAATGAGAAAAAATGACAAAATATTTAAAAAAATTCGAAAAAATAACCAGAAAAAAACAAACACATCAGAATAATGTGAAAACAAGAAAAAAGTAAAAGAAAAATAATAGAAAAAAAATGAAAATAATCCAAAAAATCGTAAAAAATCCAGGAAATTAGAAAAAATGAGAAAAAAATTATAAAACCAAAAATAAATAGAAACAAAAATAAATGGAAAAAAAAGAAATAGAAAAAGAGACAAAACAATGACAGAAAAGAGGAAAAATTAGAAAAAATCAGAAAAAAAACAGAAAAAAAAACAAAAATCAGAAAAATGAGGAAAAATCAGAAAAGTATCTTTTTATAAAATAATTATATAAAATTAGAAAAAAAATAAAAAATTAGAAAATGAAATAAAAAAACAGAACAATGAGAAAAAATGACAAAATATTTAAAAAAATTCGAAAAAATAACCAGAAAAAAACAAACACATCAGAATAATGTGAAAACAAGAAAAAAGTAAAAGAAAAATAATAGAAAAAAAATGAAAATAATCCAAAAAATCGTAAAAAATCCAGGAAATTAGAAAAAATGAGAAAAAAATTATAAAACCAAAAATAAATAGAAACAAAAATAAATGAAAAAAAAAGAAATAGAAAAAGAGACAAAACAATGACAGAAAAGAGGAAAAATTAGAAAAAATCAGAAAAAAAACAGAAAAAAAAACAAAAATCAGAAAAATGAGGAAAAATCAGAAAAGTATCTTTCTATAAAATAATTATAAAATTATAAAAAATTAGAAAAAAAAAAAAATTAGAAAATGAAATAAAAAACAGAAACAATGAGAAAAAATGACAAAATATTTAAAAAAAATCAAAAAAATAACCAGAAAAAAAACACATCAGAATAATGTGAAAACAGGAAAAAAGTAAAAGAAAAATAATAGAAAAAAATGAAAAATAATACGGAAAAAATGAAAATAATCAATAAAATTGTAAAAAAACCAAAAAAAAAACAAACATGTCAATAATTTCTGCAACAAATTTCGTAAACTCGGTTTGACATTTTGTTCTAAAAATTTGAATTAGAAAAAAGTTTTCCTATGCAAAATACCGAAAGGACTGGTCCAATCCTGTTCGAATTCAATGGGGTTCTTCCTTGGACAAAACTAACGATCGGAGCTTTCGTTCAAAAGTTACAGTGTTTACATCCAGTCAGACAGACAGATATCCAGATGTCTGGACAGGATTTTTTTTGCATTTTCGGACTTTGGGAACTCGGAAACGTAGAGAAAAATGATAAAAAGTGGGGGTAAGAAATTTTTTTCGCCATCACGAAACTAATACTGAGGTTTTTGGGTATCATTAATTTAAGACTTATAATTATCAGACTTAGAAAAGTTATGTATACACATACCCAATTAATGATTAATATTAATATATAAAACCATTGATAATTTCCAACTGACTAAATTTTTCCACTCTATATCATAAATTTCGTTTAAAACAGTCAAAATCAACAACCGAGAAACTGAGAAAAATGAAGAAACAAATGCACGTCGAAACCTAGACCCCTGGTCATCACACCGTCGACCTCGGAAAATACAACTTATCGAATTTCTTGAATCCATCTTCATTTATCATAACATTTTCCAGGCAGCGTACGGCAGCGATTTCCTTTTTGTTTTTCGTTTCAATGCGACGCCGACGCCTCTCCAAAGCCGCTGAAATATGAGAACATCTTTTGCTTGGTTGACCGCTTTATACTCGCCAAAATGGTAACTTACTACCGACCGAGAGCCCGGAGAACTTCCAATTCGTGCATAATCACGATCGTAAAATCTAACGAGGAAAAATATACTGTCGGGAAAAGTTTTTGTGAACTTCAAGTTTTCTTTAAGTGGTTCGTTAGTTTTTTTTTTGTTATGAATTTTTGTGAAATTTTTATTTCATCCTTTTTTACCGAGTTTTGAAAATTTAATGATAATTACAAAAATTTTATTTGCGTTATAGTTTATAAAAATATATTAAATATACAGAGTGATTTAAGTTAGACTAATAAATTTTTTCTATTTCTACTTTTTCTTACTAATTTCTTCATGTTTCAAACTTCTCTTTTTGTACTTTTTTTCCACTTTTACCTACTTGTTTACTAATTTTTTCCCGCACACTTTTTTTCTCTACTTTACTAATTTTTTGTTTCAAACTTTATTTCTGAATTTTATTTTTCCCACTCTACTTTTCCTACTTTTTAATAATTTGTTTATGTTTCAAACTGTTTTTTTGCAACTTTTTTTCCTCTTTTTTCACCCGGCAGATGGAGATAGTCACGTACGGACTTTGCATAAGCAGCAAACAGTACCTTATACTACGATTAAATTAAAGTTATGAAATAAGTGAGTTTATAATATATTTGTTTTTTAGAGATTTTTATTAAAAAACAGGAAAAAATAGAGATAAATAGAGAAAAGGGAAAGGTAAAGGGGGAAAAAGTAGAAAAAAAGGATGCGATAAATGAAAAAGAAAGGAAAAGGTGGGGAAAAGGGAAAAAGTCGGAAAAACGAAAAAAAATAGGAAAAAAATAAAGGGGGTAATAGAAGGAATAAGTGAGAAATGGGACAAAAAACAATATTTTTAAATAAGGGGGAACAAAAATATGGGACATAAAAATAATGGTTGTAAATAATTGGAGAAAAAAAATGGTCCATTGAAAAAAAATCTGGTATAAAACAATAGCTCTAAAAAAAGGGGGAAAATGGGGCAAAAAATAATTTAAAAAAATTGGGCCCAAAAATAACAGTTGTAAAAAAAATGGGGCAAAAAGGCATAAAATAATAGTTTAAAAATAAAAGGAGTTAAAATGGGGCAAAAAATAAGTTTTAAAAAATTGGGGGATAAATTGAAACGTAAAACAATAGTTGTGATAAAAAGGTGGAAAAAAAGGCAAAAAACACAAGTTCTAAAAAATAGAAAAAAATGGTACATAAAACAATACTTGTATAAACAAAGAGGGGGAAAATAATAATTGTAAAAAGGGGGGGGGAAATACTGGGGCAAAAAATAAAAATAAGTTTAAAAAAAAGGAGGTAAATGAGGCAAAAAAAGCTGGAAAGTTGGGAAAAAATAGTGCAAAATACGGAAACATGGAAATTATAGAAAAATAGGGAGAAAATAGTGGAAATATGGAAAATAAAGGAAAAATAGGTTAAAAATAAAGGAAAAATAGGTTAAAAAAAGGAATATAGGAAAAATAAAGAGTAATAGAGACAAATACAAATATGTAAAAACATGAAAAAATAATCAAACACGGAAAGAATATGAAGAAAAATAAATAAACAGGGAAAATAGGAAAAAATGGAGAAAAATAGTAAAAGTAAGGAAATTAAGGAAAAATGGGGAGAATAGGGCAAAATAGCGAAAATAAGTACAGATACGGGCAAATATAGAAAATAAAGAAAAATAAAGAAAATAGGAAAATAGAAAAAATTAATGGAAAACAGGAGGAAATGGGGCAAAAAGCAAATAAAAAAAATTAGGCCCAAAATTAACAGTTGTAAAAAAATGAGGGAAAAAGGCATAAAATAATAATAAAAAAAAGGAGTTGTAAAAAGTGGGGGGAAAAATTGAGGCGTAAAACAATAGTTGTGGTAAAAAGGTGGAAAAATGAGGCAAAAAAAACATAAGTTCGAAAAAATAGAAAAAAAAATGGGACATAGAACAATACTTGTATATACAAAGAGGGGAAAAAGTGGAGAAAATAATAATTGTAAAAAAAAGGAGGGGGAATGTTGGGGCTAAAATTAAAAATAAGTTTAAAAAAAAGGAGGTAAAATGGAAAAAAAATTATAGTCGCAAAGAAGGGGGAACGAACAATAATTGTAAAAAAAAAAAAATGAGGCAAAAAAATCTAAAAAGTTAGGATCAATGCAAAATAGGGAAAAAACAGAAATATATGGGAAAATAGTGGAAATATGGAAAAATAAGGAAAAATAGGTAAAAAAAGAAACGCAGAAAAAAATGGGACATAAAACAATACTTGTATATATAAAAAGGGGAAAAAGTGGGAAAAATAATAAGTGTAAAAAAAACGGGGGGAATACTGGAGCAAAAAATAAAAATAAGTTTAAAAAAAAGGAGGTAAAATGGAAATGGAAAATAATAGTCGCAAAAAAGGGGGAAAAAATTGGGGCAACGAACAATAAAAAGAAAGGAAAATGAAGCAAAAAAGCTGGAAAGTTAGGAAAAAATAGGGAAAAAACGGAAATTAGAGAAAAATACGAAAATATATGAAAAAATAGTGGAAATATGGAAAAATGGGTAAGAAAAGAAACACAGGAAAAAATAAGGAAAAATTGAGAAAAATACAAATAGAGAAAAACTGGAAAAATAATCGAACACAGGGAAAATATGAAGAAATATGAATAAATAGGAAAAATAGGGAAAATAGGGAAAAATGGTGAAAATTAGTTAAAAAGTAGGGAAATTAAGGAAAAATGGGGAGAATAGGGCAAAATAGGTACAAATATGGACAAATATATAAAATAAGGAAAAATAAAGAAAATATAAAAATGGGATAATATAAAAAGGGATAATATCGGGAAAGATCGAAAAACGCGAGGAAATTAGAAAAAATTGAGAGAAATAAAAAAAATAAAATCGAAAAAAATCATAAAATTGGAAAAACAACATAAAAAGTCGGAAAAAATGGGGAGAGATGGGAAAATTTAAAAAAAAATTGGAAGAATAACCATAAAAAATTTTAATAAAAATATATAATAAAATCATTTTTTTCTTAAAATTCGAATTTTTCGGGCCGAAATACTAAAACCATCATATGTTTTTATACCCCGTGTAATATATTTATGTAAAATTCCATCCGGTATCACATACGTCACTTCAAGTAGACTCATCTGGAGAAATCGGCTTTACATGCCGTAGAATCTATGCAACAGCGCTCCTTATTTGAAACCATAAATAAACTCCTAATCTTTCTATTGTTATATCGGACATTTAAGGGCCTCCGCGAGGCCCCAAAATGTACTTCCTCTCCTCACCCCGTTGTCTTTCTAATATTATCGTTCGACTGGCGCTGTTCCCTTTTGCCGCATTGTCAACGAAATTGAAATTCGAGTCGAATTGTTGGAATTTGTCAGGAACTAGTGATAGAGGAAAACGGGCCTCGACTACACGGTTGAGAGCCAATTGTTTGCTACTAATGCCACTTGCCGCAGTTGTTTAATACACTTTAAATTTTAGTGCGACAACATGATTTTGGCGACAATTTGTTTTTAAATCATTTGATTTGCATCCTGAGATAGCTGTTTCTATTTATTAGGCGTTATCAGTCGGGAAAATACTACACATTTATATTTAAAAATATTCAAAAATACAAGTAAACAAACTAAGTCAGCAGCCCCCCAACTAAAATCATATTATATCAACTTTTCACCGAGGTACATAAATCTAATCCTCTCAGGCGATAGTCAGTCTCTTTATTCATTCAAATAATAATAATAAACTCGAAAGTCATACCACATAAAACATATTGCAAATTAGTTGAACAAGTGAGTGATGGCGACATGTTTCGGCTAAACAGTGGCCATCATCAGGTCTACAATACAAATTATAAAATATGTTAAAACACAATATAAAATCAGAAAAAAATTTTTTGTAAGTAACTTAATTTTTTTTGTTATTTTTTATTATGTTTTAACATATTTTATAATTTGTATTGTAGGCCTGATGATGGCCATTGTTTGGCCGAAACATGTCGCCCTCACTAATTTACAATATATTTTATGTGGTATGACTTTGAGTCGCGTGTTCTTTCAGCGCTTTAGTCTAACTAACGGATTGCCTCAGGCGCCATCTTTCGTTTATAGTGTCAAGACCACTTGAACCGGACAGCGTCAGTGAATATCAAAAATAATTAAGAAAAAATCTAAGACCATTTTAAAAAAAAAACAAGAAAAAATCAGCATAAATCTGGAAAAAATTAAAAATATTAGAAGAATAAAAAAAATTTAGAAATATTAGTAAATAATTAGAAAAAAAAACGTAAAAATTTAAAATATCAGAAAAAAAAACAGAAAAGAAAAATAAGAAAAAATCAGAATAAATCTGAAAAAAAAATTAGAAAAAGTAAACAATAATTAGCAAAAATTGGAAAAAAATAAAAATATTATAAAAATTTAAGAATATCAGAAATAATTAAAAAAAACAAGAAAAAATCAGAATAAATCTGAAAAAAATTAAAAATATTAGAAGAGCAAAAAAATATCAGAAATATTAGTAAATAATTAGAAAAAATCGAAAAAATGGAAAATATCAGAAAAAACAGAAAAGGTCAATAAGAAAAAGTCAGAATAAATCTAAAAAAAAATTAGAAAAAATTAAAAATAATCTAAGAATTAAAGAATAACAGAAATAATTAAGAAAAAATCCAAGACCATTAAAAAAAAACAAGAAAAAATCAGAATAAATCTGAAAAAAATTAAAAATATTAGAAAAATAAAAAAATATCAGAAATATTAGTAAATAATTAGAAAAAATCGAAAAAATTGAAAATATCAGAAAAAATCGAAAAAATTGAAAATATCAGAAAAAAAAACAGAAAAGACCAATAAGAAAAAATCAGAATAAATCTGAAAAAAAAATAGACAAAATAAACAATAGTTAGCAAAAATTGGAAAAAATTAAAAATATTATAAAAATTAAAGAATATAAGAAATAACTGAGAAAAAATCCAAGATCATTAAAAAAAAACAAGAAAAAATCAGAATAAATCTGAAAAAAAATAAAAATAAAAAAATATCAGAAATATTAGTAAATAATTAGAAAAAATCGAAAACATTGAAAATATCAGAAAAAAAAACAGAAAAGTCCAATAAGAAAAAATCAGAATAAATCTAAAAAAAAAAACAGAAAAAATTAAAAATATTATAAGAATTAAAGGATATCACAAATAATTAAGAAAAAATCAAAGACCATTTAAAAAAAAACAAGAAAAGTCACAATAAATCTGAAAAAAATAAAAATATTAGAAGAATAAAAAAATATCAGAAATATTAGTAAATAATTTAAAAAAAATCGAAAAAATTGAAAATATCAGAAAAAAAAAACAGAAAAACCCAAAAAAATCTGAAAAAAAAACAGAAAAAATTAAAAATTTTGTAAGAATTAAAGGATATCAGAAATAATTAAGAAAAAATCCAATACCATTTAAAAAAACAAACAAAAAAAAATCAGAATAAATCTGAAAAATATTAAAAGAATAAAAATATTAGTAAATAATTAGAAAGCATCGAAAAAATTGAAAATATCAGAAAACCCCAAAAAAATCTGAAACAAAATTAAAAAAAAAAAACAGAAAAAATTAAAAATATTAAAAGAATTAAAGAAATTAAATATTTTAGAAGAATAAAAATATATCACAAATATTAGTAAATAACCAGAAAAAATCGAAAAAATTGAAAATATCAGAAAAAAAAACATAAAAGACCAATAAGAAAAAAATAGAATAAATCTGAAAAAAAAATTAGAAACAATAAACAATAATTTGCAAAAATTGGAAAAAATTAAAAATATTATAAGAATTAAAGAAAATCAAAAAAATTAAAAATATTATAAGAATTAAAGAATATCAGAAATAATTAAGAAAAAATCCAAGACCATTAAAAAAAAAACAAGAAAAAATCGGAATAAATCTGAAAAAAATTAAAAATATTAGAAGAATAAAAAAATTTCAGAAATATTACTCAATAATTAGAAAAAATCGAAAAAATTGAAAATATCAGAAAAAAACAGAAAAGACCAATAAGGAAAAATCAGAATAAATCTGAAAAAAAAATTAGAAAAAATAAAAAATTACTAAAAATTGGAATAAATTAAAAATATTATAAAAATTAAAGAATATCAGAAATAATTAAGAAAAAAAACAAGACCATTAAAAAAAGGAATAAAAATATATCAGAAATATTAGTAAATAACTAGAAAAAACAGAAAAAATTGAAAATATCAGAAAAAAAAAAACAGAAAAAATTTAAAATATTCGAAGGATAAAAAAATATAAAAAATAATTAGGAAAAATCGAGAAAATCGAAAAAATTGAATAAAGTTTTTTTACTTAAAAGTGTTGTTGGTGGCTCAAAACGTCGAGAAAAGTCATTTTAAGCAAAAAAAAATTTTTTTATTTTTTTATGATTTTAATACTCCGGACCGATATAAAAAAATTATTATAGTAAATACTATTTATTATGATTCGCCTTGTATCTAGATCAATAAACTAAAAAATTTTTAAAGTACTGTCTTAGTCCGACCCCATTCAGGAAACGTGGCGTTTTCATAACAAATTTATTTCGGGTTCAAATTATTTTCTATTCTAAGCCTGTTATAAATTTAGAAATTACTTACTGGAGTCCAGGTGGTTGAAGAATTTATGTTTCGAATAATTACAGGAACAGCTGTTTTATGTTGTTATATACATTAGGGATACAATATTTATGTTTTCTGGATTATATTTATAGACATAATTTCTTGGGTGTTACTCAATTGTTACAAAATTATTCAATGATAGTTAATTAGATCAATATTTAACTTATAATAATTTAAAATCAATGCTCGGTTTTTTCATATTACTGAACTAACTCAAGAGGCTTGATTCTACTGCATAATGAATTTAATGACTATTTTACATCATCTTGTATTACAAATAGGTCGCAGGAAGATTTGAGAGCGTAATATAACGAGCTCAAAGTTTTAAGGGTGTTTAGGAAGCCATTTTAAACAAAACATAACGTGCGATGCTCAACTGTTATAAAATGCATGTGCATGTGAGCTGCAAACGGCGCACTTAAAGTCATTTCTGCCAACATTAGAGCAAATGATATTTGCGTTCGCGGCAGATTTCTAAAATAGGAGAATAGTCAGTAGCTGAACCTCAAAGAGGTTTTAGTACCCTTTTGGTGGCATCTAATAATAATTTAAATAAATTAATCAGGTTATAAATTATTAATGTCAGGTGAAACGTAGTTTTGTATTTGCTGATAAAAGTGATTTAGTAATAAATGTGATTTAAGCTCAATTCTTTTTATTACAACTCGAAGTATATCAAAAATAATATATTGAAAAAAAAAAAAAATTGGACGCCAGTCTAATTGATTTTTTGATGTGTTAGAAACAGTTGACAAAAAACTATAATATATTTCTAAATCCGTCCTTTCTTTCTTTTTATGGGTCTATTTATCATAAAATAGTGAGTAGGAAAAAAAACAGAAAATATGAGAATTTGAAAAAAATATAAGTGAAAAAAAAAATAATAGAAGAATTAAGAAAAAAAAATAGAAAACATTAAAAGAATTAAGAAAAAAACAAAAAAGTACAAAAGTAGAATTGGAAAAAAAATGAAAAAAAAAATAAAAAATATCAAAAAACGAGAAAATAATCATCAAGTATTTTTATATTTGCCAATAAAAGTGATTTAACATGTGATTTATGCTCAATTATTTTTATTAAAATTTGAAATATATCAAAAATAATATATTAAATAAAAAAAAATTTTAGACGCCAGTCTAATTGATTTTTTGATATGTTTAGGAAACAATTCACAAAAAAACTATAATATATTTCAAAATCCGTCCTTTCTTTCTTTTTATGGGTTAATTTACCATACAATAGTGAGTGGGAAAAAAAACAGAAAATATGAGAATTTGAAAAAAATAGAAGTGAAAAAAAAAATTATAGAAGAATTAAGAAAAAAAAATAAAAAAACATTAAAAGAATTAAGAAAAACACAAAAAAGTACAAAAGTAGAATTGGAAAAAAAATGAAAAAAAAAATAAAAAATATCAAAAAACGAGAAAATAATCATCAAGTATTTTTATATTTGCCAATAAAAGTGATTTAACATGTGATTTATGCTCAATTATTTTTATTAAAATTTGAAATATATCAAAAATAATATATTAAATAAAAAAAAATTTTGGACGCCAGTCTAATTGATTTTTTGATGTGTTTAGGAAACAATTCACAAAAAACTATAATATATTTCAAAATCCGTCCTTTCTTTCTTTTTATGGGTTTATTTACCATACAATAGTGAGTGGGAAAAAAACAGAAAATATGAAAATTTGAAAAAAATAGAAGTGAAAAAAAATAATAGAAGAATTAAGAAAAAAAAAATAGAAAACATTAAAAGAATTAAGAAAAAAACAAAAAAGTATAAAAGTAGAATTGGAATAAAAATGAAAAAAAAAATAAAAAATATCAAAAAACCAGAAAATACTCATCAAGTATTTTTATATTTGCTAATAAAAGTGATTTAACATGTGATTTATGCTCAATTATTTTTATTAAAATTTGAAATATATCAAAAATAATATATTAAAAAAAAAAAAAATTGGACGCCAGTCTAATTGATTTTTTGATGTATTTAGAAACAATTGACAAAAAACTATAATATATTTCAAAATCCGTCCTTTCTTTCTTTTTATGGGTTAATTTACCATACAATAGTGAGTGGGAAAAAAACAGAAAATATGAGAATTTGAAAAGTATAAAAGTTGAAGTAGAAAAAATAATGAAAAAAAAATAAAAAATATCAAAAAACCACAAAACAGGATTTTCCCTCCCCAAGAGGTCATTTTCCCGGACCCAAACCCGGAATTTCAGATGGCCATAAACTTTTTGAGCACAAATCCAGCTTTAGCTCCAAAATTCAGCGTCGACTTTGCCTTATGCCGGGAACCGCATTTCAGGCCATTTTCGGCCCCTGGGGCCAATTCCAGACGTGAAGGCCCAATTCTGAGCTCGGGATCGGATTCAGCGTCGAAAAATACATGAAAATACATATGTCACTCTCTTGTGTATGAACTTTTTTACTGTGGGGCTGTTTTTACAATTATTCCTATTTTTCCTATTTCGTCCTATTTTCTCCTGTTTTTCATTATTTTTTCCTGTTTATCATAGTTTTTTCTTATTTTTTATAAATTTCCATATGTTTATCTATTTTTTACTATTTCTCCTTATTTTCCGTATTTTCCATATTTTTTCCAATTTTTCCCTTTTTTCTAAAATTTTCCCTATTTTTCACTACTTTTCCATATTTCTCGCAGTTTTTTCTCATTTTTTAGTAATTCACCTTTGTTCCTATTTTGCCCTACTTTTTCCAATTTTTTAAATTTTTCCCCTATCTTTCATATTTCTTCCATATGTTTTATGTTTTTCATAATTTGTCCCTATTTGTCTCTATTTTTTCGCCATTTTTCTATTTGTCCTTATTTTTTCCTATTTGTCATTATTCCATGTTTCCTTATATTTCTGTATAATTTCCCTATTTTGAACTATTTTTTCCTATTTTCCCCATTTTTTCCTAATTTTTCCCCATATTTTAATTTTTTTTTTATTTTTCCCATTTTCTCTATGTATTCCTGGTTTTCAATAATTTTTCCTATTTTCGGTATGTTTTTAATCTTTCCATATTTGATACTTATAGTCCATATTTTTTCCTTTTATTCCCTATTTTTACCCATTTTCCCTTATTTTTTCCTATGTTTTCCCTTTTTTCTGCATTTTCCCCCCTTTTTTTCCCGTTTTTCCACATTTTCCTCTATTTTTACTAGTTTGTCATATATTTCCGTATTTTGCTCTATTTTTCTGTAATTTATCTGTTTCTCCATATTTTGCTATATTTTCCCTATTTTCCCTATTTTTCTCTATATTTAGCTATCTTTTCCTATATTTTCTATTTTTCTGATTTCTTTCTATTTATTTTCTTTTTCATTATTTTTTCTTATTTTTCCCCATTTATCCTATTTTTACGTATTTAGCCATAATTTCCCTATTTTTCCGATTATTCCCCATTTCTTCCTATTTTCCTCTACTTTTTCCATATTTTTCCCAATTTTCCCCTATATTCCGTATGTTTTCTATTTTCCTGTTTTTTCCTACTGTTTTTTCCTGTTTTTTATTATTTTTTATATTTTGCTTATTTTTCCCTATTTGTCCCTTATGGTTCCTAGTTTTGCGTATTTTAGCCCTATTTTGTCATATTAAATTTTCCAGTTTTCCCGCTTTTTCCCTTATTTCCTATTTTTGTCCATAAACAAACAAACGTGTATATATATACAGGGTGTGTCACGTAGATTTGAAAATTAATTTACACAGGTTTGTCAAAATATGTTGCTTATACAGGTTGTTAGTAAAGTAACGATCAACTTTGTTAATTTAAATGGAACACTCTGTAGTTTTTTTGCATTTTTAGATTTGTCGTGAGAAGCTGATTTCAAAAACCTATTACACTTACATTAAAAAATAATTTTGAAGTTATAGACAATTGAAAATCGCATTTTTTCAACTTTAAGTGATTGGTCCTGACAAACGACATAAAATCGGATAAAACGGCTTACATATCCCTATTCTAACCTTTTGACTTCCACTTGGTGACATAAGAAGAAAATGGATACAGAATGATCAAAATTTTGTATCAAAAAAATATACACATTAGTCAAATCAAGTTTTTCTAATAATTTTCCTTTGGAGACCAACAAATACTAGACCAGGACAAATTAGCGAGGGTTTAGTAGGTGTAACCTAGCATGGGGTGTCTATAAATCTTGCAGAACTCACGACAATAGTACAGAAAAAAAAAAAAAAAAAAAAAAAAAAAAAAAAAAAAAAAAAAAAAAAAAAAAAAAAAAAAGGCATAAAATCGGATAAAACGGCTTACATATCCCGACCCTAACTTTTTAACTTTTTTAGTTCTACTTGATGACATAAGAAAAAAAGGGATACAGAATGATCAAAATTTTGTATCAAAAAAATATACACATTAGTCAAATCAAGTTTTTCTAATAATTTTCCTTTGGAGACCAACAAATACTAGACCAGGACAAATTAGCGAGGGTTTAGTAGGTGTAACCTAGCATGGGGTGTCTATAAATCTTGCAGAACTCACGACAATAGTACAGAAAAAAAAAAAAAAAAAAAAAAAAAAAAAAAAAAAAAAAAAAAAAAAAAAAAAAAAAAAAAAAAAAGGCATAAAATCGGATAAAACGGCTTACATATCCCGACCCTAACTTTTTAACTTTTTTAGTTCTACTTGATGACATAAGAAAAAAAGGGATACAGAATGATCAAAATTTTGTATCAAAAAAATATACACATTAGTCAAATCAAGTTTTTCTAATAATTTTCCTTTTGAGACCAACAAATACTAGACCAGGACAAATTAGCGAGGGTTTAGTAGGTGTAACCTAGCGTGGGGTGTCTATAAATCTTGCAGAACTCACGACAATAGTACAGAAAAAAAAAAGAAAAAAAAAAAATCGGATAAAACGGCTTACATATCCCGACCCTAACTTTTTTAGTTCTACTTGATGACATAAGAAAAAAAGGGATACAGAATGATCAAAATTTTGTATCAAAAAAATATACACATTAGTCAAATCAAGTTTTTCTAATAATTTTCCTTTTGAGACCAACAAATACTAGACCAGGACAAATTAGCGAGGGTTTAGTAGGTGTAACCTAGCGTGGGGTGTCTATAAATCTTGCAGAACTCACGACAATAGTACAGAAAAAAAAAAGAAAAAAAAAAATCGGATAAAACGGCTTACATATCCCGACCCTAACTTTTTTAGTTCTACTTGATGACATAAGAAAAAAAGGGATACAGAATGATCAAAATTTTGTATCAAAAAAATATACACATTAGTCAAATCAAGTTTTTCTAATAATTTTCCTTTTGAGACCAACAAATACTAGACCAGGACAAATTAGCGAGGGTTTAGTAGGTGTAACCTAGCGTGGGGTGTCTATAAATCTTGCAGAACTCACGACAATAGTACAGAAAAAAAAAAGAAAAAAAAAAAATCGGATAAAACGGCTTACATATCCCGACCCTAACTTTTTTAGTTCTACTTGATGACATAAGAAAAAAAGGGATACAGAATGATCAAAATTTTGTATCAAAAAAATATACACATTAGTCAAATCAAGTTTTTCTAATAATTTTCCTTTTGAGACCAACAAATACTAGACCAGGACAAATTAGCGAGGGTTTAGTAGGTGTAACCTAGCATGGGTGTCTATAAATCTTGCAGAACTCACGACAATAGTACAGAAAAAAAAAATTCTTTTTATAGTATATTTAACGCGGTTCTTTTGTATTTGAACCTACCTTACCATGACAATATTATATAAATTTGATAATAAATATTTTTCAACGAGAATAAATATTATTGATACGCCGCTGGATAATCGTTTTCGATGCGATCTCATTGCAGTATTCAATTCATTTCAATAGGATGAAACGTTAAGCGAAAAATTTATTCTATGATCTTATTTATAGATTGCATCTTTAGAAAAAAATGTTTATTTTTAAATAAGGGTATGAACAATTTGAAAATGTTCTACCACTGATTCACGTATATTTATAAACATGCTTCTAGTATTTTCCAAAGAATGCTCGGGTTGTTATCAGTAGTTGAAATCTACATCTGCAATTGTTCGGCAAAGCTTGTATTGTTTGGTCATAAAGCAGGTTTCAACTTGATTAAACATAAACGTAACAAGAATGTACCTTTCAGTCTAATCAACAAAACAAAGATGCGAGAAAGGGTCTTTCCAGTGACGGAGAAAAGTAGTATTTATATAAAAGTTCCGCTACTGATTATTCTTTATCAGAACAATAGTAGATATTATTACATATGAGAAGGAATAAGATATCTTTAAATTAAACTAGAATAAAACAATATAGAGAGAATTTAGTTGTGTAAACGTATATCCAATTTCAGAAAAAGGTAATATAAAGCATTCTTTTTATATTTTTGCAATTATATTAGCTCCCAGATTGTTATTATTTTACAGCAAATAAAAATAATACAAAAGATTCATAATAATTAAAATTGGATAATAATTACAATTTTCGATTTATTTTTTGTCTCTTTCTTGGTGGTGAATTAACAATTTTCAATTCCGAACACATAAGAATACAAGCTTAAAAAAAAAGAAGAATAAAATATAACTAAAACGAGAGTTGAATAATGAAAGTTGTTTAAGGGATTCGAATAAATTGACTTCCTTTCTAAAAATAAAACTTCCGATGATGACGAAATTAAATTTCCAATCGCTTAGAGCGTCTACTCGAAAAAAAATATAAGATTTTTTTTTTTAATATTGAAATTAATTTGTATCAATATAATTATTTATTATTCATTTATATTTATTTTTTAATTTATTTTTATGTAATAATTCCCTTAAAAATACCAAAATAATTTGACCTTCAAAAACAATTTGGATTAAATTTTAATTCAATTGAAGGTTTTCCACAGAGATTTATAAAATTTTCGGAAATTTCCTTAAATTTGGAGGAATTTTGGGAAATTGAATAATATTTAAATTATTTTCGTCGTTACGGAAATTTTTTTCCAAATTTAGGAATAAAAAAAGATAATTTTCTCCAAAATTAGGAACAAAAGTTATTCTTAGTTTATTTAAGTAATTTTTTTTGAGAAATTTTAGTTTTTTTTTTTTTAGTTTTAGACCATTTTTAATAATCCGGATTTTTTAAACGGACATTTATAAAATTTTCGAAAATTTCCCTAAATTTTTAGAATTTTTAGGACACAAAAGAAATTTAACCAAAAAAATAATAAATTCCCTTTTTAGAGAAATTTTCCGAAATTGAATAACATTTAAATTATTTTCGTCATTACAGAAAATTTTTTCTAAATTTAGGAACAAAAAAAAAAAATTTCCAAAATTAGGAACAAAAATTATTATTAGTTTATTTAAGTAATTTTTTTTGAGAAATTTTAGTTTTTTTTTTTTAGTTTTAGACCATTTTTAGTTACAAATTTAGCGATTTACAAAAATCCAGAATTTATAATAAATTTCAATAATCCTGAATTTTTAAACGGACATTTATAAAATTTTCGAAAATTTCCCTAAATTTGGAGAATTTTTAGAACACGAAAGAAATTAAACCAAAAAAATAATAAATTCCCTTAAATTTAGAGAAATTTTCCAAAATTGAATAACATTTAAATTATTTTCGTCATTACAGAAATTTTTTTGTAAATTTAGAAAGAAAACTTTTTTTTTCCAAAATTAGGAACAAAAATTATTATTAGTTTATTTAAGTAATTTTTTTTGAGACTTTTGAGTTTTTTTTTAGTTTTAGACCATTTTTAGTTACAAATTTAGCGATTTACAAAAATCAAGAATTTATAATAAATTTTAATAATCCTGAATTTTTAAACGGACATTTATAAAATTTTCGAAAATTTCCCTAAATCTGGAGAATTTTTAGGACAAAAAATAAATTTAACCAAAAAAAATTTAAATTCTCCTTAAATTTAGAGAAATTTTCGGAAATTGAATAACATTTAAATTATTTTCATTACAGAAAATTTTTTCTAAATTTAGGAACAAAAAAAATTTTTTTTCCAAAATTAGTAACAAAAATTATTATTAGTTTATTTCAGTAAATTTTTTTGAAAAATTTTTTTTTGTTTTTTTTTTTGTTTTAGACCATTTTAGTTACAAATTTAGCGATTTACAAAAATCAAGAATTTATAATAAATTTTAATAATCCGGATTTTTTAAACGGACATTTATAAAATTTTCGAAAATTTCCCTAAATTTTTAGAATTTTTAGGACACAAAAGAAATTTAACCAAAAAAATAATAAATTCCCTTAAATTTAGAGAAATTTTCCGAAATTGAATAACATTTAAATTATTTTCGTCATTACAGAAAATTTTTTCTAAATTTAGGAACAAAAAAAAAAAATTTCCAAAATTAGGAACAAAAATTATTATTAGTTTATTTAAGTAATTTTTTTTGAGAAATTTTAGTTTTTTTTTTTTAGTTTTAGACCATTTTTAGTTACAAATTTAGCGATTTACAAAAATCCAGAATTTATAATAAATTTCAATAATCCTGAATTTTTAAACGGACATTTATAAAATTTTCGAAAATTTCCCTAAATTTGGAGAATTTTTAGAACACGAAAGAAATTAAACCAAAAAAATAATAAATTCCCTTAAATTTAGAGAAATTTTCCAAAATTGAATAACATTTAAATTATTTTCGTCATTACAGAAATTTTTTTGTAAATTTAGAAAGAAAACTTTTTTTTTCCAAAATTAGGAACAAAAATTATTATTAGTTTATTTAAGTAATTTTTTTTGAGACTTTTGAGTTTTTTTTTAGTTTTAGACCATTTTTAGTTACAAATTTAGCGATTTACAAAAATCAAGAATTTATAATAAATTTTAATAATCCTGAATTTTTAAACGGGCATTTATAAAATTTTCGAAAATTTCCCTAAATTTGGAGAATTTTTAGGACAAAAAATAAATTTAACCAAAAAATATTAAATTCCCTTAATTTTAGAGAATATTTTGGAAATTGAATAACATTTAAATTATTTTCGTCATTAAAGAAAATTTTTTCTAAATTTAAGAACAATAATTTTTTTTTCCAAAATTAGGAACAAAAATTATTATTAGTTTATTTAAGTTAATTTTGAAAACTTACAGTTATTTTTTTAGTTTTAGACCATTTTTAGTTACAAATTTAGCGGTTTACAAAAATCAAGAATTTATAACAAATTTTAATAATCCTGAATTTTTAAACCTGCATTTATAAAATTTTCGAAAATTTCCCTAAATTTGTAGAATTTTTGGGACACAAAAGAAATTTAACCAAAAAATATTAAATTCCTTTAAATTTAGAGAAATTTTTTTCTAAATTTAGGAAAAAAAAAATTTTCTACAAATTAAGAACAAAAATTATTATTAGTTTATTTAAGTAATTTTTGTTGAGAAATATTAGTTTTTTTTTTAGTTTTGGACCATTTTTAGTTACAAATTTAGCGATTTACTAAAAACAAGAATTTATAATAAATTTTAATAATCCTGAATTTTTAAACGGGCATTTATAAAATTTTCGAAAATTTCCCTAAATTTGGAGAATTTTTAGGACACAAAAGAAATTTAACCAAAAAAATAATAAATTCCCTTAAATTTAGAGAAATTTTGGGAAATTGAATAACATTTAAATTATTTTCGTCATTACAGAAATTTTTTTCTAAATTTAGGAACAAAAACAATTTTTTTCCAAAATTATTATTAGCTTATTTAAGTAAATTTTTTTGAGAAAATTTAGTTTTTTTTTTTAGTTTTAGACCATTTTTAGTTACAAATTTAGCGATTTACAAAAATCAAGAATTTATAATAAATTTTAATAATCCTGAATTTTTAAACGAGATTTATAAAATTTTCGAAAATTTCCCTAAATTTGGAGAATTTTTAGGACACAAAAGAAATTTAACCAAAAAAATAATAAATTCCCTTAAATTTAGAGAAATTTTGGGAAATTGAATAACATTTAAATTATTTTCGTCATTACAGAAATTTTTTTCTAAATTTAGGAACAAAAACAATTTTTTTCCAAAATTATTATTAGTTTATTTAAGTAAATTTTTTTGGGAAATTTTAGTTTTTTTTTTGTTTTAGACCATTTTCAGTTACAAATTTAGCGGTTTACAAAAATCAAGAATTTATAACAAATTTTAATAATCCTGAATTTTTAAACGGGCATTTATAAAATTTTCGAAAATTTCCCTAAATTTGGAGAATTTTTAGGACACAAAAGAAATTTAACCAAAAAAATAATAAATTCCCTTAAATTTAGAGAAATTTTCTAAAATTGAATAACATTTAAATTATTTTCGTCATTACAGAAATTTTTTTGTAAATTTAGAAAGAAAACTTTTTTTTCCAAAATTACGAACAAAAATTATTATTAGTTTATTAAAGTAAATTTTTTGAGAAATTCTAGTTGTTTTTTGTTATTTTAGACCATTTTTAGTTAAAAAAATCAAAAATTTATAACAGATTTTAAAAATCCTGAATTTTTAAACGGGCATTTAGAAAATTTTCGAAAATTTACCTAAATTTGGAGAATTTTTAGGACACAAAAGAAATTTAACCAATAAATATTAAATTCACTTAAATTTAGAGAAATTTTCGAAAATTGAATAACAAATTTTTTCTAAATTTAGGAAAAAAAAAATTTCTACAAATTAAGAACAAAAATTATTATTAGTTTATTTGAGTTAATTTTTTTGAGAAATTTTAGTTTTTTTTTTTTAATTTTAGACCATTTTTAGTTACAAATTTAGCGATTTACAAAAATCAAGAATTTATAACAAATTTTAATAATCCTGAATTTTTAAACCGGCATTTATAAAATTTTCGAAAATTTCAATAAATCTAGAGAATTTTTAGGGCATAAAAGAAATTTAACCAAAAAAATATTAAATTTCCTTGTTTATAATCCTCTAAATTTAGAGAAATTTTCGAAAATTGAAAAACATTTAAATTATTTTCCCGATTAAAAAAAATTGTTTCCAAATTTAGGAACAAAAATTTTTTTAACAAATTTTAGTTTTAGACTATTTTTTTAACTTTGCGATTTACAAAAATCAAGAATTTATAACAAATTTTAATAAGCCTGAATTAATAGAGTGATTTGGTAGAACACCGCTAATTGACTGTAGGCCGAGCGAGGCATACGTGAATTCTGTAAGATGAGACCTCGAGACAGAAGTAATTCAACGTCGCGAGCACAGAGAATTTCTATATCTAATAAAAATTAATTTCACCTACCTTTTTCTGACGAATAATCTTCAACTCGTAGTCAGGAGAAAGGGGGTCGTAACCACTATTTTTCACACATTTTTACTCTGAATCTAAAACAACTGTTTATTGGAAGAAGAACCGATCCCGAGCGAAATTGGAAATTAACTAACTGAAATTTGGAAATAATTTTCAAAGTTACAAACGAAATTAGTGTCACACTGCGAAAGGCTTCCGGATTGGTTCGACCCTGTAAGCTTCCCGGTACCACCCTTAATCTTACTAGAATCTAGCAAATCAGAAATGAGGACCGTTTTGCTAAACGAACTAAGAAGGGCGTGTCCCTTTTTATTACAAATTTGACTTCCAGTAAGTGCTGCCCTCTGGACAAATTTGAAAGAGTTTACTTGAATTTAATTATGCGATATATATAAAGATCGGGTTACAATCATGAACTTTGGACTTTACAGGGATGGAAAAACCCGCCAAAAAAAACATCATCTAAAGCCATGTCCTGTTTCCAATTTCTTAAGTAATAACATAATTTGACTAAACTAAATACGTAGTTTTATATTTTTATATTTATATTTTTGATCGAGTAAATTTAAAGTTTTATGTACTACACGTGTACTGTGAGCCCGTTGGCTTTTTACTTTTGCAAAGGCCCTTCTGAGAAGGACAGCCTTTGTCCTATTGATTTATATATCCTGGTAAATATTTCTAAAGTGAATTATTACAATGTATTGAATTTTCAACGAAATAGATTTATTTTTCTGAGCGGCTGAGAATTTATTACTGCCTTCATGTCAAATACAAAATTACTAAGA
Source organism: Neocrepidodera transversa (assembly GCA_963243735.1). NCBI lineage: Eukaryota > Metazoa > Arthropoda > Insecta > Coleoptera > Chrysomelidae > Neocrepidodera > Neocrepidodera transversa. The sequence continues at coordinate 8,949,151 of OY725344.1, forward strand.
CCCCCCCTGAATAAGGTTACATTATAAATTCTATTTAAATATGTCATTATCAGTTTCCCATGCTAATTATTCTATAGAAAGTTAAAAAAACTAATTATTATTTCAATAACAAAAAATATTAGTAAAAAAATATAAGCAAGTGTCTTTTTAACATTGCTACTACGCAGTTGTTTAAGTATTTAATAAACGTCCTATTTTTTTTAAAATTTTAGTTCGAGTAACCTTCAATATACGTTTCAATGTTAAATTACGGTAAATATTTTATTTATTACAAAGTTCCAGTTGATATATATCTTTTTTTAGTAATTATTGGTAATTGATGTAAAAAAACAAATAATGGTGGCAGGAGGTATTTAGTGGATTCTAATTTATTAGAAAGCTTCAATAATAATAGTGCTATCCAATAAGTATAGGATTGGTTATTTTTAAAAATTAATTACAATATGGATAACCTCATCAATTTCATTTATGTTAGTATCTATTCACGTTGTTTGTTTTCCATTTGTTCGAGTTAAATAAGATAAACTCAAATATCGAATAAACAAACTAAAGTTTAATGGACTTTGGAGAGCGTCTTCGAATAAGAATTTTTTGTTTGTTATTTCTGTATTAATTTTAAATCGGAATACAAATATTAATTTCAGTATGGATGTTATTTTAAGGTTATATACGTTTTGTATATTATGCCTGTGTATCTTCAAGAGGGATATACTCATGTTTGTTTATGAAACTTTTTTTTTTTGATCTGTATGTGCTTGTATATTTATTGATTTATTGAAAACTTTTGACACGATCAAAAAATTAAGTTTCAAATTGTTAAATTGCGGTAAGATACGGACTAAATTGTCTGGATTATATTTATGTGTATCATATTTAACAGACCGTACTGTGAAGGTAATAGTTAATTATATTCAGGAGCGATAAATCGCATTGTCGTGTTGTACAGAAATGAGTAGCCAGTGACGGCGCAAATATTAATTTTTGTGTAGCTAAATTTATAATTATATCTGCCCACAATGCTACTAACCATTTTATTTAATTAATAAATATATGTCTAAACATAAGTATATTGGAGCCCAACGTGGGGCAAGTTCATCAACAAAACAAAAGCATTCCATTTTAGTAAAATTTTTTTAGAAATTAAAAAAAAATAAATTTAAAACATTATTTAAACAAAAGTTAGGTTGAAAAACTAAAATTTGTTTTTTATTAAAATAATTTTGTCATTTTCGTCCCTATAACTTTGTTACTTTTTCACTGTGAAAGGAACCAGATTAACGAGATAATGGAACAAAACATTATTTATTATTTTTATTAATATCTGTTTTTATAAATTGTAATGGAATTGGGAAATTACATCAATAATGATTTATTTATATAAATAATTTTGTTAGTAAATTAAAGTTTAAAAAAATTCGTCCCTATAACTTTGTTACTTTTTTTCAATGTGAAAACTATTAACGAGATAATGGAACAAAACGTTATTTATTATATTCATTAATTATAATATACATGGAAAATACATAAATTAAAATAAAAATAAATATTTAAAAAAATCAGTAAAAAAATTTTTTTTTTAAATGATTTTTTTAATAAATGAAAGTAAACACAAATTAAATCCCTATTAGTTTGCTAATCTTTTCACGGTGAAATGGACCAAGTTAACTAGATAATTAGACGAAATATTCGTCTCTATAATTTTGTTATTATTTTTGTTAATATATTTTTATTATTTGTTATGTGGGTCGTTGTAACGAGATAGTTTAACAAAACGTTATTTATTTTTTTTATAAATTGTAATGAAATAGGAAAAATACATAAATAATATCACCTATGATATAAATAATTTTGTTAGTATATTAAAGGTAAAAAAAGTTTCGTCCCTATAACTTTGTTAATTTTTTCACTGTGAAGTTTGCCGCTTTCACGAAATAGTTGGACAAAATATTATTTTTTATTTGTCAATATTTATTTTATAAATTGTAATGGTATTAGAAAATTATATAAATTTAAATAAAAATAGTAATTTTAAAAAATTAACAATGCTTTATTTATTTAAATAAATAATTTTGTTATTAAATTAAAGTTAAAAATAATTTCGTTCCTATAACTTTGTTACTTTTTTCACTGTGAGATGAGCCGGATTAACGAGATAGTTGGACAAAACAATATTCATTATTTGTCATACATTTAATAAAAAAAGAAATTTTTAATAATTTTAAATAATTTTGTCATTAAATTAAAAATAAAACAAAATTTCGTCCCCATAACTTTGTCAATTTTTTCACTGTGAGGTGGGCCGGGTTAACGAGATGGTTGGACAAAACATTATTTGTTATTTTTCTGTATCTATTTGTATTATTTGCAATATAATTGGGAAAATATATACATTTAAAGTAAAATAGGTATTTTAAAAAATCAATAATGATTTTTTTATTTAAATAATGTTGTCATTAAATTAAAAAAAAATTTCGTCCCTATAACTTAGTTAATTTTTTCACTGTGAAGTAGACCGGTTTAGCGAGATAGTTGGACAGAACATTATTTATTATTTGTTAATATCTATTTTTATAAATTGTAATGGAATTGGGAAATTACATAAATTTAAATAAAAATAGAAATTTAAAAAAATCAACAATGCTTTATTTATTTAAATAATTTTGTCATTAAATTAAAAATAAAAAAAGTCGATCCTATAACTTTGTTATTTTTTCTCCGTAAAATGGACCAGATTAACGAGATAATTGGACAAAACATTATTTATTATTTTTCAATATCTATTTTTAATAATTGTAATAGAATTGGGAAATATATAAAATCAAATAAAAATAGAAATTTCAAAAAATCAACAATGATTTTTTTATTTAAATAATTTTGTCATTAAATTAAAAAAAAATTCGACCCTACATCTTCATTAATTTTTTCACTGTGAAGTGGCCCGGTTTAACGAAATAGTTGGACAAAACATTATTTAGAAATAGAAATTTCAAAAATCAACAATGATTTTTTTATTTAAATAATTTTGTCATTAAATTAAAAATAAAAAAAAATTTGTCCCTATAACTTCGTTAATTTTTTCACTGTAAAGTGGCCCGGTTTAACGAGATAGTTGGACAAAACATTTTTTATTATTTGTCAATATCTACTTTTGTAAATTGCATGGAATTGGAAAAATACATTATATTTAAATAAAAATAGAAATTTCAAAAAATCAACAATAATTTCTTTATTTAAATAATTTTGTCATTAAATTAAAAATTAAAAAAATTTCGTCCCTATAACTTCGTTAATTTTATTACAGTATTAACGAGGTAGTTGGACAAAACATTATTTATTATTTGTCAATATATATTTTTCATAATTGTAATAGAATTGGAAAATACATAAATTCAAATAAAAATACAAATTCCAAAAAATCAACAATAATTTTTTTATTTAAATAATTTTGTCTCATAATTAAAAATAAAAAAAATTCGTCCCTATAACTGTGTCAATTTTTTCAATGTGAAGTAGGCCGATTTAACGAGATAGTTGGACAAAACATTATTTGTTATTTGTCAATATATATTTTTATTTGTAATAGAATCGAGAAAATATATCAACTCAAATAAAAATGGAACTTTTAAAAAATCAACAATTTTTTTATTTAAATAATTTTGTCATTAATTTAAAAATAATAAAAAATTCGTCCCTATAACTTCGTTAATTTTTTCAGTGTGAAGTGGCCAGGTTTAACTAGATAGTTGGACAAAACATTATTTATTATTTGTTAATATCTGTTTTTATAAATTTTAATGGAATTGGGAAATTACATCAACAATGATTTATTTAATTAAACAATTTTGTTAGTAAATTAAAGTTTAAAAAAATTCGTCCCTATAAGTTTGTTAATTTTTGACTGTGAAAGGGACTAGATTAACGAGATAATGGAACAAAACATTATTTACTATATTCATTAATTATAATATACATGGAAAATACATAAATTAAAATAAAAATAAAAATTTTAAAAAATCAGTAAAGAATTTTTTTTTCACATATTTTTTTTAATAAATAAAAGTAAAAAAATACGTCCCTATTAGTTTGCTAATCTTTTCACTGTGAAATGGACCAAGTTAACGAGATAATTGGACAAAATATTCCTCTCTATTAATATATATTTTTATTATTTGTTAAGTGGGTCGCTGTAACAAGATACTTGGACAAAACGTTATTATTATTTTTATAAATTGTAATTAAATAGGAAAAATACATAAACTTAAATAAAATAGAAATGTTAAAAAATCACATATGATTTAAAAAATTTTGTTAATATATTTAAGTTAAAAAAAGTATCGTTAAGTTAAAAAAAAGTTCCGTTCCTATAACTTCGTCAATTTTTTCACATGAAATGGGCCTAATGAACTAGATAGTTGGACAAAATATTATTTGTTATTTGTCTATCTATTTTTAAAAATTGTACTGGAATTGGGAAAATACATAAATTTAAATAGAAATTAAAGTAAAAAAAAATTTATCAGTATAACTTTGTTAATATTTTCACTGTGAATTGGCCCGGTTTGACGGGATTGCTGGACAAAACATTATTTGTTATTTGTCAATATTTTTTTTATTATTTGTAATAGAATTGGGAAAATACATAAATTCAATTAAATATAGAAATTTAAAAAAATCGACAATGATTTTTTTATTTAAATAATTTCGTCCGTATAACTTCGTTAATTTTTCCACTGTGAAGTAGGCCGTTTTAACGAGATTGTTGAAATGGACCACATTAACCAGATAATTGGACAAAACATTATTTATTATTTGTCAATATCTATTTTCATAAAATGCAATGGAATTGGGAAAATACATTATATTTAAATAAAAAGAGTAATTTCAAAAAATCAACAATGATTTTTGTATTTAAATAATTTTATCATTAAATTAAAAATAAAAAAATCGTCTACATAACTTGTTTAATTTTTTCTTGTGAAATGGACCATAATCACAAGATAATTGGACAAAACATTATTCATTATTTGTTAATATCTATTTTTATAAATTTTGATGGAACAGGAAAATTACATAAATTTAAATAAACATGTAAATTTAAAAAAATTAACAATGATTTATTTATTAAAATAATTTGTCGTTAAATTAAAAATAAAATAAAAAATCGACTCTATAACTTTGTTAATATTTTCACAATTAAAGTTAAAAAACAATTTTGTCCTTATAACTTGGTTAATTTTATCAGTCTCCGGTGGACCAGTTTCACGAGATAGTTGGACAAAATATTATTTATTATTTGGCAATACTTATTTTTGTAAATTTTAATGTAATTGGGAAAATACATAAATTTAAATAAAAATAAAATTTTTACAAAATAATGAATGACTTATTTATTTAAATAACTTTGTTAGGAAATTAAAATTAAAAAAATCGTCCCTATAACTTTGTTAATTTTTTCACTGTGAAGTGGACGAGTTTAACAAGATAATTGGACAAATTATTATTTATTATTTGTTAATATCTAGGCGCTATTAGGTGAGATTTTAATTTTAAGTGACTAAAATTCAGAACGCTTAGCTCCGATTTGATATTAAAACTTTTGCTAAACAATAATATAGGACAGAGATATAGGGCCATATGTTTATTTAGATATAAAAACAAGTTAAAAATAGAATATTATTTATAAAAAATTGCATAATGTACATTTAAACTATTTATTTAGTTAATCTGGAAAATATACCAAACTCTTGCGACTACAAGAAATTAGTTCGTGTTTAACGGACTAAATTAATTATTGTTTGTAACTTTGAACTATTAATTAACATTTAAAATCAAGTTGTTTAAAGTTTCTGTGTGCCGCCGCTGTTATTGATCTCTTCAGCGAAATTAACTGATCATAACTTCCCGTTTTGTGACAAAGTGATCTCACGCTAATTGGGTTAGTAATTAAACGTTGACCACGGACGTGAAATAACATTTACACTGGGTAAAAACTCGATTTGGGACATTTGATGGGTCTCTCGATTTGCATAAAATTTTCCGAACGAGGAGGCGGATTTTTATTTTAAGTAGAGATTGATATTTTCGGTAGATAATTTTGTAACGAAATCTGGAATTTTTTTCATCGGTTTCTGGATATTAATAAATGTGTTTTTTGTAGTTCAGGATAATAATATTTGTTTCTTTATTTAATACTGAGACGAATTTTGAAATATTAGAAAATAATTCTTTTCACGCCCAAAATTTTGAGGGTTAGATAACATGTATATGAGAACGAAAAGGAAATATGGAACATACAAGATTTTGACGTAAAGTGTTTAAATTCGGCATAAAAAGGGGGTTCGCAGCTCAGAGAAGGCTCAGTCAAAAATTAAATTTCAAACTAACAGCATCGTCACCGAAAATCTTGTATCTAGCGTCGAGACGCCGACGCCTATAGTTGCGACAAACATTTGGGTTTTACTTCTTCAAAACCCAGTCCATTTGCACAAATTAAACTACGCAAGCCATTAGCAGATGTTACAATATGCCACGTCCATTCAGCGTCGCTACGCTATTCGTCCCGACGCCAAACAATTTCTTTACTTCGTCTAGATTTATTTGTCTTCGTAAAAATAAATCAGAATAAGTATTTTCATATTTTAATTTGCCAACTTCCTATCGATGGACATCTTTCGTGGGTGCGCAGGGGGGGTGGTATCATTTATCAGTTAATGGTACCATCCTAAATAACAACTTTTATCATATATTTTTCTAAAATATATTGTCAGTGCTACGCAGTGTCAATCGCATTATCTTTTTCTAAATTATGGTCCAACGAGTATTCAGTCTGAATATAAGGGTCGCAATCTAGTAGGATTGTCCATACAAAAGATGATATAGCGAAAGGTACATCACGTGGCCGTGCGCAAAGACGAGATTCAGTCGGCATAGTCGGTTGCTAAACAAATTTTCAGGGGCGTAACAACGCTAGTCAAAATTTATGTTTAATTTAGTTCTGAGTTTCGCTAAGACTACTTATCTGAAGTTCAAACTGCGTATACTAATTTTTTTTGACAGTGTCTAGTATCAGTTAAATTTTCTTGTGAAAGTGTAACAGTGTCTAGTATTAGTAAGGTTTTTTTAATGTGTGACAGTGTCTAGTATTAGTTAAATTATTTTGTGAAAGTCAGGTACATTTTGTGATAAATTTGAGTACGGAAGTTTCTTACCGAAATGTCCATCGGTTTGTTACTTTGTACTTGCCTTTTTCATGAGATAAATAGGCCAAACTGGACGAAAACAAAATGAATCTTTTTATATTAATGCGAAAACAGACTTTTAGAGTCTATAGGGTGAACTAAATATGTAATGAGTATTTTCATATGAGTTTAATATAGTAAAGAAGATGCACCGGTTCCTCCGCATCCCCCATATTAAATCCAATAAGAAATCGCTAAGGTCCATTCTGGCGAACTTGCGTTAATTCAAGGTCATTCGTCATCGCTTAGAGATAACGTCATCTCTGGTCTTCAGGTACTTCAGCTCCATCTAGTTCGACAGCAGACGTACTCGACAGAGCTGAAAACCAGACGTAGCTGAAGTACCTAAAGACCAGAGCCGACGTTATCTCTAAGTGATGACGAATGACCTTGAATTATCGCAATTTTGCCAGAATAGACTTTAAGACGGAATTAGCACTCCATGATTTTCGTAACAAAAACTATTAATTAACTAAATGTTCGATAGATGGCGATTAGATGTACTTTCTGCCTAAAAATTTAAATGTTTGTTATCCTCCAATAATAGTTGCCATATGTTATGACCACAGATTTTAATTTTGAGTGAATTTAGGATTTTAGTGACCTGGTACCTAAAAGGACAATTTTTATGACACCATTAAACTCGCCTAGCCAAAAACTACTGAATGAAATATACAGGGTGGGGCACTATAAAACTGGAAAACGGTAAGATTGAGTAAAAAATGTTTACTGCAGGTACAATTTTAAATTATTTTGATTTATACAGGTTGCCACAATAAAAAGATCTGCACCATAGTTATATTATTTTAAATGGAACACTCTGTATTTTTTCATCCCTCTCTCATACTCTGTGTTTTACTACAGTATGATTTTTTTCTTATTTAGAATTTTTTTATAATTCATTTGTAATTATTTTATAAAGGTTTTTTTATTGTTTATAGTTTTTTCTCATTTTTCTGATTTTTTGGTTTTTTCTGTTTTTTTTGTGATTTTTCGATTGTCTCTAATTTTTCATCATTATTCTGTTTCTCTCTTTTTCTTTTGTTTTTAATTTATTTCTCACTTTTTCTGATTCTTTTGATTTTTTGCGACTTTTTTGGAATTTCTTTGCGATTTCTTGCAATTTATTTTGATTTTTTCATTTTTTTATGGTTACAGTTGTTTCTGGTTTTTCTTTGGTTTTTGAGATGTTTTTCGATTTATCTCGCTTTTTTCTCATTTTTCTGATTTTTTTTGTTTTTTAATTTTTATCACATTTTTTCTTACTCTTTTGATTTTTTATGATAATTTGCGATTTTTTTGTCATTTTTTTGTAATTTTGTTGCGTTTTTATTGTGATTGTTTTACGATTTGTGATATTTTTCGATTTTCCGTGTTTTACAATTTTATACTTAATTTTTTTTATTATAAATCTGAATTTTTTTGTTTTTCGAAATTTTTTATTTTTATTATTTTTTTCCATTTTTTCTGGTTTTTCCAAATTTTTTCTCGTTTTTTTTTTCATTTTTATGATTTTTTGTTTTTTTTTGTTTATTTTTTTTTTTTTTCCAATTTTTCCTCATTTTTTCTCCTTGATCTGTTTTCTATTCTTTTTTTGTGTTCTAATTTTTTTCTGTTTTTTTTTTATTTCATTTATTTTTTTTTTGTGATAATTTGCGATTTTGTTGTCATTTTTTTTGTGATTTTGTTGCGTTTTTATTGTGATTGTTTTACGATTTGTGATATTTTTCGATTTTCCGTGTTTTACAATTTTATACTTCATTTTTTCTAATTTATATCTGAATTTTTTTGTTTTTCGAAACTTTTTATTTTTATTCTTTTTCCCCATTTTTTCTGGTTTTTTCAAATTTTTTCGATTTTTTTAATTTTTCCCCTTTTTGTTATGATTTTTTGTTTTTTTTTTCTGTTTTTTTTTATTTTTTTCCAATTTTTTCCAATTTTTCCTCATTTTTTCTCATTTCTTTTTTTGTGTTCTAATTTTTTCTAATTTTTTATATATTTTTATTTTTTTTTGTGATAATTTGCGATTTTGTTGTCATTTTTTTGTAATTTTGTTGCGTTTTTATTGCGATTGTTTTACGATTTGTGATATTTTTCGATTTTCCCTGTTTAACAATTTTATACTTCATTTTTTCTATTTTATATCTGAATTTTTTTGTTTTTCGAAAAATTTTATATTTATTATTTTTTCCTATTTTTTCTGATTTATTCAAATTTTTTCGATTCTTTTATTTTTTCTCGTTTTTTTTTTCATTTTTATGATTTTTTGTTTTTTTTGTTTTTGTTTTATTTTTTCCAATTTTTTCCAATCTTGCCTCATTTTTTCTCATTGATCTGTTTTTCTATTCTTTTTTGTGTTCAAATTTTTTTTTATTTCATTTGTTTTTTTTTGTGATAATTTGCGATTTTATTGTCAATTTTTTTTTTGATTTTGTTGCGGTTTTGTGTAATATTTTTAGATTTCTTGTGTTTTTTTTTACGATTTTTGGCTTTTTGTTTCGGTTTTTGATTTCTTCATTTCTTTCGTATTTTACAATTTTGTTTTTCATTTTTGCCGAATATTTTCTAATGTCTTCTTTTCCAATTTTTTCCAATGTTTTTTGTGTTTTTTTATTTTATTTTTCGTTTTCTTTGTATTTTTTTTCAAATTTTTTGAATTCTTTTAATTTTTTCTCGTTTTTTTCTTCTCATTTTTATGATTTGTTTCCTTTTTTGTTCCGTTTTTTATTTGTAAGAAAATTATTAAAAAAAAAATATTAAAAGTATTAGAATAAAGACATAAATTTTCTATTAAAATTACGAATGGGATTTAACATGGTGAATGCGGAGGAACCGGTACCTCTACTTAATATTGTTTATGGTAAATTTTATGAAAATGTGCAAGAAAAAAACTATAATTGAGTCTCGTATCCTACAAGGATCCATCTTAGACCCAATTATATTAATTTTATAGATAAAAAAAAACATGAAACAAAAATTAATCAATGCGTATAATATTTGAGGTTAAATTCGTATGGAAATATTAAATCTAATTAATTCATTTTTTTAAAGCGACTGGTTTTACATAGTGCAAGGCCAACGGTGAAATTTTTTTAAACAATCCTGAATGTTTTTCAATAATTATAACTAAAATTATATTTGTACAAATTGAATTCTGATATTTTAACCACTGTTAAATAAAAAAAAACAATAAACAAAATCCAACTCTGACCAATATTTTTTTTGTTTTTTTTTATTCTAATTATTCGCAACCTGATATTGCAACTCGGCGAATCGCGTCGGCCCCACTTTTTGGTTTCACATTCAAGGCAATCCGGATCGTATATCAACTCTCGGAGTTTAAATTACCCTTTTGTTTTTCGAAACATAGGTATCTTCTTCCCGGTCTTTGTGTGTTTCCCCCGTATGAAATCTTACAAAAGAGGATATGCAGAGAAATAAAGAAATGTGCCGTGGAGTCGGAAATATATAAATGCTTGAAATTTCCGAAAATTATAACAGCGGCTGTTAAAATTTTATATTTAATAAATGTCCGAAGTTTCGTTCAAAATTATATTTTAATTTTATCATTATTTAGTTTAACATTTGGCAACACTGTAAAGAACTAATAAAACCTGGTTGCCGGCACTATTACGGCAATAAAAAATTTAGGATTTTATACGTTATTTAATAAACATAAATATTAATAACGTTTTATTACATTATTAAAAAAAATACATTATGATTATTATATTTTTCTTGTAAAACATCTTGAAGACGAAACGAATCAAATCAAACAAAAAAGAAATACTAATGCGATGTTTATTTTAAGTTCGTTTTTTTCCCACGGGAAGTGTAAAACTCATACGGCCACTTCAAAGATTAACTTTCGGAAAACTTTTTCCTCCTTTAAAAAGATTGGAACACGGTGTTTCGACAATATGAAAAACACTCGGGGTTCAGTAGAAAATACCCAGACACAATAAAAAACTTTTTAATCTAGAAATTATTGCCATAAAAGGAGCATTCTTCGGAAACTTGTACGAGCGACAAAGTTGGGACTGGAAACAAAGGACAGGCGAGAAAAGAGTGAAGGTTGGCAAGATATTTTGGATGTTCGGTAATGGTAGGAGGTGAGAATGGTTTAAAAATTGGCCTAAGCAACTTCCTCTTTGAAAAAATATCAATAATAATTTTTGCTTAAAAACACTATTAACAGTAAGTTTTTCAAAATCATAAACAAAAATAAAGTGCAATCGAGCACTAAACACTCTAAAAGTGCTTTAAAAATGCAAGTAACAATAAAGTGCTGTCGAGCACTAAACACTCTTAAAAGTCCTTTAATAATAAAAGTATTAATAAACTGCTGTCGAGCACTAAACACCCTAAAAAGTGCTTTAAAAATTCAAGTAACAATAAAGTGATATCGAGCACTAAATACTCTAAAAAGTGCTTTAAAATTGCAAGTAACAATAAAGTGCTGTCGAGCACTAAACACTCTTAAAAGTCCTTTAATAATAAAAGTATTAATAAACTGCTGTCGAGCACTAAACACCCTAAAAAGTGCTTTAAAAATTCAAGTAACAATAAAGTGATATCGAGCACTAAATACTCTAAAAAGTGCTTTAAAATTGCAAGTAACAATAAAGTGCTGTCGAGCACTAAACACTCTAAAAAGTGATTTAAAAATGCAATTAAAAATAATGTTCTGTCGAAAACTAAACATTCTAAAACGTGCTTTAAAAATGCAAGTAACAATAAAGTGTTGGCGAGCACTAAATACTCTAAAAAGTGCTTTAAAAATTCAAGTAATTATAAAGTGATATCAAGCACTAAATACTCTAAAAAGTGCTTTAAAAATGCAAGTAATAATAAAGTGCTCTCGAGCACTGAACACTTTAAAAAGTACTTTAAAAATTCAAGTAACAATAAAGTGCTGGCGAGCACTAAATACTCTAAAAAGTGCTTTAAAAATGCAAGTAACAATAAAGTGCTGTCGAGCACTGAACACTTTAAAAAGTACTTTAAAAATTCAAGTAACAATAAAGTGTTGGCGAGCACTAAATACTCTAAAAAGTGCTTTAAAAATGCAATTAAAAATAATGTTCTGTCGAAAACTAAACATTCTAAAAAGTGCTTTAAAAATGCAAGTAACAATAAATTGCTGTAGCGCACTAAAGACGCTAAAATGTGCTTTAAAAATGAAAGTAACAATAAAATGCTGTCGAGCAATAAACACTCTAAAAAGTCCTTTAAAAATGCAAGTAATGAATAAAGTTCTGTCGAGCACTAAATACTCTTAAAAGTGCTTTAAAGTGTAAGTAACAATAAAGTGCTGTCGAGCACTAAACACTCTAAAAAGTGCTTTAAAAATTTAAGTAAGAATAAAGTGATATCGAGCACTAACTACTCTAAAAAGAGCTTTAAAATTGCAAGTAACAATAAAGTGCTGTCGAGCACTAAACACGCTAAAATGTGCTTTAAAGATGCAAGTAACAACTATAAATACTCTTAAAAGTGCTTTAAAATGTAAGTAACAATAAAATGCTGTCGAGCACTAAACACTCTAAAAAGTGCTTTAAAAAATCAAGTAACAATAATTTGATATCGAGCACTAAATACTCTAAAAAGTGCTTTAAAATTGCAAGTAACAATAACGTGCTGTTGAGCATTAAACACGCTAAAAATTCCTTTAAAAATGCAAGTAACAATAAAGTGCTGTCGAGCAGTAAATAGTCTAAAAAGTGCTTTAAAAATTCAAGTAACAATAAAGTGCTGTCGAGCACTAAATACACTAAAAAGTGCTTTTAAATTTCAAGTAACAATAAAGTAGTGTCGAGCACTAAACACGCTAAAATGTGCTTTAAAGATGCAAGTAACAACTATAAATACTCTTAAAAGTGCTTTAAAATGTAAGTAACAATAAAATGCTGTCGAGCACTAAATACTCTAAAAAGTGCTTTAAAAATACAAGTAACAATAAAGTGCTGTTGAGCACTAAACACTCCAAAAATTGCTTTAAAAATGCAATTAACAATAATGTTCTGTCGAACACTAAACAGTCTAAAAAGTGTTTTAAAAAAGAAAGTAACAACAAAGTGCTGTCGAGCACTGAAAACTCTAAAAAGTGCTTTAAAAATGCAAGTAACAACAAAGTGCTGTCGAGCACTAAAAACTCTAAAAAGTGCTTTAAAAATGCAAGTAACAATAAAGTGCTGTCGAGCACTAAAAACTCTAAAAAGTGCTTTAAAAATGCAAGTAACAATAAAGTGCTGTCGAGCACTAAACATTCTTAAAAGTGCTTTAAAAGTGCAAGTAACAATAAAGTTCTGTTGAGCACTAAACACTCCAAAAAGTGCTTTAAAAATGCAATTAACAATAATGTTCTGTTGAACACTAAACAGTCTAAAAAGTGCTTTAAAAAAGAAAGTAACAACAAAGTGCTGTCGAGCACTGAAAACTCTAAAAAGTGCTTTAAAAATGCAAGTAACAACAAAGTGCTGTCGAGCACTAAACACTCTAAAAAAGCATTAAAAATGCAAGTGACAATAAAGTGCTGTCGAGCGCTAAATACTCTAAAAAAACATTAAAAATGCAAGTGACAATAAAGTGCTGTCGAGCACTAAACAATCCAAAAGCTTTAAAAATGCAAGTGACAATAAAGTGCTGTCGAGCGCAAAATACTCTTAAAAGTGCTTTAAAAATGAAAGTCACAATAAAGTGCTATCGAGCACTAAACAATCCATAAAGTGCTATAAAACTTCAACCACTGTCTGCAATAAACCTGGCGAACACTAAATATTGTAAAAAGTGCTTTTAATTCACCTTAAAGCATTCATAAAAGTGTTTTAAAAATATAAGCACTATTCACTTTTTACAATAAACTGTTGGCAATCAATAAACATTTCAAAAAAGTCCGTTAAATTCACGACCCCTAAGATTTGGCACTCAAAAAGTTCTTTAAGAATACGAGGACTAAGCATTTTTACAATAAAGTGCACGCGATTATAAATACTCTAAAAAATTGCTTTAAATTTACGAGCACTTTGCTTTAAACACTTAAAAAAGTGCTTTAAAAATACGACAACCTAACACTTTTTATAATATAGTAATCGCAAGAACTAAGCACTCTAAAAAGTTTTTATTAAATAATGAATACTGAGCACTAAATAGTATAAAAAATCGAGTAACCACAGATTTGTTGTAGATTTTTTTCTTTATTCTTTTCGAGATGAGATATTTATCAGTTTTTAGAGAATTATTAAAAAAAAGCGATTTATGATAACATGTATAAGTAAGCACAAAAGTACGTAAAGTGCTCAGCTAAGCACTCTATTAATATACATAAATTTATGCTCGCAAAACTTTTAAAGTACTAGCAAGTCTTTTGGAGTGCTCTCGAGACCTTTCTGCAAGCGCTAAGCATTAAGGACTATTGTTGAGTTTTAAGACAATAAGCACCGAATTTATAAAATGCTCATGAGCACTAAAGAACTTATTGTACTTGGCTAAGCTCTAAACATATTGATACGACCAACAAATTGGATGAAATTAATGCTCGCAAATCTATAAAAGTACTCGAGAGTCTTTTAAAGTGCTCGCGATTACTTTCTGCCTGGGTTAAGCAAGAGACCTTTCGTGAAGTTTGGAAGTACTAAGGACCGAATTTAAAAAAGCTCATAAGTACAAAAGAACTTAGATTGCCTAGCTGAGTACTAAACAATAGTGCTAAGGGACTTTTTTAATTGATACGACTAACAAATTCGATGAAATTAATGCTCGCAAAACTTTTAGAGTTCTCGCAAGTCTTTTAAGAGTGCTCGCGAGACCTTTCTGCGAGCGCTAAGCATTAAGGCTCTTCGTTGAGCTTTAATACCCTAAGCACCGAATTTATAAAATGCTCATAAGCAAAAAATAACTAATAGTACTTGGCTAAGCTTTAAATATATTAATACGACCAACAAATTGGATGAAATTAATGCTCGCAAATCTTTAAAAGTACTCGCGAGGCTTTTAAAGTGTTCGCGAGTAGTTTCTGCGTGGGCTAAGCACTGAGAGCTTTCGTGAAGTTTGGAAGTACTAAGGACCGAATTTAAAAAATACTCATAAGTACAAAATAGCTTAGAGTGCTTAGCTAAGCACTAAACAATAGTGCTAAGCAACACTTTTAATTGATACGACTAACAAATTCGATGAAATTAATGCTCGCAAAACTTTTAAAGTCTTTTAGAGTGTTCGCGAGACCTTTCTGTGAGCGCTAATCATTAAGGCCTTTCGTTGGGTTTTAATGCACTGAGCAGAAAAGAACTTAAGAGTATTTAGTTCAGCTCTAAACATAGTTGTGATTGATATGATCAACAAATTTGATGAAATTAATGCTTGCAAACAAAACTTTTAAAATACTGGCGAGTCTTGTATAATGCTTGGGAGAACTTTTTGCGAGCGCTAATCACTATGATCTTTCTTTTAGTTTTAAAGCACTAAGTACCGAATATTTAAAATGCTCAAAAGCACAAAAGCTTTGCTTAGCTCTAAACATAGTGCTTAGGGACAGTTTTAATTGTATATGACCAAGTTCGACCAAATTAATGCTCGCAAAATTCGTAAGTACTCGCGAGTCTTTTAGAGTGCTCACAAGAACTTTTTGCGCTAAGGCCTTTCGTGATGTTTGGAAGCACTAAGGATCAAATTTTAAACATGCTCATAAGCACAAAAGAACTTAGAGTGCTTACATAAGTTCTAAAACATATTGATACGACCAACAAATTTGATTAAATGAATGCTCGCAAATCTTTTAAAGTACTCGCAAGTTTTTTCGAATGTTTTGAAGCGCTAGGCACCGAATTTATAAAATGCTCATAAGCACAGAATTACTTAAAGTGTTTCAACAAATTTGATGAAATTAATGCTCGCAAATCTTTTAACTGTTTTTGAAGTACTTAACACAATGTATGAGAAAAAATGTAATTTGTTGGTAAAATAAGAATTTCAGCCAAAAAATGCCATTAAATTATGGGATAGAAAATTTTTCAATGAAAAAAAATTTGACTTACATGTCAGAACTGGAAAATAGTACATTCTGACATAAAATAATTTGAGATATAGAAAAAACATGTATATAATTATAAATATATTTGCGATTTAGAGGTCAGGTTCAGCGTACCCATTGAAGTTCACTTCTGAAAAGGCACGCCAGTGGCGTACCGCAGAATTTTCCTGACAAATATACTTTTATCATCGATGGACTTAGTACAATTCACTCGGGATCAAGTAGATAGTTCTAGTTAGCTCAATTAGGTCTATCTAACAGGTGGCAGCACTTACCAAACAATTAAATGTATTGATCTTAATTTGCTCTTGAAAATTAACACCTATTAGATTTTCTTTTTTTTACTTTGCCAAATATCTTAAAACATTATAACGAATTGTGGAAAGCTAAAAAAATTTACAAAAAAAAATTAAACAGCTAGTAAAAAAAAATAAGTTGATATAAAAAAAATGTACTTCGTAGCCACAATAATAGATTATTTTTCCCATATTTTAGTAAAAACTGCAATTAAATTTGTAACTTCGTAAAAAAGTAATTAGAAATTTAGTATTTATAGGTCGGATAGAACGGAGAGCTTAATTTTTGTAGCCTGATACGGATTTTTTTAATAGCGAAAAAAAATTGTAAAAATGATGTTTTTATAACTTTTTAGTGTCGGTTTGCATCGACTAATAGAAATTGCTTTTTACATTTTATCGCATAGTTATTTATCACTTTATTTTTTGTTGAAATTCGTAATTTATTCATATAATTACATTATTATAGTGTCGGTTTGCATTGAGTCAAATTTTTTTCCATTTAAATTAAAATTTTAATTTGTCAATATTTGGCAAAAGGAACAATTATTTTTAACATTATGTTATAAGGAATATAAAATTTTATAATTATGTAAAAATTTTGTCTGTTTTTAACTCCTTTTGATCCACAGTGTGTATGCAAGCACTAAAAGTAGCAAATTTTAATATTTAAATAGAAACGATAGCAAAGTGGCTCTTTGGTGTAGATAAAACTATAAAAGAAAAAAATGTAAGTTTATTAATATTTTTAATAAAATATCAACCAGAACTTGACTACCAGTAAAGTTTCGTAATTTAAAATATTTATTTTTTTTTTTTAATTTTTAGCACCGAAATTAATCACCTTACGCCGGTATATTCTTCCTCATATTTCATCTTTTTAAACGTTATATTCTTTTGTGCAAGAGGTAGATGATCGATTATACCTCGACCAAAAAAAAAATCATCTAACATTTTTCCTCCAAGTAGAAATGATACTTTTAACCACTCATGTTCTTTTTTTTTTGTATTGTAATATGGTGTAAAGATTAAAAACTGGAAACGAAACATCTACTAACGATTTATCACTATGTTTTTTTGTTTGTTCGGTTTAACACGTTAGCTTCCAGGGATTTTAAATCGTTTTTGTATCCAAAAATATATTCATTGATAGATAAAAATAATTTATTATAAAAATATAAAAATATTTCGGACGAACGAAAGATTATAGGGATACGTAAATTTTAATAAGAACTCAACACGTTCTCACGGAGTTTATATATTCGACATATCTATCGAGGAATTGGTAAGGATCAACATAATTTAGTTCAAGGTTTGCTACTATATGGAAAATTATTATAAAACGTAGGACTATAATTTTAACTTTCGCACTACTTAACCAAAATAATACTTTTTCATCAAAAAATTTGAGAAATAAATGCAAGAAATGGGAAAACAAATCAATAAGAAAATGGATAACAAATTGGAAGAAAATAATAAAAAATTCGATGAAAATGATAAGAAATAATTTGGTACAAAATTTGCTACTATATGGAAAATTGTTATACAACGTAGGACTATAATTTTTACTTTTGCGCTACTTAACCAAAATAATACTTTTTCATCAAAAAATTTGAGAAATAAATGCAAAAAATAGGAAAAACAAATCAATAAGAAAATGGATAACAAATTGGGAAAAAAATAATAAAAAATTGGATGAAAATGGTAAGAAATAATTTGATTCAAGATTTGCTACTATATGAAAAATTGTTATACAACGTAGGACTATAATTTTAACTTTCGCTCTACTTAACCAAAATAATACTTTTTCATCAAAAAAATTTGAGAAAGAAATGCAAGAAATGGGAAAACAAATTAGTAAGAAAATGGATAACAAATTGAAAAAAAATAATAAAAAATTAGATGAAAATGGTAAGAAATAATTTGGTTCAATATTTGCTACTATATGAAAAATTGTTATACAACGTAGGACTATAATTTTTACTTTCGCACTACTTAACCAAAATAATACTTATTCATCAAAAAATTTGAGAAAGAAATACAAAAATGGGAAAAACAAATCAATAAGAAAATGGATAACAAATTGGAAAAAAATAATAAAAAATTGGATGAAAATGGTAAGAAATAATTTTGTTCAATATTTGCTACTATATGGAAAATTGTTATACAACGTAGGACTATAATTTTTATTTTCGCACTACTTAACCACAATAATACTTTTTCATCAAAAAATTTGAGAAAGAAATACAAAAATGGGAAAAACAAATCAATAAGAAAATGGATAACAAATTGGAAAAAATAATAAAAAATTGGATGAAAATGGTAAGAAATAATTTGGTTCAATATTTGCTACTATATGGAAAATTGTTATACAACGTAGGACTATAATTTTAACTTTCGCACTACTTAGCCTGAATAATACTTTTTCATCAAAAAATTTGAGAAAGAAATTCAAGAAATGGGAAAACAAATCAATAAGGAAATGGATAACAAATTGGAAAAAAATAATAAAAAATTGGATGAAAATGGTAAGAAATAATTTGATTCAACATTTGCTACTGTATGGAAAATTGTTATACAACGTAGGACTATAATTTTAACTTTCGCACTACTTAACCACAATAATACTTTTTCATCAAAAAATTTGAGAAAGAAATTCAAGAAATGGAAAAACAAATCAGTAAGAAAATGGATAACAAATTGGAAGAAAATAATAAAAAGTTAGATGAAAATAGTAAGAAATAATTTGATTCAAGATTTGCTACTATATGGAAAATTGTTATACAACGTAGGACTATAATTTTAACTTTCGCACTACTTAACCAAAATAATACTTTTTCATCAAAAAATTTGAGAAAGAAATGCAAAAAATGGGAAAAACAAATCAATAAGAAAATGGATAACAAATTGGAAAAAAATAATAAAAATTGGATGAAAATGGTAAGAAATAATTTGGTTCAATATTTGCTACTATATGGAAAATTGTTATACAACGTAGGACTATAATTTTTACTTTCGTACTACTTAACCACAATAATCCTTTTTCATCAAAAAATTTTTTTCGATTTTTTCTCATTTTATCCGACATATTTTATCATATTTTTCAATGTTTTCGCTATTTTTTGCTCTTTCCGTATTTTTCTATATTTTTCTCAATTTTACCGGGTTTTTTTCCTCTTTCTTTCTATTTTTACCAATTTTGAATATTGTCCGCATTTTTGCTTACTTTTCTCAATTTTACCGGGTTTTTTCCTCTTTCTTTCTATTTTTACCAATTTTTCATATTTTTCGCATTTTTCCCTATTTTTCTCAATTTTACCGGGTTTTTTTCCTCTTTCTTTTTATTTTTACCTATTTTTCATATTTTTTCCTATTTTAAATACATCACATCCCTCTTTTTTTTAATTTAATTAACATATTTACCATCTAGTGCCTGGGAATAATTTTAGTAACATTTGACGATATTTCTGCAACAAAATGAGCTTAAACATATTTTTGATGACTGAAAAATAATATGGATACGGAAATTTGAATAAGGACTCAACACGTTCTCACAGAGTTGATAGATTCGACATATCTATCGAGGAATTGGTAATGCTTAATGTATATTTAGATGAAATGTACTACCTGAAATTAAAAAAAATTAATTGTTGATATTTTTTGGTGGACTAGGTTAAGTTTGATTTAAAATCTCATCCGAAACGAATTTTAAAAGAAGAAAAAATATTTTTATTGATTCGCAAGTCAAAATGTAAACAATGCACTCCATTTTCAATATTCGTTTTTCTTTCCGGTGAACTTTCGTTTCCTTTGAAATTTCCTTTTGTCTTTCATATATTTCTTATCGTGTTGATTTTCAAACCAAGGAAAAGGAACGTCTTGTCTTATAAGATATAAAATGCGCTTTTTAACAAATGGCTTTCGTTAAATTAGCTTTTTCCTTTTTGCAGGTGTAATCTAAATGTGAAAGGAGAATTAAAAATTCTCTTATTTAAGAGGAATAAATTTACTTTGAGATTTTGCAGTTATTTTGTTTCGAGATTGCTTTTACTTATACAGAAATGACAACGGATTATTTGTTTTTTTACTTTCATGGTTCCATCAAATAGAAAGTATAGTGAACGAGCAAAAAACAATTCGAGATATCGATGGAAATATCCATTTTGAGGCCCCCCGAGAAAATCTAAACCATTTCCAGAGTAAGGTCTGTCTGTGTGTCTGTGTGTAATCTTCCACGATAACTGCCGAACGGTTTGATCAATCAAGCTGAAATTTGGTATGATGGGTTGGTGTGTGCCTTGGTAAGATTTTTTTGCCTTTTTTTAAATTTTAAGGACAAAAAATACACTTTAGTGGAAAATGTTATAATGCAAAATTCTAGATAATAAAATTTTCTACAATTTTTGTATTAAGATTTTTCCATAATTTCCAATAGCTGCACCAGTAAAGGATGCGCAAAAAATGTGCATGTAGTTTTTCTGTAGTTTTTCCACTTTTTTAAGACAAACAATGCATTTTAGGGAAAAATTTTCTAGGCAAAGTTGTAGAGCACCAAATTTCTTTTAATATTTGTTATTAACTTTTTTTCGAATTCTTCATAGTTTCGCCGCTAGAGGGCGAAAAATATATACATTTAGGCTTTTCGTCTTTTTTTTATTTTGAAGACAAATAATGCGTTTTAGTGCAAAATGTTGAAGTGCAAAGTTGTAGATCATAAAATTCTCTACAACTTTTGTATTAAACTTTTTCCCGAATTCCCAATAGTTTTCACCCTTGTTCCTTCTTGTATCATTTTTTTGTCATGTTTTTGGCTTTATTTTGCCTTTGTTTTTCTTTTTTTTTTAGTTAAAATTATTTCAAAAAAATTATACATTTCAAAACTGTCAAAAGTTTCAAAAAACATTAAAAAATTATTCAAAAATTTCAAAAATTCGGAAAAATTTGAAATTTTGCAATTTCAATAAGTACAAATATCAAAATATTCAAAAATTTCTAAAATATATCAAAAATTTAAGCTTAAGTTAAAAGCTTAAAAATTTCAAGAATTTTAAATATTTCAAAAATGTCAAAAGTTTCAAAAGACATCAAAAAATTGTTCGCTAAATTCAAAAATCGCATCAAAAATTCTGAAAAAATTGGAATTTTGCATTTTTGTTTGGAAAATTTCAAAAACTAAAAATGTTAAAATATTCAAAAATTTCTAAAATATATCGAAAATTTCAAAAAATAAAATTAATCGTCAAATTAAAAATATTTCAAAAATTTCAAGGATTTTAAACATTTCAAAAATGTCAAAAATTTCAAAAAACATTTCAAAAATCCATCAAAAATCCGAAAAATTTGAAATTTTTCAATTTGTATCCAAAATTTCAAAAAGTAAAAATGTCAAAATATTCAAAAATTTCTAAAATATAATCAAAATTTTAAAAAACTAAATTATTCATCAAGTAAAAAATGCTTAAAAAATTTCAAAAAATTTGAAATTTTGCAATTTTTTCGTAAATTTCAAAAGTGCAATTATTAAAATATTCAAAAATTTCTAAAATATATCGAAAACTTTAAAAAACAAAATTATTCATTTAGTTAAAAATATTTAAATAGTTTCAAGAATTTTAAAAGTTTCAAAAATGTCAAAAGTAAAAAAAAAACAGTAAAAAATTGTTCGAAAAATTCAAAAATCCATCAAAAATTACGAAAAATTTGAAATTTTGCAATTTTTTTTGAAAATTTCAAAATGTAAAAATGTCAAAATAAGTATTCAAAAATTTCGAAAATAGATCGAAATTTTTAAAAAACAATATTATTCTTCTAGTTAAAAATGATTCAAAAATTTCCAGAATTTTAAACATTTCAAAAATGTCAAAACTTTCAAAAAATAATAAAAATTTTTTTCGAAAAATTCAAAAATCCATCAAAAATTCCGAAAAAGTTGAAACTGCTATTTTTTCGAAAATTTCAAATAGTAAAAATGTCAAAATATTCAACAATTTCTAAAATATATCAAAATTTTTAAAAAACGTAAAATTATTCTTCCAGTTAAAAAATTATTCGAAAATTTCAAAAATTTATCAAAAAATCCGAAAAATTTGAAATTTTTCAATTTTTTTCGAAAATTTCTAAAGTGTATCGAAAATTTCAAAAAACATAAAATTATTCATTCAGTTCAAATTATTTCAAAAAATTTATACATTTCAAAAATGTCAGTTTTAAAATCCATTAAAAAATTGTACGAAAAATTCAAAAAATATTTCCGAAAAATATGAAATTTTGTAATTTTTTTCGAAATTTTCAAGAAATAAAAATGTCAAAATATTCAAAAATTTCTAAAATGTATGGAAATTAAAAAAAAATTATTCTTTAGGTTAAAAATGCTTCAAAAATTTTCGAAAATTTCAAAATTATATCAAAATTTCCGAAAAATTTGAAAATTTGAAATTTTTTTTAGAAAATTTGAAAAAAAAAATATCAAAATATTCAAAAATGTCTAAAATATATCGAAAATTTCAAAAAAAATAAAATTATTCATTTAGTTAAAATTATTTCAAGAAATTTAAACATTTCAAAAATGTCAAAAGTTAAAAAAAAAATATTCGAAAATTTAAAAAATACATCAAAACTTGCGAAAAATTTGAAATTTTGCAAATTTTTTTTGGAGATTTCAAACAGTACAAATATAAAAATATTCAAAAATTCTAAAATATATGGAAAATTTCAAAAAATATAAAATTATTCATTTAGTTCATATTATTTCAAAAAATTTACACATTTCAATAATGTCAAAAGTTACAAAAATCATTAAAAAGTTATTCAAAAATTCTAAAAATTCATCAAAAATTACGAAAAATTTGAAATTTTGCAATTTCAAAAAGTAAAAATGCCAAAATTTTTTAAATTTCTAAAATGGATCGAAAATTTTAAACAACAAAATTATTCATTGAGTTAAAAATGTTTTAAGAATTTAAAAAAATTTAAACCTTTCAAAAATGTCAAAAGATTCATAAACATTAAAAAATTGTTCGAAAAATTCAAAAATCTATCAAAAATTCCAAAAAATTTGAAACTTTGCAATTTTTCTCGAAAATTTCAAAAAGAAAAATGTCAAAAATTTCTAAAATATATCCAAATTTTTAAAAAACAAAATTATTCATTTAGTTAAAAATATTTCAAAAATGTTAAGAATTTTAAACATTTCAAAAAGGTCAAAAGTATCAAACATTAAAAAATTATTCGAAAATTTCAAAAATATATCAAAAATTCCGAAAAATTTGAAATTTTGCAATTTTTTTCAAAAATTTTGAAAAGTAAAAATATCAAAATATTCAAAAATTTCTAAAATATATCGAAAATTTTAATTCAAAAACCATTAAAAAATTATTCGAAAATTTCAAAATTACATCAAAAATTCCGAAAAATTTGAAATTTTGCATTTTTTTTCGAAAATTTTGAAAAGTAAAAATAACAAAATATTCAAAAATTTCTAAAATATATCGAAAATTTTAATTAAAAAATTTTTCGAAAATTTCAAAATTACATCAAAAATTCCGAAAAATTTTAAATTTCTCAATGTTTTTTCGAATATTTCAAAAAGTAAAAATGTCAAAATTTTAGTTCGTTTGTGATATCTTCCATTGGAATTGAGTAGTGAAAATAAATTTAAAAAAAAACGATTAACTTTTGGTAATACTCAATAATAACGATGTACAAGTTATTGGAACTGGAAATAGCAGAGGTGGGAAATAACTGCGAAAATATAAAAAATATTGTTAAAATCATTTTAATTATATTTATAAAATCATAAAAAATATTTCATTCTTTACATTCCAATTAAGAATATTTGGTTCCTCTTATTAAAAGTTTTTTTCCCATAAAAGATTAATGTAAAACATAAAAATTTAACATGATGAAATCTAAATTGTAAATATAATCAAAAAAAAAATAATTTAGAAATAAAATATTACTGGTATGGATGAAAAATTGTCAGCAAATGAAAATCCCAGTTGAAAATATGAAAACTAATTGCTTCATGGATTATACGTGGATATTGTGGAAAAAAATCTGTGACATAAAAAAATTGTTACAGTCATAAATACTTTTCAGTTTTAAAAAATTTAACGCGTTGACTACAGAAATAATTTTTTTTTTTTAGAGAATCCAAACAAATGAAATTCTATCAAAAATCAAGTTAAGGTTCAGTAACCGCAAATTTTAATTAAATTTTAATCAAAAATATCCACCATTTTGCCATAAAAGCGATATTTATTAAAAGAAAGCCAAAAACATATAATTTATATTCAAGGCGCAATCGTTTGATGCAAGAGAAAATAATTTCGGCAAGGTCGATATTTACCCTCTTTCGAGTTGATTTTTCGCTAAGTAGAAGTGACAAAAAAATGTATTTATTGAGTGAAATTGTGAGCAAAAAAGTTTTCTCCAGATCTGCGGCCCGGCAGGTCGCCAGTGGCGTCCGCCAAACAGAATAATCCTATTACAAACAAAATTGATAACTTAATAATTTATAATATTATAATTTATTCATCAAGAAAAATATTTTATAATAATAATAAATATATATTAATTCTATTATTCTTCAATTTCAAGCTAAAATTTTGCCTCAGATTATATTTTTTTCATGCTTATATCTGACTAGCAGAAAAACAAATAAAAATAACTGGTCCTTCGAATTTAATATTACCGAATATTTTAACATAATTTTCCCATAAGTATTTTTTCAGGCTAATTATGATAAAAAATGATTTTATATAAAACCATATTATTTGAACGTGTAACGTCACTGGGTTATTCAGCCCCACGGGCCTGTGGCTCCGATAAACGCTTCACGCATTAAAATGAGTTTTTTTATATAGGGTTATAAAGCTTGGACGAATATATGGTATTCCGATCAGATTTCTAAAAGTTTCGATTGAAATTAAACACACATAAAGGGACCATTTTTATGCGCAAATAGGTTTTCTCTGCTACGTGCAAATTGTTACATACCAAAGAATAGGAATGACAAAAAAAAATTAGAAAGCTAATTAATGTTTTAAATATTCATGTTATGATCAATATTTTAAAATACTCAATACTCTTAATAGATTACGATTACAAATATTTAAAATAAAAAATTGAGCTCAGATTATGAAAAAAAAATTGTATTAGTACAATCGAAAATTTTATTAATCACCCAAGTCATTTGCCTGAATATTTAAAAATACCCAAGTCATTCGCCTCAATATTTAAAAATATCCAAGTCATTCGCCTCAATATTTAAAAATACCCAAGTCATTTGCCTCAATATTTAAAAATACCCACGTCATTCGCCTCAATATTTAAAAATACCCAAGTCATTCGCCTCAATATCTAAAAATACCCATGTCATTTGCCCGAATATTTAAAAACATCCAAGACATTCGCCTCAATATTTAAAAATACCCAAGTCATTCGCCTCAATATTTAAAAATACACAAGTCATTTGCCTCAATATTTAAAAATACCCACGTCATTCGCCTCAATATTTAAAAATACCCAAGTCATTCGCCTCAATATCTAAAAATACCCAAGTCATTCACCTCAATATCTAAAAATACCCAAGTAATTCGCATCAATATTTAAAAATACCCAAGTCATTTGTTTTTATTTTTTTTAAATTTGCTTTATTCTATACTTTTTTACTGTTTTTTTTCATATTTTTTCCCAATTTATTCTTTAATTTTCCTATTTGTCCATATTTTTTTAATATTTTTTCTTATATACCTAATTTTTGCATAATTTTTTTTTATGTTTTCAAAATTTGCTTTATTCCTTACTTTTTTTTATTTTTCACTATTTTTCCCAAATTTTCCCATTTTTACCTTGTTTTTTTTTTTTCATTTTCCCAGATTTCCCTATTTTCTCTATTTTTCACTGTTTTAGCGTTTTGCCACATTTCTTTATTTTTTTCAATATTTTTCCCTAGTTTTCACTACTGTCGCTATTACTTTTTTTTCATTAATTTTTCCATTTTTTTATTTTTCCTGATTTTCTATTTTTTGTATTTTTTATATTTATTTTTATATTTTTTTTTTCAAAAGTTTTTCCTATTTTCTTTATTTTTCCTATCTTTAAGTATTTGTCCCTACTTCTTCTTATTTTTCCCAATATTAAGCTATTTTTTCGATTTTTCTCTTTTATTCCCAATTCATTTCCCTTAATTTTTCTATTTTTCCTATTTTTACTATGATTTCCAGATTTCTCGCATTTTTTTCCTAAAAAATGAAAATGAGAGAAAATCCGATATTAACGAACAGTCAGTCAGTCAATCATCCAGGACTTTGTCGCTTATATATAAATATATGTATATATTTTGTTTATGAACAATGGGCAAATAAATTTGTAATAAAATAAATCTTAATAAACCCAAAATCCAGGTTCAACGAATCAACAATCCCGACTGTACATTGACCGCTTGCTCCGATTCCTGCTGGGCCTATATCAGAAAATATCTCGGCAGGACGTTACCCGTTTTTCGTTCGATATTATACACTTATCCCACAATTTATTTCTCTCCTAAGGGCGTCCTAATGGCAATAAATTTTCTGTAACCGATATTATTACGACCTCCAACAAATCTATTAATAATCAATATTAATAATTTAGTTGTTTGATTCTCATAAAAATCAGTCCTTGGCTTTTTTTTAGGACATCAGTTTTTTTCTGTCTTAAGGCCGCAGTGGCACACTCCAATATTCATAACAATAACTAAATATGACATATGTCATATTAAAGTCTCAACAGATGTAACAATATCTGTCAGTAGATAGAACGTCCTTTAACTTTAAAGGTTCTGTAAGTAAAGGCAATGACGTTTAGAATAAAACTTTACAAGTTGATTTCTTGTACAATTGTCACAATCTAAACGTCATTGTCATTAGTTACAGAACCGTTAAAGTTAATGAACGTTCTATCTACTGACAGTATGTCTTATTTACGGTTTATTTCAGCACACATTTTATTTCATATTATTTATCTGGTCCACTATACAATATAATTTTAATCTTATTTAATTTTATGCCAAGAGCAATAAAATCTCTGAGCCCTGCTGTGATATGGCAATACTGTAAAACTAACTTTGTTTATCTTAACTGTTTGTTTATCAACAGTAAAAACACAAGAGCTTTTTTTATCGGATAAATTTCTCTTTGTAACGAAAAATTTTGCCAATCAGCAATTTTACGAGAAAAACTGACATGGAAAAATCGCGAGACCGGAGGTCGAGCGATTTTGCCAAATGTTAGTTTTTCGAGCGAAATTACTGATGGAAAAATTTTGAATTTAAAAGAAATTTATCCTTAAAAAAAGCTTGAGTGTTTTTGGCAAGATAAATTAACGACAAAATATAGAATGAACAACAACAATAATTATCTATATTGATACAATTAAATTATTTCATTATTACTGTTTTTTATTATTTTATTATTCATCTTCCATGTTTCAATATCAACCAAACAAGTAATTTTAACTGACAGAACTAAGGTTAAAGTGACGTGCCGACGCGATTCACAGCTACTTGATATAGTCTGATTATGAGGAACATGCATTTTTATCCCGAGGAACAGGCTTTTTTATCGCCGTAAAAATGGATGCACCTTTTTTATCGCTGTCAAACTGACAAAACTGTTATCATTAAATGACACATTTTATATAGAAGTTAATTTATCTTCGAAAATTTAACTCGACCTATTTGACAAAATCACGAGACCATTAGGTCGAGTGATTTTGTCAAATAGGTCTCGTAAAATTGCCAATGAAAAAAAAATACTCGAAATGAAACTTATATATTACTCTCGATAAATACGTAAAATCATCATAAATATAAATCCCAAATATATTTTATAGATATTTCATTAAGAACGGACAGATTTCGTTCAAAATTGCCATATGGAGGTTTTTGGGGTTGGAAATTACGAATTTTTTCTCAAAATTAATGAAATTCAAGATGACAGACGAGATAATATGTGATTATGGTCAGATTTTTTTCAAAATTGATATTTGAGTGTTTTTGGGGTCGGAGATTATGAATTTGTTTTTCAAAATAAATATATTCAAGATGGCGACTCCAATTTTTTTGTCAAACTGCACAGAATTTTTTATTTACATTATCGAAATCAAAAAATTTTTCTCTGCAACATATATAGTAAACCATGATTGTTCATTTTCTCAAATATAAATATTTCGTTTTAACCTAGCATAACAGATTGATGCGTTCGGAAAAATAATAAAAATTCGGTTTTAGCCGGAGTCTCATGCGTCCGTTTTCCGACCGTCCGATGGTACGACGGAGCTCCTATTGGTTGAAAAATTTCCCGCCTTTTTTATCCGAATATTTTTAACTTTTTTCCGACGTCGTCGGACAAATTTAAACTAATTTTAACTTTTTCCGTTTTTGGATCGTTTTTAACCTCACTTTTTGACTGTCTGACTGGTGAAAATTCAAACAATGCATCGAATCAATAATATCTTGCTTTTGTCGCTTTTGTCGACAAACAAAAATAAAAGTAAAAACAGAAAAAAACAAAGATTTTGGGTTAAGGATTTGTTTAAACATCGTAAAACTCAAGGTGCTTTCCACAACTTGTTACAAGAAATGAGACTGACAGATCAGGAGAAGTATTATAACTACCTAAGAATGTCTTTCAATACATTCCAAAATTTGCTAAAAATCATTGGTCCTAGATTATATGAGGTATATTGTGTGCGTGAATACAATACAACCAAATAAATAAATTAATCAGAGTGTATTGTGTATTATAACCTCAAATACAACTGTCAACTGTCATGATGGGTTCTTTTTCGGATACGATTTTCGGATAAATGAGACTTAATTTTATTTTTATCCGAAATTCAGTTTTTATCGGATATCGGATCGACGGAAAACCGACGCATGAGACTCCGGCTTTACTCGCAAGTTACATGATTAATATCGACATCTTATCACCAGCAGCAATACCGAACGCAGTGCGAAACTGGAAATTTGTTTGACATTTGGCAAAAAAGGGCGCCTATTGGGAGACAAATATTTCATAATGAGAGACAAATATTCCAAATCGGAGACAAATATTCCAAATCGAAGACAAATATTCCATAAAATAAAAATTGAATTTTTAAAATTTTTTTGCCTTTATTGAAAAAATATTTCTTCTGTATCATTAAATTAATTGCGTGAAAATTTAATATTAATTAATTTGCTTTGTTAAGTAACAAAAGTTATGTCATCGATAAGTTCCATTTTATGCGTTCGCAGTACATAAAAATTCTGAACATATTCCGAAATAGGACATCCGCAAATAACCTTTATAATCCTAAATGTGTTCTGAACTAGTTCAGGATTAACTTAGCGAAAATACCTAATATTCAGATTTTTCTAAAAGTTTGGCAACATGGTTTTTATGTGAATGTCATCTAATTCGATTGTCATGACATCTTTTCGATAGGGTATGAACTAAGACATTACAGGAAATTATCTATAATCTCCATTATGACAAATACATTTGACATATATTTCTGAATCGTATTTCCAATTAGATTCAATAAATACTGAACAAAATAAAGAAATATTCAAGGTGCTTATTAACAAAAATACGTAGAATGAAGACTCCTACTTTTTATCCACGATTTTAAAAATCACTTTTTTTATTTTTTTTTAAACTCGGTTTAATTGCGGGACAAATAAAAAGTAGGAGACTCCATTCTTTAAACATTATACTTTAAGCTGCCAAAGTTTAATTTTCCTTCGTTTAGTAAAATTTATACGTAATTGGAACTGGTAAACCCGTGTTTTTATACGTTAAAATACAGTGAAACTGCGGCCTTAAGTACTAAGTAATAAAAGATTTTGTTGAAGACGTCCCTGTTTTTTGGAAGGCCATCAAAATTTAATATTCATCCCTAATTTGGATGTTTCCGTTATCGGCCGTGAACACTGTTGCTTGGGACGGTAATTATGCTAATCTATTGCGGCACTGGAACTGAGATTACACCACTTAGTGTAACCATACCGCCACTTAAAGCAAATTACAAGAGTGAAGTTATTGGGAAGTGCTATTAGTGACCGCTCGCGTGTATGACATCCTATATATATATGCACTTACAAAGTTTACCGAAAGAAAAAGTGCCTTTCCTTAAAAAATATCGAAACAGGTGACCCGTTAGGGAAAGCATTATCTCTCTTTTTCTCCACGCACGTTCAAAATGGCCAATTTGGAGGTTGAACCCTGTTATCTGAAATTTCATTCATTATCACTGTTCGTATCAATCATTCCGGAGCAGCCAGAAACTGGGAAAGCATCAGGCGTAAAACACCGGAAAGGCGTAAAAAGGGAAATAGATACGAAAACAAGATAGAAAAAGAACGATAGCTGCAAATGTGACGCAGTATTTGTTGCAGACAAACACCAGTTTACATCGGATAGTAATATCAACGGAAAAATCTTACGAAATAAATTTTAAAAAAATATACAGGGTCATACACATAAAAGTAGTATAATATCTCTTATAGTAGCGTGAATTTGGGGATTTATTGAAACGCGGCAAATTAATATATGGGGGGTTACCTTGCACCCATTTGAGTACCTTTACCAGATATGATCTCATAAATAAAGCCGCCCGTCTATGGTAAAAGATCAGAATAGTAAAAAAAAGTTGATCATTAGAACTTCTCGAGTACGTCAGATTAAGGTAGGGTGAGTTAATTACATCCTAAAAGGTATACATTCCAATAATCTTACGATTTCAGTATGGCGTAAGAAAGTGGGGGAGTTACAAATTTGTAAAAAAAAAACGTCACCTTGAAATACTCGAGCGCGGTTATTTTTTTTTCATTTTGAAGGAATTAATATCAGGATCAATAAAGTGTAGTGCGTGCAGCTGCTAAGAATTATGTATTTCATACTCCGCGCCTCTCTACCTTTCTCACTCTTTTCTATCTCTTACTCTTTGGCACCGTTTTCACACTACTTTCGCGTTCGTGTTCGTATATGTACAACGCTTTGATTTGTTTATTGTGTTTTAAAAAAGTTTAATTAATTATATATAATGAACTACGACAATGAGTGAAAATATTTGTACTCCTTTGTACGGCAACCTCCAATTTGCAAGCCGGCAGATTATTGTCTCTCCGTTACTATGACAATTTTTTTACATTTTTGAACATCCACCCCCATTGAATTTTTTTTTTAAATCTTAATCTTAATCTGACGCGCTCGAGTATTTCAAACCGACGATTTTTATTCTGCATTTTTCAAAAATCACCGAGAGTTTTCGTTACGTCCAAATCGTCAGAATACTAAATGAGAACTTTCTTTAAATATACTTGCCACCCGCTTAAAATATCTGACACACTCGATAAATTATTTTTTTCCATTTTCAACCCTTCCGTACAGCCACCCGCATTGTTCAAACCGTCAGATTAAGCAACCTCCACAACCTCCATTATTAAAGATACGTTGGGTATACATAATATTAATGTCTGACGTGCTCGGATATTACCATGTAACGGTTTTTTTTTTACATTTTTTACAAGCTTCGAAATCTAATAGGTCCTCACGACGCTCGAGTAAATTCCGATTTAGCATCGTGGCCTGCTCTACTATTAATACCAATTTTGTGTAATTATACATATACAATTACTAAAATATCTCTTAATACAAATTTTGTGTATACTAGCTGAGTACCCCTCATCCTCCTCATCAAACTCATATACTCCTACCTCAAAAATTGCTAATTTGTGTCAAAGTTGGAAAGTCCCTGACTGACCCATTTACTCCTCTAGTAGGGGTCCCCCAAGACTCAGTGTTACTCCTCTGTACTGTAAGTTAAATAGATTAATTGATTGATTGATTCGATCGATGTTACTGGCTGAGGTTTAGATCTCAACAGTGCAGTCTTAAGACTTATTGTGTTTTGCCAATTACATCGTAATTTCACCTATTTTTTACCATTTCCTCATTCGTTTTCTTATTTTTCTCATTTTTTCTCTATTTTTGTCGGGTTTTCCTTATTTTTACTTATTTTTCACTATTTTCCCATGTTTTTCTGTTTTCCCGATATTTCTCGTTTTTCCTTAATTTCCATATATATTCTCCAACGTTTTAAAATCCATCCCTTTTATGAAAACTTTCTTATTTTTCACTATTTTCTCCTATTTTCCCTTATTTCTTAATTTTGCGCTATTTTTCCAATTTTTTTTCCTGTTTTCCATTTTTTCTATTTTTCCCTACGTTTTCACTATTTTTAACAATTTTACTCATTTACCCTTTTTTCCTATTTTCTCCAATTTTTGACTGTCCGTCGCTATTTTTGCTATTGTTTCATATTTTTCTTGTTTTTCATTATTTTTTCCTATTTTTCACCATTTTCCCATATGTTTTCCTATTTTTCCAGATTTTTCTCTATTTTTATCAGATTTGACTTATTATCTCTTATCTTTCATTATTTTCCCATATGTTTCTGTTTTCCCGATATTTCTCTATTTTTCCCTAATTTCCCTCTATTTAGTATTTTTTTAAATTTATTCCCTATTTTTTGCAAATTTTTCTATTTTTTGCAAACCCAATTTTTTGCTTTCCCTATTTTTTGTAAATTTCCCTATTTTTCATATTATTTTAAACTTTGCACTGCTTTTCTCTTTCTTCCCTATTATTCCCTGATTTCCTCTATTTTGCGCTATTTTTCTCCATTATTTATATTTTCCCTCTTTTTCTATTTTTTCATGTTTTCCATAATTTTTTCCTAATTTTTCGTTATTTTACCCTATTTTCACTATTTTGCGCTATTTTTACTATTTTTTCTATTTTTCGTATTTCTTTCTACTGTATTCTGTTTTCCATTATGTTTTCCTATTTTCCCTACGTTTTCCCCATTTGTAACAATTTTACTTATTTTTTTCTATTTTCTCCAATTTTCCACTGTTCTTCGCTATTTTTGCCGTTGTTTCATATATTTCCTGTTTTTCATTATTTTTTCCTATTTTTCACCATTTTCCCATATGTTTTCCTATTTTTCCAAATTTTTCTCTATTTCTATCAGATTTCACTTATTTTTTCTTAATTTTCACTATTTACCTATATTTTTTTCTGTTATTTCCAATATTTCTCTATTTTTCCCTAATTTCAGTATGTTCTCTATCGTTTTAAAATGTTTCCGAATTTTTTGTAAATTTCCCTATTTTTCCCTATTTTTTCATATTTTTCAAAAAATTTTACCGCTTTTCTCTATTTCTCCATATTATTCAGTACTTTTCCCCTATTATTTCTATTTTGCGCTATTTTTCCCCATTTTTTTCTGTTTTTCCTACCAGTTTCTATTTTTTCCCTATTTTTCTTATTTTCCCAGTTCTTTCTATTTTTTCCTATTTTTCCCTACGCTTTTCCTATTTGTAACAATTTTACTCATGTTTCCCTGTTCTACGCTATTTTTGGTATTGTTTGATATTTTTCCTATTTTTCATTATTTTTTCCTATTTTTATCCATTTATTTTCTATTTTTTCCTCTTTTACGTTTTTTCCTTATTTCCCATATTTTTCTTTGATTTTCAGTATTTTCCGACACGTTTCCCTATTTTTCACAATTTTGCCTTATTTTTTATTTTTTCCAGTTTTTCTCTGTTTTTTCTCATTTTTCTTTATTTTTCCTATATCTATTTTTAGCTCATTTCCATTATATTTTCTAATTTTTTTTTCTTATTTTTCCCTATTTGTACTTATTTTTCTCTATTTTTCCCAATTTTCTCTACTCTTCTCTTTTTTTCTTATTTTTCTATTATTTTTATTTTTCCTATTTCTTTCCATTTTTTTTTCTGATTTCCATTAGTTGTTCCTATTTTCCTTATTTTTTCTTATTTGTCAATATTTGTTCCTATTTTTCACTATTTTGCCCTATGTTCCCCATTTTTATTTATTTCTCTTTTTTTCTTATTTTTTTCTTTGTCACAATACAAAATTTTATAAAATTTAATAAAAAAAAGAGCAATATAGAATCAAATACAATTAGTGCAGAAAAAATGAATATAATATAAATGTACAAAAAAATAAAAAATGCATTTTACTTTGTTATTGAAAAAAAAATAAACAATCAGAAACAGAATAAAGCAGTGTTTTAATAAAAAGGTTTTTATAGAAGATTTATATTTTGTTAGGCCGAGTATTTTAAAGTTCACTAGTAAACAATGGTACATATTATAGTCCAATGAATTTTTTTGAAATTTTACTAATCGATATTGTTTTGTTCGAACTTTACCAGCGTGTTCCTAGTATTATGCCCGTGAGTATCAGAATGTTTTATTAAAATAGTTTTTTTATGTATTTCTAGTAGTACATAAAATATAAATAATGTTGACAGTGGCATAACGCGAAATTTTATAAATAAGGGTTGATATGGATCTAGAAAAACCTACATTTCCGAATATTCCAACAGCCATTTCTTGTAATTTAAATATTTTATTTATTCTATATACCCCTTAAAATTAAAATTTCGCACAATCCTTTCTTACTGGGTGTCAAAATTTCAAGTCTCTGGGTTAAGTAGTTTTTGCTCTACGTTGATTCTAGGTCAAGATTTTTCCGCTTATATTATATATATCTGTATTAAATTCCATTATTAATTTAAATTTTATTCTAATTAAATCCTATCTCACCAAAACTCTTTAATTAAGAAATTTAATCGCTAATCGTTTCCGTTATGCCATTATATTTTTTTTTCGTCGTTGAATCCATTATGCTAAAGAACACCAGTCTAAAACGGTTTTAATATTGTCATTACAAAAATAATGGAGGACGACACTGCTAAAAGGAACGTTAAAATCCCAATCGAATTCAATAACTTTTGACGTGGCGATGATTTAGACACCATTTGCCGAAAATTAAAATGCCCGAAGATTGGAAAACGTCAATAGGGATCGGGTTTTGTTTGTTTTTTTTAGTATTTTTTGATCTCGATATAGTAGGATATAAATATTTTATATGGATCAGTAGCCAACCCTAAATTTTTTTATGAGTTAGTTCAAAATTTTAAATGGTTATAAAAGTGCTATTTTCCCAAAAAGAAATGAAAGATGTAGCATTTTAATCACCTTCTAGTTCTCCTATATGGATTGTTCCTAAAAAAATGGATGCAAACTGAAACCCAAAATGAAGTAATAATTATGTACTAGTTCAAAGTACATAGACTCCAAGCAAACGAAAAAATAGTCAAAGACAACCCTTATAATCTGCTATGTAAAGGGAGGAGTTATATTGTTAAAATTTTTTTTTTTTTTTAGTATTTCTTGATCTCGATACCTAAATTTTTTTAATGAGTTAATAAATTTATTCAAAATATTAAATTATTATAAAAGTGGTATTTTCCCAAAGACAAACGAAAGATGTAGAATTTTAATCACCTTCTAGTTCTCCTGTATGGATTGTTCCTAAGAAAACAGATGCAAACTAATACCCAAAATGCAGTAACTATTATATACTATTTCAAAATACATCGACTCCAAGGAAACGAAAAAATAGTCAAAGACAACCCTTATAATCTGCTATGTAAAGGGAGGAGTTATATTGTTAAAATTTTTGTTTCTTTTTTAGTATTTTTTGATCTCGATACAGTAGGTTATAAATATTTTAAATGTGTTAGCAGCCACACCTAAAATTTTTTAATGAGTTAATAAATTTATTCAAAATATTAAATTATTATAAAAGTGTTATTTCTCCAAAGACAAATGAAAGATGTAGAATTTTAATCACCTTCTAGTTCTCCTGTATCGATTGTTCCTAAAAAAATAGATGCAAACTAATACCCAAAGTGCAGTAACTATTATATACTATTTCAAAATACATCGACTCCAAGGAAACGAAAAAATAGTCAAAGACAACCCTTATAATCCACTATGTGAGGGGAGAAGTTATTTAGTTAAAATTTTTGTTTGTTTTTTTAGTATTTTTTGATCTCGATACAGTAGGTTATAAATATTTTAAATGTGTTAGCAGCCACACCTAAAATTTTTTAATGAGTTAATAAATTTATTCAAAATTTTAAATTATTATAAGTGTTATTTCTCCAAAAACAAATGAAAGATGTATAATTTTAATCACCTTGTAGTTCTCCTGTATCGATTGTTCCTAAGAAAATGGATGCAAACTAATACCCAAAGTGCAGTAACTATTATCTACTATTTCAAAGTACATCGACTCAAAGACAACCCTTATAATCTGGTATATATAGTTAAAATTCCCTTAATATTACTCACAAGACAAATATAATTACAGGATAGAAACAGTTACACTTAAAACCAAAAAAGCGCTATTTTTTACTTGGTTAGACAAATATATCATTAATCTATTAGATCGGATTCGTAACGTCGATTCGAATTATGTTCTTAATCATATTTTCCTTTTTTTTTGTTTTGTTCTCGTAGTTCAGACTCAATAAGGCCCATCTAACAAACGTAATAACACAAACTCCGTCTCATCATTATTTTTCCGTTCATACACTTTTATCTCTTGCTTGATTGGATTCTTGATATAAATGGATTTCCAAACATTATTTCGCAATACGCGATAGAGTTCGATAAAGGTTTTCGGGGTGATATTTTTAATGGGTATTGACAAAATCCACCACTCTAAAAAATATAAATCTCACAAGTTACTACCTTGAGGAACCTTATAGGAAACTGTAAAAAGTAGCTGGTTTCAATTTTTTGTTAGGTGATGATACTAGTTTGTTATAAACTGATGATGATACTAAATGGCGAAAAAAGTAGGTGATGATAAACCCGTTTATCATCAACTCCTGATAATACTAACATAGCGAGAAAAAAATTAGGTGATAATAAACTAGTTTTTATCAACTGATGATTATGCCAAAGGGCGAAAAAAAAGTAGGTGATGATAAACTAGTTCCACGGTTGCCAAATTTCGTTTTTATAGTAAATATAAAACTGAATTTTGTTTTAGCTAGTATTTGAAAAAAAACCTCACCATAAGTGTTGATATCTATACCCTTGCAATGGACATAACATTGGCTATATTTCGAACATAATCCGGGTCGAAGGACCATTTTAACAATATATGAGCGTCAGTTTATTCTTACATATATGAGCGCCAGTTTATTCTTGATATTATTAGAGTTGCGAAGAATAAATCACTCGGTTTCCAAAATATTAAATTGGATAATGTATCACAGTCTAAAAAAAATATCCTCGAATGTTGTAAAAAATTAATTTCATATGATATGCAAGAAAAAATCAACTGTTATTAGTAAAGAATGGCCAATATATAAAAAAAAAATTCTTTATATATATTTTTATACTCTGAAGATTAGATTTAAAATAATTAATCGGTTGAAAAATGTTTCGTATATTTCTGTTTAATTTTAATGGTATTAAAAAAAACAAATAATAGTGCTGATAAAAAATATAATTACTGTACACTATTTGTAAATAATTAATGAAAAAAATGTATTTTAACAAAATTCTGTATATCCAAAAATAAATATATTTTTCATTTAAATATAGAGACTAATTTAATTAAAAAAATACTAAAACAAATATTTTTACATGTTTTTCATTATTTTTTCCTATTTTTCCCATTTATCCCCATTATTTTCTATTTGTTCCTCTTTTCAGTTTTTCCTTATTTTCCCCTATTTTTCCTTATTTTTCACTATTTTCCCATATGTTTTCCTACTTCACTCAAATTTCACTATTTTTCACTATTTTGTCCTATTTTTTTTATTTTTCTTTATTTTTCCTATTTCTTTCTATTCTTTTTTCCTATTTTGTTTATTTTGTCTTATTTGTCCCTATTTGTTCCCATTTTTCACTATTTTGACATATTTTCCGCATTTTCTCTCTTATTTCATATTTGCAAATTCATGAAATTATTAAAGCATAATGCGATTCCGTAAGTGACATTTAGCCATTAACAAATAGATGGCGCGCAGTGTTAATCAATTTAAATTTAACTTCATTTGAATTTAGACTAATTTAATTAAAAAAAATACTATAACAAATATTTTTAGACGTTTTACAAATTCGACTTTTAATGTAAATTAAACAATATCATCTGGTGAATGGGATTTTTGCTTTTTTCTCCTGTGGAATTTTTTCTTTTGGGATTTAGTAGAAATATTCATATGCTAAGAAAAATGTGAAAAAAAAAATGAAAAAAAAACAGAAGTATTTTCTCCGGTAGGAGGAAAATATCCGGAAAAATTTCGCTATTTGGAAAAATTTTACATCCGGAGTAATGCTATCCGCAAAAAGTTATCTTCCGGAAAAATATTGGTATCTAAAAAAATTTTTATCCGGGTAAATTATGCTATCCGGAAAAATTTTGTTCTTTGAAACAATTTTGCTACCCGGAAAAATTTTGCTATCAAACAATTTTACTACCCGTGCAAATTTGACTGTTCGGAAAAATTTTGCTATCTGGATTAATTTTACGACCTGAGAAAATTTTCTTTCCAGAAAAATATTGGTCTCTAAAACAATTTTCCATCTTGGGAAATTTTGCTACATGGAGAAATTTTGAGCCCCGGAAAAATTATGCTCTTCGGAAATATATTGCTATCTGGATCAATTTTGCAACTGGAGAAATTTTACTATCCGGAAAAATATTGGTATCTAAAAAAATTTCTATCCTGGAAAGTTTTGCTACCCAGATAAATTTTGCTATCTGAAACAATTTTGCTACCCGGAAAATTTTTCTACCAAGCAATATTGGTATCCGGAGAAATTTTGCTCTTCGGAAACATTTTGCTATCTGGATCAATTTTGCAACTCGAGAAATTTTGTTATCCGGAAAAATATTGGTATCTAAAAATAAATTCTATCCGGAGAAATTTTGATATCAGAAACAATTTTGTTACCCGGAAAAATTTTGCTTTCAAACAATTTTGCCTCCCGGAGAAATTATTCTTTTCGGAAACATTTTGCTATTTGGATCAATTTTGCAACTTTAGAAATATTGCTATCCGGGAAAATATTGGTATCTAAAAAAAACTTCCCGGAAATTTTGTTACCCGGAGAAATTTTGCTATCTGAAACAATTTTGATACCCGGAGAAATTTTGCTTTCTGAAACAATTTTGCTACCCGGAGAATTTTTGCTGTCTGAAATAATTTTTCTAACCGGAAATATTTTGCTACTAAACAATTTTCCTACCAGGAGAAATTTTGTTCTTCGTTAAACATTTTGCTATCTGGATCAATTTTGCAAATGAAAACATTTTGCTATCCGGAAAAATATTGGTATCTAAAAAGAATTTCTGTCTGGGGAAATTTTGTTACCCAGATAAATGTTGCTATCAAACAATTTTGCTACCCGGAGAAATTGTGCTCTTCGGAAACATTTTGTTTGGATCAATTTTGCAACTGGAAACATTTTGCTATCTGAAAAAATATTGGTACCTAAAACAAATTTCTATCCGTGGAAATTTTGCTATCTGAAACACTTTTGTTACCCGGAAAAACTTTGCTGTCAAACAATTTTGCCTCCCGGACGAATTTTGCTCGTCGCAAATATTTTGCTATCTGGGTCTGTTATTGCAACCGGAGAAATATTGCTTTCCAGAAAAATATTGGTCTCTAAAACAATTTTCTATTTGAGGAAATTTTGCTACCCGGATAAATTTTGCTATCGGAGATAATTTTGCTACCTGTATCAATTTTGCAACTGGATCAATTTTGCAACTGGAAAAATTTTGCTATCCGGAAAAATATTGCTATCTGGAAAAATTTTACTCACCGCGACAAAATATATCGTCCAAAGAACAGAGAAGGTCTAAACCGCGTTTTGAATTTAGAACTTTATATACCGAAACCATTTTAAAATATTTTGAAACATGTTGAATGAAAAAAATTTGAAAAAATTCAGAGTAGGCTTTAATTGTTTTTTTTTAACATTTCAAACTCCGCTATTACGTAAATTAATAAATAAGAGATTAATTTTCTCCAGTGTTACACAACCAGAGAAACGAGTTAATTAATATCAAAGTGGATATGAAAAGACTTGAAGGACCACACAATTTTTAGATAACTGAGAAACTTGTTTTAAAATTAAGACAATTGATTTTAAAACTGAAGAGCTTTTATATGGTCATGTATACATAATAAAACATTAATTATTAAGTTTACAAGATGTTGATCACAATTATATTACGAAACAAAGACCTAGACGAGTTTAATTTATAGATCACTGCACATACATTTTTAATAATAATTTCAACACCACAAATTATGAAAAAGAATAATAACTTTTGCACAATTTATATTTTTTTAAACTATAGAAAATTTACAAATTATTATATTATATTTATTAATTTTCTCATTATAGCACATTTTTCTTTAATAGTTAATGATGAACTGAACTTTTAGGCGCGTTATAAACAAAAACGACCGTTGCATATCTGGCGATATTGCCTATTTTGATTGGCTGGAAATATATGTAATGATTTCTCTTGACAGTCAATCGGCTTTTTATTGCATGAATTTAGAAAAATTTGGAGCAGTTATAAGTGCGAAAGAGATAATCGTGTTAACATAGAGATAAAGTATGTCTGCGAATTTAATCTTTGGTTATTCTATAGGGTAAGCAGTGACGTAGGAAAATATAAAAATCAAGATAAGTAGAAATTAATTGAATTATATTTTTATCATAAAATTAAGATTTCAAAATAAAATTAAAATAAGGAAGGAACCTTATTTAAGATTAAATTGTCACTTTAGACGAAGGTTTATTTGATCACTTCAAAAATC
The DNA here is from genome assembly GCA_963243735.1 of Neocrepidodera transversa. Classification (NCBI taxonomy): domain Eukaryota; kingdom Metazoa; phylum Arthropoda; class Insecta; order Coleoptera; family Chrysomelidae; genus Neocrepidodera; species Neocrepidodera transversa. The sequence goes on from OY725344.1 coordinate 8,990,484, forward strand.
TTAAAATAAAAAAATTGTCGTAACCCTTATTAGAAATAGACCTTGTGTTGAATTGAGTAAAAAAAAAGGTTAAATTTTATTGGTCTAGACCCTTCATATTGACAATATGACTACAAATATTGTTTTTTTGTTGTTATATCTTATATAAACATTTTCATAAAAGTTAAATTGATTTACTTTAAAATCAGAGAAAACGCAATTTATTAATTTAATATTTTTGAGCAAGTTAATTTTGATCTTAACTTCAAATTCGTTAATTTTTTTTTCACTGAGGATATATTTTTAAAAGTCTTATCATATTTGGTTTTAAAACAATTCAAAATGGCCTCCTGTAGCAAAAAAAAGAATGTTTCTAAATTTTAAGCGCGAGAAAAAAGAAAAATCCCGAATTTGGATCATTTATTTATAGTAAATATAGGAATTACAGGACTGTTTTCAAATTTTTGAAATACGCATTACCGTTTCCAGACTTTTGAAACACCCTGTATAAAGTTGAATTAAAATGATAATAAAGATAGATTATTAATTTATAAAAAATATTTTATGAAAATATATATTAACAAAATTAGATTTATGAATATGGATATTGAATTTTCGCTACAAAGAGTCGAATAAAAATAATAATTAACATATTTTATCAAATTTTAGGTAATTAAAATTTAATATTATTTTACTAAAATTGAAATCGCTTTCAAGCCGAATGAAAATTTGTAGTTTCGCATAATAATAATTTTGTGCTTTTATTATTACTACTGAAAATACACTAAAAAAATACTATTTTTTCAAGATATGATCATAATATGTCTCTTTCATTTTAAATATAATAGTATTTTTCCTATTAAGTATGTAATGTACGTTACATTTCAAATCTAATAACGTTTTTTTCATTAAAATCGGACCAATTATAACAAAGTAGACGCAATTTTCCTTTTGACTCAGCTACTACGCATGATTTTCATTTTCGTATTGATTGTTTTTTAAATATGTAATGTACATTATATTTAAAATCTGATGAGAAGAAAGTCACTTCTTTCAACTATCTGCTGGTATAAGGTTTTTTTTTTAAATCGATGCAGCATTACCTAATCAGTTAATGTGTAAGAAAACACCTGCAAAATCAGTAAACAATTAATTATTAATAATTTTCTAGTAGATACTGTAATATTTTTAACGTGAATGACACAATTCTTGAATCTATTTTTTTTTTCACTACATTATTTCCATAAAAAATGTATTTTCCGATAAAGAACAATTGATTATTATGTGGTCTTATATCTAAACATGAATTGCTGTTAATTATTATATTCAGGTCAAAAATATTCCAGGGTCTATTCTTTTAAAAAAATCTTATACCGGTGGCAGTCATCTGATTAGAAAATATACAGGGTGTTACATTTAAAAAAGCAAAAACACAACTAAATTTTATATATGTATGTATATTGTTTAACCGGAAGTGAGAAAAAACCGTTTATGAACCTCAACAAAACTTGTGAAGTATTTCATTGAAAACCGGATGTATCTATCTTTATTTGTTTAAAAGTTATAAGCTCTTAAAATACCGGAAAATATAATGGGACACCCGGTATATAATGTACTTTACATTTCAAATCTAATAACATATTTTTCATTAAAATTAAATTATAACGAAGTTAGATGTAATTTCAAATCTAATAACTTTTTTTTTATTAAAATCGGACTAATTATAACGATGTCAGACGCAATTTTCCTTATGACTCAGCTACTACGCATGATTTTTCTTTACACATTAACTGTTTTTAAAATATGTATATAATGTATGTTACATTTTCAAATCTAAAAACATTTTTTTTTTCATTAAAATCGGACCAATTATAACGATGTCAGACCCAATTTTCCTTTTGACTCAGCTACTACGCATGATTTTTATTTACACATTAACTGTTTTTAAAATATATAATTTAGGTTACAATTTCAAATCAAATGAGTTTTTTTTCATTAAAATCGGACCAATTATAAAGAAGTTAGACATAATTTTCCTTTTGACTAAGCTGCTACGCATGATTTTTGTTTACATATTAACTGTTTTTAAAATGTACAGTGTGTCGCATTTAAGATAAAGACACCCCAATATTTTAGTTATTTAAAGGAATACAGATCTGAATTTTCGCACAGTTATAAACGGTAACGGGTTACATTTTTTAAGATACTTAACCGAATTCTGAATTTTAAACTCAGCCTACTACGAACTGACAAATAGGGCCGATTCTCAATATTTTGTTTCGTGTTAGAGATATCGAAAAAAATTATTAGAAAAACTTGTTCAGATTATTTTTTTAGGCCAGTATACCGATTTCCATGACAAAATTCGCATTTTTAATTTTTTCAATATTTTGGTATCTTAAATTATTACAAGTTTTTTTTTTATTTTATACTTAGTGTGCCATGGAAAATAATAAAATTTAATGAAATAATAATTTTCCTACTACAAAACAATTAATCAACTGTAATTAGATGTGGTCTCTCTCTCAACTAGATCTCCGTCTGTTCTGATATATTTTTCAATTCATTTTCTATTCTGTCCAGCTACTCGTCTGAGTTGAGGGATGCTGATTTCTTGACATTATTGTCTTATCCTCTCATAAAGTTCACCTCGATTTCTGGGTGTTATTTTATAGACTTTGTTCTTTAACATGCCCCTAAAATAAAAATCGAGGGGTGTAATATCGGGAGACCAAAATATCAAAATATTGAAAAAATTAAAAATGCGAATTTTGTCATGAAAATTGGTATACTGACCTAAAAAAATATTCTGAACAAGTTTTTCTAATAATTTTTCGATATCTCTTACGCGAAACAAAATATTGAGAATCGGCCCTATTTGTCAATTCGTAGTATGCTGAGTTTAAAATTCAGAATTCGGTTAAGTATCTTAAAAAATGTGACTGTGCGAGAATTCAGATCTGTATTCCTTTAAATAACTAAAATATGTGAGTGTCTTCATCTTAAATGCGACACACTGTATAATATAAGTTACAATTTCAAATCTAACAATTTTTTTTTCATTAAAATCGGGCCAATTGTAACGAAGTTAGACACAATTTTCCTTTTGACTAAGCTGCTACGCATGATTTTTGTTTATACATTAACTGTTTTTAAAATATATATTGTAAGTTACAATTTCAAATCTAATTATTTTTTTTCATTAAAATTGGACCAATTATAACGACGTTAGACGCCATTTTCGTTTTGACTCAGCTGCTACGTATGATTTTTGTTTACACATTAACTCTTTTTAGAATATATAATATAAGTTACAATTTCAAATCTAATAATGTTTTTCATTAAAATCCGACCAAATATAACGAAGTTAGACGCAATTTTCCTTTTGACTCAGCTGCTACGCATAATTTTTGTTTACACATTAACTGTTTTTAAAATATATAATGTAAGTTACAATTTCAAATCCAATAACGCTTTTTACAATTTCAAATCTAATAACGTTTTTTTTTCTTTAAAATCGGACCAATTATAACGATGTTAGACGCAATTTTCGTTTTGACTCAGCTGCTACGCATAATTTTTGTTTACACATTAACTGTTTTTAAAATATATAATGTAAATTACAATTTTAAATCTAATTACTTTTTTTTCATTAAAATCGGATCAATTATAGCGAAGTTAGACGCAATTTTCCTTTTGACTCAGCTACTACGCATGATTTTTCTTTACACATTAACTGTTTTTAAAATATATAATGTAAGTTACAATTTCAAATCTAATAACGTTTTTTTACTTCGTTATTATTGGTCCGATTTTAATGAAAAAAAGAAAACATTAGATTTGAAATTGTAACTTACATTGTATATTTTAAAAACTGTTAATGTGTAAACAAAAATCATGCGTAGCAGCTGAGTCAAAAGGAAAATTGCGTCTAACTTCGTTATAATTGGTACGATTTTAATGAAAAAAAAAACCGTTATTTGATTGGAAATTGTAACTTACATTATATATTTTAAAAATAGTTAAAATGTATAAACTAAAATCATGGGTAGCAGCTGAGTCAAAAGGAAAATTGCGTCTAACTTCGTTATAATTGGTACGATTTTAATGAAAAAAAACCGTTATTTGATTGGAAATTGTAACTTACATTATATATTTTAAAAATAGTTAAAATGTATAAACAAAAATCACGGGTAGCAGCTGAGTCAAAATGAAAATTGCGTCTAACTTCGTTATAAATGGTCCGATTTTAATGAAAAAAAGAAAACGTTATTAGATTTAAAATTGTAACATACATTATTTATTTCAAAAACAGTTAATGCGTAAACAAAAATCATGCGTAGCAGCTGAGTCAAAAGTAAAATTCCGTCTAACTTCGTTATAAATGGTCCGATTTTAATGAAAAAAAAAGTTATTTCATTTATAATCACCTTTTTTTTTCATTAAGACACTGGTGCCGTTTTGACACATCTTGTTTAAATAGGACCAATATTAACGAAATTAAAAGCAAGTGCTCTTTTGTCGCTGCTACTGCACATGCTTTATATTTAATTATTACATGTCTTATTTTAAATTATTATTGAAGCTTTTGCACCTGCAGAATGATTACCATTGTTGATCCTGACATTATTTAATAATAATAATAATAATAATTTATAATAATACAAAATATTTAGGGACATGAATACCAGAAATTACATTAGGAAATTAATATTAAATAATTTTCAAAAATAAAACGACATGATACATTCTTTGTTCTATAATACTTACACAACACGTAGTAACCATAATAATATTTACAGCTTTAATTAAATATTGTAGTGATAAGATTGTGTTAGAAAAATACCGCTGACTATGCGTAATTCGACAAATATAAATTGAAACAATTTTTAGTATAGTGGTATCATTGTATTCAGAGTAAACAAGATAGGATAAGGACAAGAATAGGACATTTCCAAAAAGTGTACTGTGTATTGTTTCTGAACCGTAATTATATGCGGGAGCCTATCCGATCCGGATTTTTTTCAATAATTACTTTGAGGTAATTTTATTTATTTTCGAATAAATTTATTCAATTATTGATTTATTTTTGATGATTATAGTTAATTTATTTTTATTTAGTTCTTTTCCTTTGATCGAAATTGATTTTAAATATCAAATTATCAAATTTATTATTTTTTCTTGACAAATAATAATTTTTAAATTAACTAAAAAAATATTGAAGTTAAAATCGATTATTCTTAATGATATTTTCTTTAAAGACTTATAAAAGTCCGCTTGGGTAAGCCTTAGAAAAACATAAGACGATCAACATAACCGATGGGGTTTTAGAATAAGGTCGACATATGAGGGTTCAATCTGGGAAAAACGATATTTATAATTTATACAGGGTATATCCAAATTTATCTTTTGTGGAATTCAAATTTTTTTTAAAAAATGTTATACAGGGTGGTGAAAATTTAATTCAACATTATGGGATTTCGTACAAGAAGAACGAATAAAAAACCCGTAAAAATAATAAGAGATGGGAAAAATAGGAAAATGAAAAACTGGCAATTGAAAAATATAAAATAATAAATAAAAATAATATGAGAAAATAGTGAAAAAAGGGAAAATAGGAAAATTGAAGAAAAATAGGGAAAATTGTGAAAAATAGTGAAAAAATAGAAAAATAGACAAAATGGGGAAAATACGGAAATAAAAAAAATTGGGAAAATACGGGCAAATAGTTGAAATAGGTAAAAATATGGAAAAATAGACAAAAATAGGGATAAATACGGCAACACAGGAAAAAATAAGGAAAATAAAACATATAAAGAAATACAAAAAAAATCTGAAAAATAGTTAAAAATAGCGAAACAGAAAGGAAAAATAGGGGAAAAAGAGATAATATCCCAAACAAAAAGGAAAAAACAAGTACAAATAAGAACAAATAGGGAAAAATAAGGAAAAATAAAGAAAACAGAAAAACTAATGGAAACAGGAAAAAATAGAAAAAATAGAGAAAGTAGCGAAAAATAGAGGAAAATATGAAAAAAAAATAGAGAAAATGGGGGAAGATAGTGAAAGATTAGGAAAAACAGAAAAAAATAGGTACAAATAGGGCAAAATTGTGAAACAGAGAAATTTGGGAAATATGGTGAAAAATAGGGAAAACAGAGAAAAAATAGATAAAAACAGGGAAAAATTGAGAGAAATAAGAAAATTTAAAAAAAATAGGGTAAAATTTGGAAAAATAAAAAAAAGGAAAAAATATGGAAAAATAGGAAAATTAGAGGATAGGGAAAAATGGGGAAAATAGTTAAAAATAGGGAAACCATAGGGAAAATAGAGAACATGAGAAAATTTTGGCAAAATAGGACAAAATATGACAAAATAAGTACAAATATTTGCAAAAAGTGAAAAATAAGGCAAAATAAAAAAAATAGCAAAACTAATAAAAAAAAACAGGAAAAAACAGAACGATTTAGGAAAATAGAAAAAAAATAATAAAAATAGAGAGGATAGTGATAAAAATAGGGGAAAATTTGGAAAAAAATAGAGAACAATAGTGAAAAATAGGAACAAATATGGCAAAATAGAGAGAAATACAGAAATTTAGTAAAAATAGGGCAAAAATAGGGAAAAATTGGGAAAGGGAAAAAATATGGAAAATAAAAAATTATAGACATAAATGGGGAAAAACGGGAAATAGAAACATGAAAATATGAAAAACTAGAAAAAATGGGGCAAAAGATGGAAAATTAGGGAAAAATGACAAAAATTGAGAAAAACAAGTACAAATAGAATAAAATAATGGAAAACAGGAAAAAATAGAAAGAAATGGGAAAAACTGGGAATAATAGCTAAAAATAGAGATTATAGGGGTAAATAAAAATTAAAAAAAAATAGATAAAATCGGAATATTAGAGATAAATATAGAAAAATCAGAAAAAATCGGGAAATATATGTGAAAATAGTGAAAAATAGGGGAAAACAGATTAAAATAGAGACAAATACGGACAAATGGGGAAAAACAGGAAAAAATAATGAAAAACAGGAAAAAATAGAGAAAGTAGTGAAAAATAGATGCAAATAAGAAAGAAAAAATGTGAAACAGAAAAATTTGGGAAATATAGTGAGAAATGGGGTAAACAGGGAAAAAATGGAGAAAAACAGAGAAAATTTTGGAAAAGTTTAGAAAAATAAGAAAAAATAGGACATAATATTGAAATTCAGGAAAATTAGTGAAAAATAGGTAAAAATAGGAAAAATTGGGAAAAATAAGAAAAAAGAAAAGTGAAAATGGGGAAATAGTTAGAAATAGGGAAGCCATAGGGAAACTAGGGAAAAATGAGAAAATAGACAAAATATGACAAATAATTGCAAATGTGAAAAATGAGGCAAAATAAAAAAAATTGCAAAAACTAATAAATAACAGGAAAAAATAGAACGATTTAGAAAAAATAAGAAAAAATAGGAAAAATGGAGAAGATAGTGATAAAAATAGGGGAAAATATAAAAAAAAAATAGAGAACAATGGTGAAAACTAAAGAAAAAATGGAAAAATATTGAAAAATAGGAACAAATATGGCAAAATAGTGATAAATTGAGAAATACAGAAATTTAGGAAAAATAGGGTACAATTGGGAAATTAGAGAATAAAGAAAAATAGAAAAATATAGGGGGAAATAAGGAAAAAATGGAATATAAAAATAATAGGCATAAATGGGGAAAAACAGGAAATGAAAACATGAAAAATATGAAGAACTGTATAGATAAAATAGGGAAACATATGGAAAATTAGGGAAAAATGGTGAAAATAGAGAAAAATAACTACAAATAGAAGTAAATAATGGAAAACAGGAAAAATTAGAAAGAAATAGAAGAAATGAGGAACAATAGCAAAAAATAGACATAATAGGGAAAGAATAGGACAATTTGTGAAAAATAGGAAAAAATATGGAAAAATACGGAAAAATTGAGAAAAATCAGAAAAAGATGGATAAAACAGGATAAAACAGGAAAACAGAGATAAAAATAGAAAAATCAGAAAAAATAGGAAAATATATGGGAAAATATATGGGAAAATAGTGAAAAATAGGGAAAAAAGTACAAATAGGAAACAGATAAAAATAGGGACAAATTTGGACAAATATGGAAAACAGGAAAAAATAATGAAAAACATAAAAAATAGTATGAAATAAGAAAAAACAAACAAAGCAGATACTAAAGAGACTCACAAAGCACTTAAAAACGCACTATTTCTCTTCATTTTTTTTCCTCGTCGTCCAATTCGGTTTTCACTGTTATCAAATTCATAATTTTCTTGCATGTTAACTTTTTCATTCTCTGGGCATTCAAAGTCCCAAAGGAAAACGTTGTTTGCCAAATGGGTGCCAAATAGATGCGCGGAATGTCAAAATGCGTATTGTATATGCAGAATGACGTCACGAGTCGGCGAAAAGCTTTTTAAAAATTGAATATCTAACTATTGGATGTACTTATGAAGTTGAAATTTTAACAGATTATATAATTGATCGAATTCTATTGAGTACCAATAAAAAAATAATGAAAAAATAATATGGGTAACAAGTATATTGATTGTTATTAAAATATCAGGTCCGGTTTTTTAGATTTAAATAAAACTGAAATTGCCGTTTTTGGTTTTGTTTTTAAAGTTAGTAAAAAACTTATATAATAAAATACAAATAAAACTGTTTAATTAATACATATCCTTCACTGTTGCCAAATTTATTACCTTTTTCCCCCTAATTTACAATCTTTTCACCCTTCCTTTTTCGATCGGATCTCTTTTAAAACCGTTTCCATCAGATCGAGCAGTATGGAATTTAAATAACCCTTAAACAATGCGTGAGACACTCCCGTGAACCCGTTTCGCAGGTATCAACAGGAATAGAGATACTGACTAAATAGTCTGTTTATCGATACCAACGATCGGCCGTAACGCCAAAATGTTTTCATTTTACGTCAGATCCTCTGATGCTTCTTCCAGATAACCCGGGAATGTTCCAAAAAGGAAATGTATTAAAATACAGGAACGGTTTCAGATACAAAATTGATTTGCAAATTAAATTTTAAGTGTTAAGGAATTATAAAACAATCGTGCAACATCGCAAATTACATCACAACAAATTATTTTAGTACAAAAGATCGCAAAAGAAAGTAAAACAAAAAAACTTTGGAAAAAATTGAGAGAAAAAATAGAAAAAATTGGGAAAAAATGAAGAAATCAAAAAACCGAAAAATAAATGCTAATAGACGCTAAAAATCGATACAAAAAAAAAACCTGAAAAAAACGCAAGAAATCGAAAAATATCACAAAAAATCGCAAAAAAACCGAAACAAAATCACAAAAAAAATACAAAAAAATCGCAATATATCACAAAAAAACAATGAAATAAATAAATAGAAAACAAAAACAAAGAATTGAAAAACAGAACAATGATAAAAAATGAAAAAAAAAATTAGAAAAAATCGGAAACAACTGTAACCATAAAAAAATGAAAAATTGAAAAATAAATTCCAAAAAAATCTCATAAAAGTCGCAAATAATTGCATAAAATCAGAAGAATAGGAAAAAATGAGAAAAAAATTAAAAAACAAAAAAAAAGAATAGAAAAACAGAACACCGAGAAAAAAAATAAGGACAGATAGAAAAAATTGAAAAAAAAAAACAATAAAAAAAACAAAAAATTATAAAAATGAAACAAAAAAAGAAAAAATTAAAATAAACTAAAAATTCAGAAAAAGCGGAAAAAATAAAAACAAAACTTCGAAAAAAATTGAATGAGAAATTATAAAAAAAATCGTAAAACAATCGCAAAAAAACGCAACAAAGGAATAAGAAAAAATTAGATACCTAACGAAAAAAAAAAAACAGAAACAGACAAAATGAGGAAAAATTAGAAAAAATCGGAAAAAACAGAAAAAAAAATCAGATAAACGAGGAAAAGCGGGAAAAATCGAAAAACGTCGCAAAAACCAAGTAACAACCAAAAAACCGGAAACAACTGTATCCATAAAAAATGAAAAATTTCGAAAAAATTAAAATAAATTGTAAAAAATCAGAATAAGAAAAATGAGAAAAATTTAAAAAACAAAAGAAAAACAGAATGATGATAAATTAGAAAAAATCGAAAAAAAAAACAAAAAATAAAAACAAGTAGAAAAAACCACAAAAAAAACAAAAAAAAACAGAAAAATGAGAAAAAACTATAAAAAATAAAAAAACCTCTCTAAAATAATTACGAATGTTATATAAAAAAATCCTAAATTAAAAGAAATTCTTACTGTAAAAAAAGAGGGAAAGGGAAAGAGAGGGAAGGAAACATACAGAGTGTTCCATTTAAAATAATATAAGTATGGTGCAAATATTTTTATTGAACCTGTATAAATCAAAATAATTTAAAATTGTACCTGCAGTAAACATTTTTTACACAATCTTATACCGTTTTCCATATAAAGACCAACGCGACGCGTTTATAGTGCCTCGCCCTATATATTTCATTATAAGGTTTTAAATAGAGATTTAACAAAATATAAATATTTTTAAACATTTTTCTAATTTTGGTTGGTGTATTTATATCGATATTGAAGCTCAAAAGTAATCTGTTCTTTCCATATAAATGAGACATCCTGTATAATAGTACTAAAACAGTATTAATTTTAACACTCTGTAGAGGCTAAACCAGTCATAGCAGAAAATTAAACTTGTCAATTTTTTTTATTTTTAGTACTACAAACAACATATAAAAATTCATTAACTTTCACCGAGGGCCAATTTTTTAACATTGTGTGCGGAGTTTTTTGTCATCCAAAGTTGGGTATAAATCTATTTACCCACTCGGTATACGACCATATTAACAATAATAATAAAATAATTTTTTGACAAAAAAAAAATATTAAAAATACCGTCTCGAATTTCGAATTTTAAAATCTGGTCACCTAATTAAAATCAAAAAAAATTGAAAAATTGGGAAAGTAAGTAATTAATTTTAAAACAAAATTTTAATTTTATTTTTTGGATCTTTGCATTTTACCCCTTTTTGGCGATTAGTTCTAAAATAATCATTTCCTAATAAAATTTTTGTAACTAACAAATAATTTCCACAAAAGTAAAGACTTTTAGTACTGAAAAAAAATCGGCTGTGTCAGCCCAGAACATTCCCCACTCGACCGTAGAGAATATGTTATTTATTATTATTATTTTAATTACAAAATAGCGAGCTGATGGCGAATTAATATTTCAATGTTGATAATGACATAAACTGCGCATGCGCACTGCTACAATTAAGATCTCCTAAAATCATGTGTGAAAACTATTGGGAATTCGGGAAAATTTTTCATTCAATAGTTGTAGGGAATTTTAAATGTGTATTTTTCTCGCCATCTAGCGACGAAACTATGAGGAATTCGATAAAAGTTAAACATAAAAGTTCAAGAAAATTTGATGCTTTACAACTTTACACAAGAAAATTTTGCACTAAATATATTGTTTGTCCTCAAAATCATGAAAAACTAGAGAAAACATACATGCACATTTTTTACGCGCCCTCTAGTGGCGCAACTATATGAAATTTTGGAAAAGGCTTAAGACAAAAATTGTAGGTAATTTTATGCTCTAAAACTTTGTACTACAACACTTTGCATTAAAGTGTATTGTTTGTCCTCAAAATCAAGAAAAACTGGAGAAAACCTACATGCACATTTTTTACGCGTCCTCTAGTGGCGCAACTATATGAAATTTTGGAAAAGGCTTAAGACAAAAATTGTAGGTAATGTTATGCTCTAAAACTTTGTACTACAACACTTTGCATTAAAGTGTATTGTTTGTCCTCAAAATCAAGAAAAACTAGAGAAAACCTACATGCACATTTTTTACGCGTCCTCTAGTGGCGCAACTATTGGAAATTTTGGAAAAGGCTTAAGACAAAAATTATAGGTAATGTTATGCTCTAAAACTTTGTACTACAACACTTTGCATTAAAGTGTATTGTTTGTCCTCAAAATCAAGAAAAACTGGAGAAAACCTACATGCACATTTTTTACGCGTCCTCTAGTGGCGCAACTATTGGAAATTTTGGAAAAGGCTTAAGACAAAAATTGTAGGTAATGTTATGCTCTAAAACTTTGTACTACAACACTTTGCATTAAAGTGTATTGTTTGTCCTCAAAATCAAGAAAAACTGGAGAAAACCTACATGCACATTTTTTACGCGTCCTCTAGTGGCGCAACTATTGGAAATTTTGGAAAAGGCTTAAGACAAAAATTGTAGGTAATTTTATGCTCTAAAACTTTGTACTACAACACTTTGCATTAAAGTGTATTGTTTGTCCTCAAAATCAAGAAAAACTAGAGAAAACCTACATGCACATTTTTACGCGTCCTCTAGTGGCGCAACTATTGGAAATTTTGGAAAAGGCTTAAGACAAAAATTATAGGTAATTTTATGCTCTAAAACTTTGTACTACAACACTTTGCATTAAAGTGTATTGTTTGTCCTCAAAATCAAGAAAAACTGGAGAAAACCTACATGCACATTTTTTACGCGTCCTCTAGTGGCGCAACTATTGGAAATTTTGGAAAAGGCTTAAGACAAAAATTGTAGGTAATTTTATGCTCTAAAACTTTGTACTACAACACTTTGCATTAAAGTGTATTGTTTGTCCTCAAAATCAAGAAAAACTAGAGAAAACCTACATGCACATTTTTTACGTGCCCTCTAGTGGCGCAACTATTGGAAATTCTGGAAAAAGTTTGAAACAAAAGTTATAGGGAATTTTATGCTCTAAAACTTTGTACTACAACATTTTGCATTAAAATGTATTGTTTATCCTTAATCTTTAAATAAAGCAAAAAATTGTTAGATGTATATTTAACCAATGTCGGTCTTGAGGACCCTCCACTGTACCAATTTAAACCAAAAACTAATGGTCGCATTCTAGGCACACACCGACCCTCCATACCAAATTTCAGCTTGATTGGTCAAACGGTTCGGCAGTTATCGTGGAAGATTACACACAGACACACAGACAGATCATACGCTGGAAATGGTTTCAATCTTCTTGGGGGACCTCAAAATGGATAAATCATGTATAGATTTAGATAAAAATATTGAGTTAATATATCGGATTATAGGTCAGTAGTTTTTGGCCAGGCGAGTTTAATGGTGTCATAAAAATCTTCTATTTAGGTACCCGATGGTCACTAAAATCTACATTTCACTTAAAATTAAAACCCTTCGGCGGTCGTTACATCTGGCAACTAAGCAAGTATTGCTGGAGGATAATAAACATTTAAATTTTTACGCAAAAAGTACATCTAAACGCCATCTATCGAACATTTAGTTAATTAATAGTTTATGTTACGAAAATCATGGGGTGCTAATTCCGTTTTAAGGACTCAACACGTCCTTACAGGTATGATATATAGAAAACGGAGAGTTGGATCAAAATGTGCTTAAAAAAAATAGCAAATTATTGGATTTCTTATTTTATTAATATGTTTCACTCGCGACGGTCCTGTTTCTCTTCCCACACCAGGAAGATATAAATTTTTCAGATTAAAATCCAATGTATGAGTAGTTATTCAAAAAATGTTTGGAAGCCCTTTTATGGGCAATTCTATCTTAATAGGTCGTGTCGCTCTCGTTTTTTATTTGACGGGGTTCTCCGCATATTCGAGGAGTTTATTTTTTATGCCAAGAGCGGCGTGGAGGGGTAATTTTCTGTTGTCGTTTGGTTTTACTTTGTCGTTAGAGGTGCGGCGAGAGTTTAATGGGGGAAACAGTATGTTTATGGGTGTGGGTGGGGTAATTGTTTTTTTTACAGAAGATTTGATGTGTTTTTTGGTAATTGTGAATTTATATTGACGGGTTGACATAAAAAAGTTATTACAAAGTGGTATAAAAGGAAATTTTGATTGCGAAAATAGTTTCGGGTAATACATTTTTTTTTATTATTTGGAAAAAAAATTGTTAGCTTTCGTGACAAAAAAAATAATAATGGAAATTATTCAAACCAGCCATCTTCAGGCGAATAATAAATTGGGTACTAATTGTTAAACTGTAAAAAAAGCATCAATTTTATAGCGCTAATTATTACTATTTTTTAATTAAATTTAAAATAATAGTAAATTGACAGTAAAAGAATTACTGAACTACTTCTCTAGGGGTGGTTTTAGGTCTTAGTATAATATTTGCGCCAGTATATTCTTGATATTATATTGTTGGAGTTCAGAAAATAAAAAAATAACGGTTTGTTATTGAAAAAATTAAATTTGATTTTTACTTATAAAAAATTGTAATACGAAATTGATTAATTATTATATAAAATCCAAAAATTCGTTATAACCAAAAACGAATATTATTAAATAGAGTTACTTGCGGACCTGTATCTTGCAAAATTATATGGTACGGTTTTCGGGAAAGTTTATTGTGTTTTTCTAAGATTGTTGGAATGTATTTGTTTTGGAATAAATTCGAGATATTAAGATTTGACAGTTTTCAACAATTTTTAACAAATTTTGAACGTTTTCCTTTGACTTTTGACAATTTTAACATTTTTTAACGGTTTTTTAATTATTTTACCAATTTTTGACAGTTTCTAACAATTTTTAACGGTTTTTTTATTTTAGACCAAATTTTGACAGTTTCTAACAATTTGTAATAATTTTGAACGTTTTTCTTTAATTTTTGACAATTTCTAACATTTTTTAACGGTTTTTTAAATTTTTTTACCAATTTTTGACAGTTTCTAACAAGTTTTAACTTTTTTTTATTTTTGATCAATTTTTGACAGTTTCTAACAAGTTTTAACATTTTTTTTATTTTACCAAATTTTGACAGTTTCTAACAATTTTTAACGGTTTTTTTATTTTAGACCAAATTTTGACAGTTTCTAACAATTTTTAACGGTTTTTTATTTTAGACCAAATTTTGACAATTTCTAACAATTTGTAACAAATTTTGAACGTTTTTCTTTAACTCTTGACAATTTCTAACATTTTTTAACCGTTTTTTAAATTTTTTTACCAATTTTTGACAGTTTCTAACAAGTTTTAAATTTTTTTTATTTTTGATCAATTTTTGACAGTTTCTAACAAGTTTTAACATTTTTTTTATTTTTACCAAATTTTGACAGTTTCTAACAATTTTTAACGGTTTTTTTATTTTAGACCAAATTTTGACAGTTTCTAACAATTTTTAACGGTTTTTTTATTTTAGACCAAATTTTGACAGTTTCCAAAAATTTTTAACAAATTTTGAACATTTTTCTTTAATTATTGACCATTTTTAACAGTGTTTAACGGTTTTGTAAATTGTTTACCAATTTTTAACAGTTTCTAACAATTTTCAACGTTTTTTTTTACCAATTTTTCAATTTCTAACAATTTTTAACGGTTTTTTTTATTTTAGACCAAATTTTGACAGTTTTCAATAATTTTTAACAAATTTTAAACGTTTTTGTTTAATTTTTGACAATTTCTAACATTCTTTAACGGTTTCTTAAATTTTTTTACCAAATTTTGACAGTTTCTAACAATTTTTAACGGTTTTTTTATTTTAGACCAAATTTTGACAGTTTCTAAAAATTTTTAACGGTTTTTTTTATTTTAGACCAAATTTTGACAGTTTTCAAAAAATTTTAACAAATTTTGAACGTTTTTCGTTAATTTTTGACAATTTCTAAAAAATTTTAACGGGTTTTTAAATTTTTTATCAATTTTTGACAGTTTCTAACAAGTTCTAATGGTTTTTTTTTATTTTTACCAATTTTTGACAGTTTCTAACAATTTTCAATGTTTTAACGGTTTTTTATTTTAGACCAAATTTTGACAGTTTTCAACAATTTTTAACAAATTTTGAACGTTTTTCTTTAATTTTTGACAATTTGTAACATTTTTTAACGGTTTTTTAAATTTTTTACCAATTTTTGACAGTTTCTAACAAGTTTTAATGTTTTTTTTATTTTTACCAATTTTTGACAGTAATGAATTTCAATGGTTTGTTTTTTACCAATTGTTGACAGTTTCTAACAATTTTTAACGGTTTTTTTACTTTTTTGAACGTTTTTCTTTAATTTTTGACAATTTCTAACATTTTTTAACTGTTTTTTAAAGTTTTTACCAATTTTTGACAGTTTCTAACAATTTTTAATGTTTTTTTTTATTTTTACCAATTTTTGACAGTTTCTAACAATTTTTCAATGTTTTTTTTACCAATTTTTCAGTTTCTAACAATTTTTAACGGTTTTTTTTATTTTAGACCAAATTTTGACAGTTTTCAAAAAATTTTAACAAATTTTGAACGTTTTTCTTTAATTTTTGACAATTTCTAACATTTTTTAACGGTTTTTTTAAATTTTTTACCAATTTTTGACAGTTTCTAACAAGTTTTAATGTTTTTTTTATTTTTACCAATTTTTGACAGTAATGAATTTCAATGGTTTGTTTTTTACCAATTGTTGCCAGTTTCTAACAATTTTTAACGGTTTTTTTACTTTTTCAACGTTTTTCTTTAATTTTTGACAATTTCTAACATTTTTTAACGGTTTTTTAAAGTTTTTACCAATTTTTGACAGTTTCTAACAATTTTTAATGTTTTTTTTTATTTTTATCAATTTTTGACAGTTTCTAACAAGTTCTAATGGTTTTTTTTTATTTTTACCAATTTTTGACAGTTTCTAACAATTTTCAATGTTTTAACGGTTTTTTATTTTAGACCAAATTTTGACAGTTTTCAACAATTTTTAACAAATTTTGAACGTTTTTCTTTAATTTTTGACAATTTCTAACATTTTTTAACTGTTTTTTAAAGTTTTTACCAATTTTTGACAGTTTCTAACAATTTTTAATGTTTTTTTTATTTTTACCAATTTTTGACAGTTTCTAACAATTTTCAATGTTTTTTTTACCAATTTTTCAGTTTCTAACAATTTTTAACGGTTTTTTTTATTTTAGACCAAATTTTGACAGTTTTCAAAAAATTTTAACAAATTTTGAACGTTTTTCTTTAATTTTTGACAATTTCTAACATTTTTTAACGGTTTTTTTAAATTTTTTACCAATTTTTGACAGTTTCTAACAAGTTTTAATGTTTTTTTTATTTTTACCAATTTTTGACAGTAATGAATTTCAATGGTTTGTTTTTTACCAATTGTTGCCAGTTTCTAACAATTTTTAACGGTTTTTTTACTTTTTCAACGTTTTTCTTTAATTTTTGACAATTTCTAACATTTTTTAACGGTTTTTTAAAGTTTTTACCAATTTTTGACAGTTTCTAACAATTTTTAATGTTTTTTTTTATTTTTATCAATTTTTGACAGTTTCTAACAAGTTCTAATGGTTTTTTTTTATTTTTACCAATTTTTGACAGTTTCTAACAATTTTCAATGTTTTAACGGTTTTTTATTTTAGACCAAATTTTGACAGTTTTCAACAATTTTTAACAAATTTTGAACGTTTTTCTTTAATTTTTGACAATTTGTAACATTTTTTAACGGTTTTTTAAATTTTTTACCAATTTTTGACAGTTTCTAACAAGTTTTAATGTTTTTTTTATTTTTACCAATTTTTGACAGTAATGAATTTCAATGGTTTGTTTTTTACCAATTGTTGACAGTTTCTAACAATTTTTAACGGTTTTTTTACTTTTTTGAACGTTTTTCTTTAATTTTTGACAATTTCTAACATTTTTTAACTGTTTTTTAAAGTTTTTACCAATTTTTGACAGTTTCTAACAATTTTTAATGTTTTTTTTTATTTTTACCAATTTTTGACAGTTTCTAACAATTTTCAATGTTTTTTTTACCAATTTTTCAGTTTCTAACAATTTTTAACGGTTTTTTTTATTTTAGACCAAATTTTGACAGTTTTCAAAAAATTTTAACAAATTTTGAACGTTTTTCTTTAATTTTTGACAATTTCTAACATTTTTTAACGGTTTTTTTAAATTTTTTACCAATTTTTGACAGTTTCTAACAAGTTTTAATGTTTTTTTTATTTTTACCAATTTTTGACAGTAATGAATTTCAATGGTTTGTTTTTTACCAATTGTTGCCAGTTTCTAACAATTTTTAACGGTTTTTTTACTTTTTCAACGTTTTTCTTTAATTTTTGACAATTTCTAACATTTTTTAACGGTTTTTTAAAGTTTTTACCAATTTTTGACAGTTTCTAACAATTTTTAATGTTTTTTTTTATTTTTATCAATTTTTGACAGTTTCTAACAAGTTCTAATGGTTTTTTTTTATTTTTACCAATTTTTGACAGTTTCTAACAATTTTCAATGTTTTAACGGTTTTTTATTTTAGACCAAATTTTGACAGTTTTCAACAATTTTTAACAAATTTTGAACGTTTTTCTTTAATTTTTGACAATTTGTAACATTTTTTAACGGTTTTTTAAATTTTTTACCAATTTTTGACAGTTTCTAACAAGTTTTAATGTTTTTTTTATTTTTACCAATTTTTGACAGTAATGAATTTCAATGGTTTGTTTTTTACCAATTGTTGACAGTTTCTAACAATTTTTAACGGTTTTTTTACTTTTTTGAACGTTTTTCTTTAATTTTTGACAATTTCTAACATTTTTTAACTGTTTTTTAAAGTTTTTACCAATTTTTGACAGTTTCTAACAATTTTTAATGTTTTTTTTTATTTTTACCAATTTTTGACAGTTTCTAACAATTTTCAATGTTTTTTTTACCAATTTTTCAGTTTCTAACAATTTTTAACGGTTTTTTATTTTAGACCAAATTTTGACAGTTTTCAACAATTTTTAACGAATTTTGAACGTTTTTCTTTAATTTTTGACAATTTCTAACATTTTTTAACAATTTATAAAGTTTTTACCAATTTTTGACAGTTTCTAACAAGTTCTAATGGTTTTTTTTATTTTTACCAATTTTTGACAGTTTTGACTACTACCTTAACTATGTGTAACGATATCAAATAGAAAATATTTTATATTTGATTTGAGAATTTGTAATTGTAACTTTTATTTAATGATTTTTTACTAGCGCCGCTACTGTCTTTATGTTACCCTATCCCCGTTTACCCACGTATACACGAACTCCTAATTAGTGGTACAGCTAATGGACAGAAACGTAGAACGGTGTTTATATACAAGGGTAAATCGAAATAAATTGAAAACTATGAATGATGATGATGATGGGGGCACTTGCCGATAAATGCGTATAGATAAACACGTATTTTCAATTTATACACCATAAAATTTATAACGAGCCAAAGGTGCATTATCGTAAAAATGCACTGACAGGATTTTATTAAATTATTATGGGAGGATAAATCACTAAGTGACAATATGTGTGGTGAGTGGTTTCGTGTCTATATTTTAATTTATATTTACATATTTTTATCTAAAATTGTAAGAAATACTATAACGTGATATTTTCAAGGGTTATTTTTATTTGCTATTTCCCACCTCTATTGTTATTCATTCCAATAAAACTTATATAGCGAAAATATTCAGCAATTCAAATATAACGTGAATCGCCATTTTAGTGCACACCCCGATCTTGAAGCGGCTTAAAAGATTTCTTATTATCTATTACTATGAATTTTAATTTTGGGTCCCTTTTTTTTAAAGATATGATTTCTAAAATTTATTATTTGATATGGTAAAAATTTTATACTTTGTTGAGCGCCATTTAATTTTTTTTTATTAAGAGCAATGTTTTTTTAATTTCAGGGAGGGTTCATAGATATAAACAAAAATTTTTTGAATTTTCTGTGTAAATTTTGAATATTCTGATTTTTTTTAAATTAATTTTTCTTATCAAATTGATTTAATTTTTTTTTTATAAATGAGAAACAAATATTCTTTCAATTACAAATAACAAAAAACTTTATTTTAACTTCTTTCTTTTTATTTCAGGATGAAAATTTTAACATCTTTCTCATCCGAAATTCCCATATCAACAAATCCCTAGTTACTTCCTAGCAACCGAAAAAAGCAAAGCTGTTTAATGAAAAATTATTTCAAAAATTTGGATTTTTAAACATTAATTTAAATTTATCTGGATGAGTTTATTAAAATTTTGTATTGAATTTTCTTCCTGGGATTATTTTAAAATTTCTAAATTACTTTTTATTCGAAATTCATTTTTAATTACCACAAATGGTGATACTTCAGTTTTTGGCATTTCTTAATTTAGGGTAATTTGTGTACAGGGTGTTATTTTCTTTACTGTTATCAAAAATTTTATTGTGATGGTTTTTACGATTTCTAAACTTTATTTTTAAAAAAACTTAATGATATAAAAAAAGCGCTTTTTTAGTAAAAATTAATATTTATGCTAACTTATTTTTCATATATATTATACCGACTTATTTCAAATTAGGCAAGTAATGCATACCGCTTAATTAAATCAAGGACCACTTTACCGAAATTAAAGCGAATGTTTACCTTTCCGTATTTTTCGGTTTGTTTATATCAAAAATGAAAGCGGATCTCTGCGTATTCAGGGATGATATGATGTATATATTTACGTTAAAATAAATTTCTATTTGCACGAGTTTGAAATCTGAGTAGATAATGCTCGGAGGAGCCATTACAATTTGAACTTTTAGTATTGAAATACGAGCTAAAAATTTTGAGTTCAATGTATTTATTGTTTGTGACCTAAATTGTGATTTATTTTATTAAAAAATTAATTTACATGACAAAAGGAAAAGTAGGCAAACAATTATTATTATTAAATCATACTAGCTGGTTTACACATGCAATGATTTACTGGAGCTTCCAGTAATTTTAAAATACATGTGTAAACACTTACTGGCATGCAAACGTTACTAATGCATGAACGAATTAAAAAATTTGGTAGTTTCCAAATTTTTATGCACCAGCAACTTTTCTGGCGACAGTAAAACTAAAACTTATACGATTAATCGAATACCTTAATAACTATAATCATTGATCATGATTTTGTAACAAAGTTACTGTCCGTGATAATTAAAATATTTACGGCACTGGACTTAGAATTACTTTAAAATTATATGAGAGGCCAGTCGTACCAGTTGTAACCCTCGCCGAAAGATGGAGTCAGTTAGCTGCAGTGGCAGCCCGATGTCAGAGTTGCTGTCGATCTTTAGAGATAGGTCAACCTGAAGGAAGCCAAGGCAATTGTACCGTACCAGAACCGTTAATCCGACCACTCCAGCCTAGGAGACGTGTCAGTACCGTCTGACATCAACGATAAAGAGTATACACCTTTTCTTATTCGCCGGAATTTTGGTATAAATAAAAGTTTTAATTTATTGAACCTTATTTTTGTACGGCAAGTAATGACCGCCCTTCTGGTCGCTAAGGGTCTTACGAGAATTTTCTATTTTCACTGAAGCTGCCCGAGCAAGTGGCCTTCACACTGTAAATGGAAGGTGGCGCCAGAGGCAGTTCGAAATCGGGACTAAGATGCCAAAAAACGGATTGACGACGCAAATAAAGTTACAGTTTTATAACCCTCTTGTGATAATTCTTTTATTTATGATAAAAACAATATTTTTATTTTAATAGAGCCCTCGGCCAATTAAGTACTAAGAAATAGTAATTATAACTCTTTTGTTTATGAGAACAATTGTATAATAATTATGATGTCCGATCATTCTTTTATAGTTTTTGTTTGCTTGATCACCCTATCGTGATAAAAATAATATTATATAACATAATGAGGTCCTTGGCCAAATACTCGATTATTTTGTTTACGTTATAAGCATTTAAACGAAAGCATGTTTTAGTAGATTTTTGTTTGTTTTGTTTTGAATTATCAGACTGAACAAGAATTATTGATGGATTTTTGATTTAACACTTGATGTCTAGATTTTGTTATTTTTATACTGCTTATTATAGATTCTTACTTGGGTCTAAATTCCATATTAACTAACTCAAACTTTTATTTTTTACATCCGATACTGACCATATCGGAGGACAAGCGAAGGTAAACTGCAATGTCATACCGATGGTCATGATGAACATGAAACTACAAAGTAATCATATCGGAGGACAAGCGAAGGAAAATTGCAAAGTCGTACCGATGGTCATGATGAACATAAAACTACAAAGTAATCATATCGGAGGACAAGCGAAGGAAAATTGCAAAGTCGTACCGATGGTCATGATGAACATGAAACTACAAAGTAATAATATCGGAGGACAAGCTAAGGAAAATTGCAAAGTCATACCGATGGTCATGATGAACATGAAACTACAAAGTAATCATATCGGAGGACAAGCTAAGGAAAATTGCAAAGTCGTACCGATGGTCATGATGAACATGAAACTACAAAGTAATTATATCGGAGGACAAGCTAAGGAAAATTGCAAAGTCATACCGATGGTCATGATGAACATGAAACTACAAAGTAATTATATCGGAGGACAAGCTAAGGAAAATTGCAAAGTCGTACCGATGGTCATGATGAACATGAAACTACAAAGTAATCATATCGAAGGACAAGCTAAGGAAAATTGCAAAGTCGTACCGATGGTCATGATGAACATGAAACTACAAAGTAATTATATCGGAGGACAAGCTAAGGAAAATTGCAAAGTCATACCGATGGTCATGATGAACATGAAACTACAAAGTAATAATATCGGAGGACAAGCTAAGGAAAATTGCAAAGTCGTACCGATGGTCATGATGAACATGAAACTACAAAGTAATCATATCGGAGGACAAGCTAAGGAAAATTGCAAAGTCATACCGATGGTCATGATGAACATGAAACTACAAAGTAATAATATCGGAGGACAAGCTAAGGAAAATTGCAAAGTCGTACCGATGGTCATGATGAACATGAAACTACAAAGTAATCATATCGGAGGACAAGCTAAGGAAAATTGCAAAGTCGTACCGATGGTCATGAAGAACATGAAACTACAAAGTAATCATATCGGAGGACAAGCGAAGGAAAATTGCAAAGTCGTACCGATGGTCATGATGAACATGAAACTACAAAGTAATAATATCGGAGGACAAGCTAAGGAAAATTGCAAAGTCATACCGATGGTCATGATGAACATGAAACTACAAAGTAATCATATCGGAGGACAAGCGAAGGAAAATTGCAAAGTCGTACCGATGGTCATGATGAACATGAAACTACAAAGTAATCATATCGGAGGACAAGCTAAGGAAAATTGCAAAGTCGTACCGATGGTCATGAAGAACATGAAACTACAAAGTAATCATATTTGAGGACAAGCTAAGGAAAATTGCAAAGTCGTACCGATGGTCATGATGAACATGAAACTACAAAGTAATCATATCGGAGGACAAGCTAAGGAAAATTGCAAAGTCGTACCGATGGTCATGAAGAACATGAAACTACAAAGTAATCATATCGGAGGACAAGCGAAGGAAAATTGCAAAGTCGTACCGATGGTCATGATGAACATGAAACTACAAAGTAATCATATCGGAGGACAAGCGAAGGAAAATTGCAAAGTCGTACCGATGGTCATGAAGAACATGAAACTACAAAGTAATCATATCGGAGGACAAGCTAAGGAAAATTGCAAAGTCGTACCGATGGTCATGAAGAACATGAAACTACAAAGTAATCATATCGGAGGACAAGCGAAGGAAAATTGCAAAGTCGTACCGATGGTCATGATGAACATGAAACTACAAAGTAATCATATCGGAGGACAAGCGAAGGAAAATTGCAAAGTCGTACCGATGGTCATGATGAACATGAAACTACAAAGTAATCATATCGGAGGACAAGCTAAGGAAAATTGCAAAGTCGTACCGATGGTCATGAAGAACATGAAACTACAAAGTAATCATATCGGAGGACAAGCGAAGGAAAATTGCAAAGTCGTACCGATGGTCATGATGAACATGAAACTACAAAGTAATCATATCGGAGGACAAGCGAAGGAAAATTGCAAAGTCGTACCGATGGTCATGATGAACATGAAACTACAAAGTAATAATATCGGAGGACAAGCTAAGGAAAATTGCAAAGTCATACCGATGGTCATGATGAACATGAAACTACAAAGTAATCATATCGGAGGACAAGCTAAGGAAAATTGCAAAGTCGTACCGATGGTCATGATGAACATGAAACTACAAAGTAATTATATCGGAGGACAAGCTAAGGAAAATTGCAAAGTCATACCGATGGTCATGATGAACATGAAACTACAAAGTAATAATATCGGAGGACAAGCTAAGGAAAATTGCAAAGTCGTACCGATGGTCATGAAGAACATGAAACTACAAAGTAATCATATTTGAGGACAAGCTAAGGAAAATTGCAAAGTCATACCGATGGTCATGAAGAACATGAAACTACAAAGTAATCATATTTGAGGACAAGCTAAGGAAAATTGCAAAGTCATACCGATGGTCATGATGAACATGAAACTACAAAGTAATAATATCGGAGGACAAGCTAAGGAAAATTGCAAAGTCATACCGATGGTCATGATGAACATGAAACTACAAAGTAATCATATCGGAGGACAAGCTAAGGAAAATTGCAAAGTCGTACCGATGGTCATGATGAACATGAAACTACAAAGTAATCATATCGGAGGACAAGCTAAGGAAAATTGCAAAGTCATACCGATGGTCATGATGAACATGAAACTACAAAGTAATCATATCGGAGGACAAGCTAAGGAAAATTGCAAAGTCGTACCGATGGTCATGAAGAACATGAAACTACAAAGTAATCATATCGGAGGACAAGCGAAGGAAAATTGCAAAGTCGTACCGATGGTCATGAAGAACATGAAACTACAAAGTAATCATATCGGAGGACAAGCTAAGGAAAATTGCAAAGTCATACCGATGGTCATGATGAACATGAAACTACAAAGTAATAATATCGGAGGACAAGCTAAGGAAAATTGCAAAGTCATACCGATGGTCATGATGAACATGAAACTACAAAGTAATAATATCGGAGGACAAGCTAAGGAAAATTGCAAAGTCATACCGATGGTCATGATGAACATGAAACTACAAAGTAATCATATCGGAGGACAAGCTAAGGAAAATTGCAAAGTCGTACCGATGGTCATGATGAACATGAAACTACAAAGTAATTATATCGGAGGACAAGCTAAGGAAAATTGCAAAGTCATACCGATGGTCATGATGAACATGAAACTACAAAGTAATAATATCGGAGGACAAGCTAAGGAAAATTGCAAAGTCGTACCGATGGTCATGAAGAACATGAAACTACAAAGTAATCATATTTGAGGACAAGCTAAGGAAAATTGCAAAGTCATACCGATGGTCATGAAGAACATGAAACTACAAAGTAATCATATTTGAGGACAAGCTAAGGAAAATTGCAAAGTCATACCGATGGTCATGATGAACATGAAACTACAAAGTAATAATATCGGAGGACAAGCTAAGGAAAATTGCAAAGTCATACCGATGGTCATGATGAACATGAAACTACAAAGTAATCATATCGGAGGACAAGCTAAGGAAAATTGCAAAGTCGTACCGATGGTCATGATGAACATGAAACTACAAAGTAATCATATCGGAGGACAAGCTAAGGAAAATTGCAAAGTCATACCGATGGTCATGATGAACATGAAACTACAAAGTAATCATATCGGAGGACAAGCTAAGGAAAATTGCAAAGTCGTACCGATGGTCATGAAGAACATGAAACTACAAAGTAATCATATCGGAGGACAAGCGAAGGAAAATTGCAAAGTCGTACCGATGGTCATGATGAACATGAAACTACAAAGTAATCATATCGGAGGACAAGCTAAGGAAAATTGCAAAGTCATACCGATGGTCATGATGAACATGAAACTACAAAGTAATCATATCGGAGGACAAGCTAAGGAAAATTGCAAAGTCGTACCGATGGTCATGAAGAACATGAAACTACAAAGTAATCATATCGGAGGACAAGCTAAGGAAAATTGCAAAGTCATACCGATGGTCATGATGAACATGAAACTACAAAGTAATCATATCGGAGGACAAGCTAAGGAAAATTGCAAAGTCGTACCGATGGTCATGAAGAACATGAAACTACAAAGTAATCATATTTGAGGACAAGCTAAGGAAAATTGCAAAGTCGTACCGATGGTCATGATGAACATGAAACTACAAAGTAATCATATCGGAGGACAAGCTAAGGAAAATTGCAAAGTCGTACCGATGGTCATGAAGAACATGAAACTACAAAGTAATCATATCGGAGGACAAGCGAAGGAAAATTGCAAAGTCGTACCGATGGTCATGATGAACATGAAACTACAAAGTAATCATATCGGAGGACAAGCGAAGGAAAATTGCAAAGTCGTACCGATGGTCATGAAGAACATGAAACTACAAAGTAATCATATCGGAGGACAAGCTAAGGAAAATTGCAAAGTCGTACCGATGGTCATGAAGAACATGAAACTACAAAGTAATCATATCGGAGGACAAGCGAAGGAAAATTGCAAAGTCGTACCGATGGTCATGATGAACATGAAACTACAAAGTAATCATATCGGAGGACAAGCGAAGGAAAATTGCAAAGTCGTACCGATGGTCATGATGAACATGAAACTACAAAGTAATAATATCGGAGGACAAGCTAAGGAAAATTGCAAAGTCATACCGATGGTCATGATGAACATGAAACTACAAAGTAATCATATCGGAGGACAAGCTAAGGAAAATTGCAAAGTCGTACCGATGGTCATGAAGAACATGAAACTACAAAGTAATCATATCGGAGGACAAGCGAAGGAAAATTGCAAAGTCGTACCGATGGTCATGATGAACATGAAACTACAAAGTAATAATATCGGAGGACAAGCTAAGGAAAATTGCAAAGTCATACCGATGGTCATGATGAACATGAAACTACAAAGTAATCATATCGGAGGACAAGCTAAGGAAAATTGCAAAGTCGTACCGATGGTCATGAAGAACATGAAACTACAAAGTAATCATATCGGAGGACAAGCTAAGGAAAATTGCAAAGTCGTACCGATGGTCATGAAGAACATGAAACTACAAAGTAATCATATCGGAGGACAAGCGAAGGAAAATTGCAAAGTCGTACCGATGGTCATGATGAACATGAAACTACAAAGTAATCATATCGGAGGACAAGCGAAGGAAAATTGCAAAGTCGTACCGATGGTCATGATGAACATGAAACTACAAAGTAATAATATCGGAGGACAAGCTAAGGAAAATTGCAAAGTCATACCGATGGTCATGATGAACATGAAACTACAAAGTAATCATATCGGAGGACAAGCTAAGGAAAATTGCAAAGTCGTACCGATGGTCATGAAGAACATGAAACTACAAAGTAATCATATCGGAGGACAAGCGAAGGAAAATTGCAAAGTCGTACCGATGGTCATGATGAACATGAAACTACAAAGTAATAATATCGGAGGACAAGCTAAGGAAAATTGCAAAGTCATACCGATGGTCATGATGAACATGAAACTACAAAGTAATCATATCGGAGGACAAGCGAAGGAAAATTGCAAAGTCGTACCGATGGTCATGATGAACATGAAACTACAAAGTAATCATATCGGAGGACAAGCGAAGGAAAATTGCAAAG
This sequence comes from Neocrepidodera transversa, assembly GCA_963243735.1. Classification (NCBI taxonomy): domain Eukaryota; kingdom Metazoa; phylum Arthropoda; class Insecta; order Coleoptera; family Chrysomelidae; genus Neocrepidodera; species Neocrepidodera transversa. The sequence goes on from OY725344.1 coordinate 9,018,060, forward strand.
TCGTACCGATGGTCATGATGAACATGAAACTACAAAGTAATAATATCGGAGGACAAGCTAAGGAAAATTGCAAAGTCATACCGATGGTCATGATGAACATGAAACTACAAAGTAATCATATCGGAGGACAAGCTAAGGAAAATTGCAAAGTCATACCGATGGTCATGATGAACATGAAACTACAAAGTAATCATATCGGAGGACAAGCGAAGGAAAATTGCAAAGTCGTACCGATGGTCATGAAGAACATGAAACTACAAAGTAATCATATCGGAGGACAAGCGAAGGAAAATTGCAAAGTCGTACCGATGGTCATGATGAACATGAAACTACAAAGTAATCATATCGGAGGACAAGCGAAGGAAAATTGCAAAGTCGTACCGATGGTCATGATGAACATGAAACTACAAAGTAATAATATCGGAGGACAAGCTAAGGAAAATTGCAAAGTCATACCGATGGTCATGATGAACATGAAACTACAAAGTAATCATATCGGAGGACAAGCTAAGGAAAATTGCAAAGTCATACCGATGGTCATGATGAACATGAAACTACAAAGTAATCATATCGGAGGACAAGCTAAGGAAAATTGCAAAGTCGTACCGATGGTCATGAAGAACATGAAACTACAAAGTAATCATATCGGAGGACAAGCGAAGGAAAATTGCAAAGTCGTACCGATGGTCATGATGAACATGAAACTACAAAGTAATAATATCGGAGGACAAGCTAAGGAAAATTGCAAAGTCATACCGATGGTCATGATGAACATGAAACTACAAAGTAATCATATCGGAGGACAAGCGAAGGAAAATTGCAAAGTCGTACCGATGGTCATGATGAACATGAAACTACAAAGTAATCATATCGGAGGACAAGCGAAGGAAAATTGCAAAGTCGTACCGATGGTCATGATGAACATGAAACTACAAAGTAATAATATCGGAGGACAAGCTAAGGAAAATTGCAAAGTCATACCGATGGTCATGATGAACATGAAACTACAAAGTAATCATATCGGAGGACAAGCGAAGGAAAATTGCAAAGTCGTACCGATGGTCATGAAGAACATGAAACTACAAAGTAATCATATCGGAGGACAAGCGAAGGAAAATTGCAAAGTCGTACCGATGGTCATGATGAACATGAAACTACAAAGTAATAATATCGGAGGACAAGCTAAGGAAAATTGCAAAGTCATACCGATGGTCATGAAGAACATGAAACTACAAAGTAATCATATCGGAGGACAAGCTAAGGAAAATTGCAAAGTCGTACCGATGGTCATGATGAACATGAAACTACAAAGTAATCATATCGGAGGACAAGCTAAGGAAAATTGCAAAGTCGTACCGATGGTCATGATGAACATGAAACTACAAAGTAATTATATCGGAGGACAAGCTAAGGAAAATTGCAAAGTCGTACCGATGGTCATGAAGAACATGAAACTACAAAGTAATCATATCGGAGGACAAGCGAAGGAAAATTGCAAAGTCGTACCGATGGTCATGATGAACATGAAACTACAAAGTAATAATATCGGAGGACAAGCTAAGGAAAATTGCAAAGTCATACCGATGGTCATGAAGAACATGAAACTACAAAGTAATCATATCGGAGGACAAGCTAAGGAAAATTGCAAAGTCGTACCGATGGTCATGATGAACATGAAACTACAAAGTAATCATATCGGAGGACAAGCTAAGGAAAATTGCAAAGTCGTACCGATGGTCATGAAGAACATGAAACTACAAAGTAATCATATCGGAGGACAAGCTAAGGAAAATTGCAAAGTCGTACCGATGGTCATGAAGAACATGAAACTACAAAGTAATCATATCGGAGGACAAGCGAAGGAAAATTGCAAAGTCGTACCGATGGTCATGATGAACATGAAACTACAAAGTAATCATATCGGAGGACAAGCGAAGGAAAATTGCAAAGTCGTACCGATGGTCATGATGAACATGAAACTACAAAGTAATAATATCGGAGGACAAGCTAAGGAAAATTGCAAAGTCATACCGACGGTCATGATGAATATGAAACTACAAAGTAATCATATCGGAGGACAAGCTAAGGAAAATTGCAAAGTCGTACCGATGGTCATGATGAACATGAAACTACAAAGTAATTATATCGGAGGACAAGCTAAGGAAAATTGCAAAGTCGTACCGATGGTCATGATGAACATGAAACTACAAAGTAATCATATCGGAGGACAAGCTAAGGAAAATTGCAAAGTCGTACCGATGGTCATGAAGAACATGAAACTACAAAGTAATCATATCGGAGGACAAGCGAAGGAAAATTGCAAAGTCGTACCGATGGTCATGATGAACATGAAACTACAAAGTAATCATATCGGAGGACAAGCGAAGGAAAATTGCAAAGTCGTACCGATGGTCATGATGAACATGAAACTACAAAGTAATCATATCGGAGGACAAGCTAAGGAAAATTGCAAAGTCGTACCGATGGTCATGAAGAACATGAAACTACAAAGTAATCATATCGGAGGACAAGCGAAGGAAAATTGCAAAGTCGTACCGATGGTCATGATGAACATGAAACTACAAAGTAATCATATCGGAGGACAAGCTAAGGAAAATTGCAAAGTCGTACCGATGGTCATGAAGAACATGAAACTACAAAGTAATCATATCGGAGGACAAGCTAAGGAAAATTGCAAAGTCGTACCGATGGTCATGAAGAACATGAAACTACAAAGTAATCATATCGGAGGACAAGCGAAGGAAAATTGCAAAGTCGTACCGATGGTCATGATGAACATGAAACTACAAAGTAATCATATCGGAGGACAAGCTAAGGAAAATTGCAAAGTCGTACCGATGGTCATGATGAACATGAAACTACAAAGTAATCATATCGGAGGACAAGCGAAGGAAAATTGCAAAGTCGTACCGATGGTCATGATGAACATGAAACTACAAAGTAATCATATCGGAGGACAAGCTAAGGAAAATTGCAAAGTCGTACCGATGGTCATGAAGAACATGAAACTACAAAGTAATCATATCGGAGGACAAGCTAAGGAAAATTGCAAAGTCGTACCGATGGTCATGAAGAACATGAAACTACAAAGTAATCATATCGGAGGACAAGCGAAGGAAAATTGCAAAGTCGTACCGATGGTCATGATGAACATGAAACTACAAAGTAATCATATCGGAGGACAAGCTAAGGAAAATTGCAAAGTCGTACCGATGGTCATGATGAACATGAAACTACAAAGTAATCATATCGGAGGACAAGCGAAGGAAAATTGCAAAGTCGTACCGATGGTCATGATGAACATGAAACTACAAAGTAATCATATCGGAGGACAAGCTAAGGAAAATTGCAAAGTCGTACCGATGGTCATGAAGAACATGAAACTACAAAGTAATCATATCGGAGGACAAGCGAAGGAAAATTGCAAAGTCGTACCGATGGTCATGATGAACATGAAACTACAAAGTAATAATATCGGAGGACAAGCTAAGGAAAATTGCAAAGTCATACCGATGGTCATGATGAACATGAAACTACAAAGTAATCATATCGGAGGACAAGCTAAGGAAAATTGCAAAGTCGTACCGATGGTCATGATGAACATGAAACTACAAAGTAATTATATCGGAGGACAAGCTAAGGAAAATTGCAAAGTCATACCGATGGTCATGATGAACATGAAACTACAAAGTAATCATATCGGAGGACAAGCTAAGGAAAATTGCAAAGTCATACCGATGGTCATGATGAACATGAAACTACAAAGTAATAATATCGGAGGACAAGCTAAGGAAAATTGCAAAGTCGTACCGATGGTCATGATGAACATGAAACTACAAAGTAATCATATCGGAGGTTACTTGTTTTTGACCTAGTTTGGAAGTATAAATATTTAATGTTTTTACCATGAGTAAAAACAAGAAATGGAAAGCGGAAAGAATAATAAAGTTTTTAGAGTTGTATCAACAATGTCCTTGTTTGTGGGATGTACATTCTGGATTATACAAAATTAAAGATGCAAGGGAAATGGATATATACAGATAGCACGATCAATGAATATCATCACAGTCAACAGAAATCGAAACAGAGTTAACAGAAATTGAAGCACAACAAAAGTTGTAAGTATTATGATGATTTGTTATTTGATTATTATATATAAAAAAAAAGAAATTATGCATCACAAAGTAGAGGCATGAGACATCTCTGGAGGTTCACCATTTGGGTTTCTTATTTCCTATTTTATAGGGTTTTATATTATTTAAATATTTTTTAAATATGAATTTTATTACAAATTAAAAAAAGGTTTTCCAAAATATATCAGTATTTTAATTAAGTGTGATAGTTTCTACTATATAAGATGTACTGATATATACTGAAATTTTGTGGTTTTTAACTGATATGATTTCTAATTTTTTTTTTTTGAAATTGTTTTACATTTGTAGAAGAATATTGGTTTATACTAAATTTATTTAATTTAATGAATATTTTATTCCAATTTATTTTAAAGAAAAATTTATCTATTTTAAGAACATCTCTTTTCCAAATTCCGCCTTAGTTGCTACTTAGCAACGGAGAAAAGAAAAAAAATATTTCAATGGACGAATCAAAATGCTTTATTATAAAATGTCTGAAAATTTGGATTTTTAAACAATAAATTGAATTTATTTGGATGAGTTTATTAAGATTTTATATTGAATTTACTTCCTGGGATTATTTTAAAATTTCTAAACTAATTTTTATTCGAAATGCTTCATTAATAAGTAAGTTTTTTCATTTTTAATTACAACTAATCTTGATAGTTCAATTTTTCACATTACTTAATTGGAACCAAATTATTAATGTGGCAGTTTACCATTAAGGTAGAGTAATTTATGTACAGGGTGTTATTTTCTTTACTGTTAACAAAAATTTTATCGTTTTATGATTTTTAAATTTTATATTAAAAAAATTTAATACTTTTTAATTCTATATTAGTACATTGGTAATAGGCTATTACACCCTTTTTTGAAAAGGGCCTTATATGAATCTTATAGTGAGAATGAATTTTTTTAAACCAAATAATGCCATAAAAATGACTTTGAATTTATCATTTTACATTTTCGCGAGAAAACTTATTGAAATTTTATCCTTGCAGGAAACCTAAATTTAATTATTCATACTTACAGAGCTAAAAACACAAAAGCAAGTTGATCTTAAGCCTTTTAGGGGGAACATCTATAGTAGATAGTCTGCTCATTTTCCTGACGTCTACAAAAAAGAACTCTGAATATTTTCATAATACGCTAATGTCAATGCCCACTTGGATCTTTGGGAAAGCGAAACCAGAAACCAGGAACAAATTTGTTTGCCGCTATAATGATTACAATCAGGTACAAAAGCATATTACCATTATGTGACGTTCCGTTCAGTGAACTAAAAGGGTAAAATTATAATAATTCGAATGACCTAACCTCACTTTACTCTAATACGTATTCATTCAAATTTTATAACTAATTTATTTATGAATAATTGAGCTAGGTTTCACTAGAGAATGATATTAAAATTCTCTAATTTCTCATAGTATAAATAATACGCAAGTTTAAAAATTCGCTAAGATTTACACGCAAATAATATTTGTTTAGGACTAAGTCAGGTGTACCAACATGACAGTGACGTCACGACTTATACGGCGTATTCTGCACTAAATACGAATTTTCTTTGCCTATTCTTTAAAAATTCGGTTATGAAGATTTACACGCAAATCAAATTTGTTTGGAACTGAGTCAGGTGTACCAACCTGAGAGTGACGTCACGACTTATACGGCGTATTCTGCACGAAATACGAATTTTCTTTGTCTACAATTTAAAAATTCGCTTATGAAGATTTACACGCAAATCAAATTTGTTTGGAACTGAGTCAGTTGTACCAACCTCTCAATGACGTCACGACTAATACGGCGTATTCTGCATGAAATACGAATTTTCTTTGCCTATAGTTTAAAAATTCGATTATGAAGATTTACACGCTAAACAAATTTATTTGGAACTGAGTCAGGTGTACAAACCTGACAGTGACGTCACGACTAATACGGCATATTCTGCACGAAATACGAATTTTCTTTGCCTATAGTTTAAAAATTCACTTATGAAAATTTACATGCAAATCAAATTTGTTTGGAACTGAGTCAGTTGTACCAACCTCTCAATGACGTCACGACTAATACGGCGTATTCTGCATTAAATACGAATTTTCTTTGCCTATAGTTTAAAAATTCGATTATGAAGATTTACACGCTAAACAAATTTATTTGGAACTGAGTCAGGTGTACAAACCTGACAGTGACGTCACGACTAATACGGCATATTCTGCACGAAATACGAATTTTCTTTGCCTATAGTTTAAAAATTCACTTATGAAAATTTACATGCAAATCAAATTTGTTTGGAACTGAGTCAGTTGTACCAACCTCTCAATGACGTCACGACTAATACGGCGTATTCTGCATGAAATACGAATTTTCTTTGCCTATGGTTTAAAAATTCGGTTATGAAGATTTACACGCTAAACAAATTTATTTGGAACTGAGTCAGGTGTACAAACCTGACAGTGACGTCACGACTAATACTGCATATTCTGCACGAAATTCGCATTTTCTTTGCCTATAATTATTTTTTATCTGTAACAATAAATCGAGTGGAGATTGCAGTGAAAAATACAGGATAGGCTCAGTTATAACAAAATTTATGTAAACTTGCATTTTATAAATTGTGGAAATAATTAAATACTGTATTTTAAGCTCAGAGATAAAAATTTTCCTCTTTGGACTGAGTTTTAAAAATCCAGATTATTAACAAAATATGATTCTACCAAACAAATATTAACATTCCCCTAAATAATAATATAAAAAGACTCAATTTTCGAAGAAAATAAAAATAGAAACAAGAAGCAAAACAATGTTATGTTGAAACCGCTGACGAGCCGCCACGAAATCAATTAATTTCGTTAAAAGACAAAAGCCGAAATTAGATTCCGGTGTCACGAAGGGGGATGACTCCAATATCGGAAAAAGGTTTCTCTCCCTGCCTGCGGTCGAATTTAATTCTTTTAATTTCTTAATTAATCGACATTAATTTCGAGGCATGCCGCATTCTTTCTTTCTAATTGAAAGATTTTAACAAAACAACATGGCACGTAGCAACGAAAATTGTTTTTTCCGGGTTTCTCGTTAATCATTTTTTATTTTGTGGGAATTCGATTTTCTAACCTAAATTTTTTTTTTATAAGATTTTTTTTTGATATGATAACTAGAACTTTTGTAACTATGTCATATTTTATTTAAGGTATTATTTGTAGATTCCGTTTATATCCCTCGTCGAAATTTCATATAATGACAAGCCAATTAAGTATCGATTTAATATAATTTTTAGGGATATCGGACAGGTAATTTTAGACGTTTAAAGTGGTCTGAGAAAATATTATTTACTCATAATTTAATGAACAAAGTTAGTAGAATAGCTATGACAGTTCTAGCGTACTCCTTAAGGAAAATAACATGGGAAATCGCTAAGGTCTATTATGGATCCGGATCGAAAGCGAATCGGAAGCGGATCGAGACTCGTTTAGCGCGGATCGGAACCTTTACGTGAGTAGATAGTCTACGGGGCTCCGACCTCCACAATGGAGAATTCAACGTGTTAGAGAGAGAACGTCTGTATCTCAGCCAGCCAGAGAGAGCGCGCTTATGACGTCACTGGCTAGTTCGGCTACTCTCCAACAGAGAGCGCTACTACTAGTGCAAAAGCTAATCGGCCAACGTTAACATTGACTTCATGAACGTCAACTACGTCGGACAGACAAACGAGTGTATGCTAACTTCTATACAATACCACCAGAGGATGCTGTTCTTCAGGTCCGACAGATATGTCAGGTCTGTCAGCTCCACGCCTGAAAAAACTGAAGACGAGAGCTAAAGCATCTGACATATCTGTCAGACTTGCTAAATTGTATTGAGGAAAACTAAAAAGCTGGCTAATGACATCTCTCTCTGACCAGATGAGATACAGACATTCTGTCTCTAATACGTTGTACTGACGTGTATAAAAATTTACCAGGATGGACCTTAGCGATTTCCCAAGTTACTTTCCATCCATAAACTATCATAGTTTATTTACTAAAGTTAAACAGTACTTTAAAAAAAATAATTAAATGTAAATACTAATAACCTATTTTTTTTCTCTCTAACTATTCCTTACAAACAAGAATAAATTTATTACGACATAATTTCAAACAGTCATGAAGTTATTATCGAAATCCAATCCTCAAAGTTTAGCGAGTACAATTTAGTTTCGTACGTATCCAGTTTACCGGTAAACTTTACCACTTAATTTCTACCATCGTGCCGTAACATGTTTCGATGTTACTCTAACGTATAATTGAATTTTAAACATCGTTATAACGCTTCAAGGCGCCGACTAAATTTAGTTTTGCATTTTTCACAAGTTTTAGGTTAATTGGTTTAGATATGGCAACGCGGTATAAAGTTTTAGGTAAATTAGTTTCGTTATGGTAAGTAATAAATATTTTTACGTTTAAGTAAATTCTTGTAATTATAAATTTTAGTATGTTATAGAATTTTTAAATAAACAAGTTTACACATGACAACGCTGTAATGTATTTACAACTTTAATTGGTTTCGATTTGAAAATAATTTTTCTCTAGTTTAAGGTAAATTAATTTACATATGGCAACCCTGTAATGAATTCTATAAAAAAAAATCACAAGTTTTAAGTAAATTAATTCAGATTTAGCATAACAAAATTTGTTTTCACATAATAGATTTAATTTGGCAGGACTGTATGGAATATTTTAAGCTACATGTGGCAACGCTGTAATGGATTCTGGTTCTAATTTGGCAAGGTTGTATAGGATTTGTCATAATTAGTTTTGATTTGACTACAGTGGATTAGATTTTTTTATCAGTTTTAGGTAAATTGGTTTACATGTAGCAACACTGTAACAGGTTTTCAGACGTTTGAGAAAAATTAGTTAGGATTTGGCAATGCTGTAACAAATATTTCACAAATTCCATGTAAATTAGATACGATTTGGCAAAAGTGTATATATTTTTTCACAAGTTTCATGTAAATGTAATTATTCTTAATTTGGCAACACTGTATAAAATTTCGTAAAAAATTGTGGATTTGAGTAAATTAGTTAAAAGGTGACAATTCCGCATTTGATTTTTTGAAATTTGTTAGATTTGGCCCGTATAAGGCGTTGCCAAATCTTGCGATATTTCTATGTTATGCACGGGCGTAGATATGGGTGTAAAGGAGGTAATTACCCACCCTAGGATACCAATAAATAGCACGAAAAGAAGAAATAAAATACATAAAATATAGAAACGGACAAACATATTTGTCTAAAAGTTTCATTACCTCTAACAGGAAAAAAAGTAACCCCCCAGGAAAAAAATCATCTACGCCCTTGCTTATAGCAACACTGTAAAAGATTTTCAGACGTTTTAGAAAAATTAGTTAGGATTTGGCAATGGTGTAATGAATATTTCACAAATTTTATGTAAATTAGTTACGATTTGGCAATAGTGTATAGAATTTTTAACCGGTCGGCAACACTGTATAGAATTTGGTAAAAATTTTAGTTTTAAGTAACTTATTTAAAAGGTGACAACCCCACATTTGATTTTTTGAAATTTGTTTAGATTTGGCCTGTATAAGGCGTTGCCAAATCTAGCAATATTTCTAAAGTTATGCAGATAATTTGCTTCTGGAGGATCACCCACAACCATTCCAATTCCATCTGTCTTATTTATACGCAGGGGCGTAGATATGAGGGTAAAGCGGTTAATTGCCCATCCCAGGATACCAAAAAATAGCACGAAAAGAAAAAATAAAATAAATGAAATGTAGAAATAGACAAACATATTTGTCTAGAAGTTTCATTACCTCTCCTTTGGAAAAAAGTACCCCCCCGAAAAAAATTATCTACTCCCTTGCATATAACAACACTGTAACAAATTTTCAGACGTTTTAGAAAAATTAGTTAGGATTAGGATGAATATTTAACAAATTCTATGTAAATTAGTTACGATTTGGCAAGACTGTATAAAATTTTTTACAAGTTTCAGGTAAATTACTTTTAATTTGGCAACACTGTATACAATTTGGTAAAAACTTGTAGTTTTAAGTAAATTAGTTAAAAGGTGACAACACTGAATTTGATTTTTTTGAAATTTGTTCTGATTTGGCCTGTATAAGGCGTTGCCAAATCGTGCAATATTTCTAAGTTATGCAGATAATTTACTTCTGGAGGATCACCCGCAACCATTCCAATTCCATCTGGCTCGTTTACACGCAGAGACGTAGATGTGGGAGTAAAGGGTGTAATGACCCACCATAGGATACAAAAAAATAACACGAAAAGAAGAATAAAATATATGAAATGTGGAAACGGACAAATTTATTTGTCTAAAAGTTTCATTATCTCTCCCAGGAAAAAAAGTAACCCCCCAGGAAAAAAATTATCTACGTCCTTGCATATAGCAACACTGCAAAATATTTTCAGACATTTTAGAAAAATTTGTTACGATTTGGCAATGCTGTAATAAATATTTCACAAGTTCTACGTAAATTAGTTTTCACATGTTTCAAGTAAATTAATTTTAATTTGGCAACACTGTATAAAATTAGGTTAAAAATTGTAGTTTCAAGTAAATTAGTTAAAATGTGACAACGCCATATTTGATTTTTTTAAATTCTTTTAGATTTGGCCTGTATAAGGCGTTGCCAAATCTTCCAATATTTCTAAGATACGCAGATTTTAAAATTGATTTAAAAGAAAAGTTAATAATAATAAAATATTTTTTTTTAAGTCAAGATATATAAAAGTTCACCAAACGCAATTACTTTAGACGTTGTCAAATCTTGCAATATTTTTTAATTATAAAAATTAAAAAAATTATTTAAAATAAGACATTTTTTAATTTTTTATATTTAAAAAAATCATTATAATGATTTTTCTTACAGGAATTTCCAATAAATAAAATATCAATAAACCTAAACACTAGATAATTTATTTTAACATTGGCAACGCTGGATAAGATCAATTGATGAGCTTAAATTTGGCAACAATTATTTATCAAATTGTAGACAATTATAAGGCAACAATGTATAATATTTTACTATAATTAATATATTTCGATGTTGCCAAATCATACATTATTTCTTAATTACCAAGAATTAAATTTATTTTTTAAATAAAACACAAAAAATATAATTTAGATGATATTTTATTACACATAATATTTACAAGTATCCTTTCAGTATAACTTATTCAGAAATATTTTGGAATCAAGCTATTTTTTTATACTTTTCTAACAATTCAAAAAAAAACAGTCTAAGCAACAAATAAAATAAGACTTTCAGTTCGTTTTAATTTTTTTTTATTTAGGAAACATGTTGGGTTGTTTAGACTATTCTACGGAATGGTCCTTTACAAAAAATCTGCATCGTACAGGGTGAGTTAAAAATATTTTTTTATCAAATTAAGTCATAAATTTTCCAATTTAAAAATCTTACCCTGTAGACACTTTATAATTTTTGCAGTTTTGCCACTTTTTCAAAAACGAAATAACAGTATTATAGCTTTAGTGGCTAAAAACATAAACAGTTGATTTTTGAACTAGTCAAAAAAAGAAAAATCGTTTTTCCAATAATTTATATTATTTTTAAATCAGTATTTTTATTTATTCGAATAATTTTAGTATTTAATTTAATTTCGGCTATTTTTTTCTGTTGTTTGGGTTTACATGTAAAAAACGATTTTTCCTATTTTTTACAGTATTTTTCAAAGAGTCAATATTTTTTTTATTCATAAAAACTTAAAAACTATAACTCTTAGTGTAAAGTGTCGAAGAGCGTAAAATGATTTTCGGATTTATTTTATAAATTTTTACAAATTTATAATTAAAAATAATTATTATTATTAAAAATATTACTTTAAGTATTTTTTTTTAGAAAAAGGATTAATCGTTTTATAAAGTAATTTTTATTAATAGTAATAATATATCAAAATATTGTAAAAGATTTCATAAATAATAAAGTAGCTTCACAAACCCAATAGATAAATACGTCAAATTATCCTGCTGAAAACTATTTTGAAATTTGTCTAGTTAACTGTAAAGTTTCAGGTTTTATGAAAAATGAAAATAGTGAACAAATCCGTCAAATTGTCCTGCTGAAATCCATTTTGTAAGTTCTCTATTTAACTATAAAGTTTTAGGGTTCATGAAAAATGAAAATACGTCAAAATTTCCTGCTGAAAACCTTTTTGGAATTTCTCTAGTTAACTATAAAGTTTCAGGTTTCATGAAAAATGAAAATAATGGACAAATACGTCAAATTATCCTCCTGAAAACCATTTTGTAATTTCTCTAGTTAACTATAAAGATTTAGGGTTCATGAAAAAAGAAAATACGTCAAAATTTCCTGCTGAAAACCATTTTGGAATTTCTCTAGTTAACTATAAAGTTTCAGGCTTCATGAAAAATGAAAATAGTGGACAAATACGTCAAATTATCCTCCTGAAAACCCTTTCGTAATCTCTAGTTAACTGTAAAGATTTCGGGTTCATGAAAAATGAAAATACGTCAAAATTTCCTGCTGAAATCCTTTTTGGAATTTCTCTAGTTAACTATAAAGTTTCAGGGTTCATAAAAATGAAAATAGTGGATAAATACGTCAAATTATCCTGCTGAAAACCTTTTTGGAACTTCTTTAGTTAACTATAAAGTTTCAGGTTTTATGAAAAATGAAAATAGTGAATAAATACGTCAAATTATCCTGCTGAAAACCTATTTGGAATTTCTCTAGATAACTGTAAAGTTTCAGGGTTCATGAAAAATGAAAATAGTGGACAAATACGTAAAATTATCTTGCTGAAAACCTTTTTGGAATTTCTCTAGTTAACTATAAAGTTTCAGGTTTCATGAAAAATGAAAATAGTGGACAAATAGGTCAAACTATCCTCCTGAAAACCATTTTGTAATTTCTCTAGTTAACTATAAAGATTTAGGGTTCATGAAAAAAGAAAATACGTCAAAATTTCCTGCTGAAAACCATTTTGGAATTTCTCTAGTTAACTATAAAGTTTCAGGCTTCATGAAAAATGAAAATAGTGGACAAATACGTCAAATTATCCTCCTGAAAACCCTTTCGTAATCTCTAGTTAACTGTAAAGATTTCGGGTTCATGAAAAATGAAAATACGTCAAAATTTCCTGCTGAAAACCTTTTTGGAATTTCTCTAGTTAACTATAAAGTTTCAGGGTTCATGAAAAATGAAAATAGTGGACAAATACGTAAAATTATCTTGCTGAAAACCTTTTTGGAAATTCTCTAGTTAACTATAAAGTTTCAGGTTTCATGAAAAATGAAAATAGTGGACAAATAGGTCAAACTATCCTCCTGAAAACCATTTTGTAATTTCTCTAGTTAACTATAAAGATTTAGGGTTCATGAAAAATGAAAATACGTCAAAATTTCCTGCTGAAAACCATTTTGGAATTTCTCTAGTTAACTATAAAGTTTCAGGATTCATGAAAAATGAAAATAGTGGACAAATACGTCAAATTATCCTCCTGAAAACCATTTCGTAATCTCTAGTTAACTGTAAAGTTTTAGGGTTCATGAAAAATGAAAATAAGTCAAAATTTCCTGCTGAAAACCTTTTTGTAATTTCTGTAGTTAACTATTAAGTTTTAGGGTTCTTGAAAAATGAAGATAGTGGACAAATACGTCAAATTATCCTGCTGAAAACCTTTTTGGAATTTCTCTAGTTAACTATAAAGTTTAAGGTTTCATGAAAAATGAAAATAGTGGACAAATACGTCAAATTATACTCCTGAAAACCTTTTTGGAATTTCTCTAGTTAACTATAAAGTTTCAGGTTTCATGAAAAATGAAAATAGTGGACAAATACGTCAAATTATACTCCTGAAAACCTTTTTGGAATTTCTCTAGTTAACTATAAAGTTTCAGGTTTCATGAAAAATGAAAATAGTGGACAAATACGTCAAATTATACTCCTGAAAACCTTTTTGGAATTTCTCTAGTTAACTGTAAAGTTTTAGGGTTCATGAAAAATGAAAATAAGTCAAAATTTCCTGCTGAAAACCTTTTTGTAATTTCTGTAGTTAACTATTAAGTTTTAGGGTTCTTGAAAAATGAAGATAGTGGACAAATACGTCAAATTATCCTGCTGAAAACCTTTTAGGAATTTCTCTAGTTAACTATAAAGTTTCAGGTTTCATGAAAAATGAAAATAGTGGACAAATACGTCAAATTATACTCCTGAAAACCTTTTTGGAATTTCTCTAGTTAACTGTAAAGTTTTAGGGTTCATGAAAAATGAAAATAACTCAAAATTTCCTGCTGAAAACCTTTTTGTAATTTCTGTAGTTAACTATTAAGTTTTAGGGTTCTTGAAAAATGAAGATAGTGGACAAATACGTCAAATTATCCTGCTGAAAACCTTTTAGGAATTTCTCTAGTTAACTATAAAGTTTCAGGTTTCATGAAAAATGAAAATAGTGGACAAATACGTCAAATTATACTCCTGAAAACCTTTTTGGAATTTTCCTGCTGAAAACCTTTTTGGAATTTCTCTAGTTAACTATAAAGTTTTAAGATTCATGAAAAATGAAAATAGTGGACAAATACGTCAAATTATCCTGCTGAAAACCATTTTGTAATTTCTCTAATTAACTATAAAGTTTTAGGGTTCATGAAAAATGAAAATACGTCAAAATTTCCTGCTGAAAACCTTTTTGGAATTTCTCTAGTTAACTATAAAGTTTCAGGGTTCATAAAAAATGAAAATAGTGGATAAATACGTCAAATTATCCCGCTTAAAACCTTTTTGGAATTTCTCTAGTTAACTATAAAATTTTAGAGTTCATGAAAAATAAAAATAATCAAAATTTCCTACTGAAAACCTTTTTGCAATTTCTCGAGTTAACTATAAAGTTTGAGGGTTCATGAAAAATGAAAATAGAGGATAAATACGTCAAATTATCCTGCTGAAAACCATTTTGTAATTTTTCTAGTGAACTATAAAGTTTTAGGGTTCATGAAAAATAAAAATAGTGGACAAATAAGCCAATTATCCTGCTCAAAACCTTTTTGGAATTTCTCTAGTTAACTAAAAAGTTTTAGGGCTCATGAAAAATGATACTAGTGGACAAATCATGAAGTATTATGTAGGTCTTAGGTCGAAATTATACAATTATCTTGATTGTTAAGATAGTTAAAATTATCTCAGAATCGTACATTACAATTAAGGAATTTTTTCTTTTTTTTTCATCTACAATATTTTGATAAACTGTTAAATTCTAGAACAATATAAAGAATGTTTGATGGGGGGTAGAAAATAGCCAATAAAAAGTCCCTTTTATTTACGATACCCTCAATAAAATTAGTTTGTTTGTTCGGTTTTTGAAATTCCAATCGTAACGAATGTTTTGATACTTTAGAAACTGGGACAAACTGAAAATAAAACCCGGTAGAACAAATTTCGAATAGTTTAATACTATTTTCGGCTGCAAGAGAATGAGAGTATTTTGATATTGATTTTTTTTAATAATCCTTTTTCATTTTTGATTTTAGAACAGCAAAATTTGTAAAAATTTTTAAAAATAAACCCGTGTTATCTACGTAATGGTTTTTTTTTTAATAAAACTTTGATTAAACAGTAACAAATACTTATCTAGCGGTATATTTTTTTATTAAAAAACACACAACAATAAATTAATCATTAACATTTCAAAAATTTAGCATTCCTTTTAAAGAAAAATAATATTATCGGCAACATCGCTGTGATATGTTTACCGTGTTTACCTGTTTAAATGTTTCTGATTTTTTTCTAAATTCCGCAGTTTTGTGAAAAAACTGAGATTATCGGCAACACCGTAGAGTATTGTTTAATCTTTATTCTCGATATTTTCAGCGTTCGATATATCACATTGTCTGTAGGTTCTTATTAAACAAAATAAGTAATTTTTAAAATCAATCTAAGGTATCGGCAACACCGTAGCTGTGTTGTAGGAATTTTTAATTGAAATCACGTATTTTCTGTCTTTTTAATAAATCAACAAAATCTGTGAATTCCAGAAAATTCAAAATATCGGCAACGCTGTAGCGATTTTTTTATATTTATTCAGCTGTGTTGCCAGCTGTATTAATTTTTAATTCATACTAATATTTTCTAAATTTTTAATAAATCAGTAAAATCAGCGAATTCCGGAAAATTCAAGATATCGGCAACGCTGTGATAATTTTTTCAATTTAATCACTGCAGTGTTGCCAGATGTAGATATTTTTAATTGATATCAAATATTTTCCGTATTTTTAATGAATCAAAAACTCTGTGAATTGCGCAAAAATCAAGATATCGGCAACACTGTAATTTTTAATTTAATCACTGCTGTGTTGCCAGATATAGTAATTTTTAATTGATACATTTTTCTGTATTTTTAATAAATCAATAAAATCTGTGAATTAGAGAAAATTCAAAATATTGGCAACGCTGTAGCGATTTTTTTTATACTTTTTTAAATTTAATCACTGCTGTGTTGCCAGATGTAGTAATTTTTAAGTGATATCACATATTTTCTCTCTTTTTAATTAATCAACAAAATCTGTGAAATGCGGAAAATTTATGATATCGACAACGCTGTAAAAATTTTTTTATATTTTTTCAATTTAATCATTGCTGTGTTGTCAGATATAGTAAATTTTTAATTGATGTCACATATTTTCCGTATTTTTAATAAATCAACAAAATCTGTGAATTAGAGAAAATTCAAAATATCGGCAACGCTGTAGATTTTTTTATATATTTTTAAATTTAGTTACTGCTATGTTGCCAGTTGTAATAATTTTTAATTGATATCACATATTTTCAGTATTTTTAATAAATCAACAAAATCTTTGAATTAGAGAAAATTCAAAATTTCGGCAACGTTGTTTTTTTATTTTTTTTATTTAATAGCTGATGTGTTGCCAGCTGTAGTAATTTTTATGTGATATCAAATATTTTATGTATTTTTAATACACCAAAAATATCTGTGAATTCCGGAAAATTTAAGATATCGGCAACGCTGTAGAAATATTCTCAATTTAATCACTGCAGTGTTGCCAGATATAGTTATTTTTAATTGATATCACATATTTTCTGTATTTTCAATAAATTAACAAAATCTGCGAAATGTGGAAAATTTATAGTATCGACAACGCTGTACGATTTTTTTGTATTTTTTTAAATTTTATCACTGCTATGTTGCCAGTTGTAGTAATTTTTAATTGATATCACATATTTTCTGTATTTTTAATAATTCAACAAAATCTGTGAAATAGGCAAAATTCAAGATATCGGCAACGCTGTAGCAATTTGGGCAAAGTGGTAACGTTTTTTTTAATTTTTACTAATGTAATCACTGCTGTGTTGCCAGCTATAGTAATTTTTAGGTGGCATCAAGTACCAACAAAATCTGTGAATTACGAAAAATTCAAGAATTCGGCAACACTGTTGGGCGATTTTTATCTCATATCACATAATTTTTGTATTTTTATTGACCCAACAAAGTCTATAAATTTCGGAAATTTGAAGATATCGGCAACACTGTATCGACTTATTTTAAACATTACAATTCTAAATCTCTGTTTCTATCTCCGCTAATAAAATTTTCGCAATGTTGCCAGTTTTTGTTATTTTTTTATTTAGAGATTTGTAGAATTTTCTAATACCACTTTGGCAAAAAAAAACAAAATATTGTCAACATTATCTCTCTCTTTCTCTATTATTAAAATTTCCGCGATGTTGCCAGTTTTTGATTTTGTTAGAGATTTGTAGAATTTTCTCAAACCACAAATTTAGCAAAATAAAAAACAAAATATCGTTAACACTGTATCGATTTTTTTTAGAAATCACAATTTTGAATATTTCAATAAATTCGTCGCGATGTTGCCAGTTTTTGTGACATTTTTAGAGATTTGTAGAATTTTCTAGAATCACAAATTTAGAAAAGTAAAAAACAAAATTTCGTAAACACTGTATCAATTTTTTTTTAGATATTACAATTTTAAATACCTGATTCGTCGCGATGTTGCCAGATTTTGTGATATTTTTAGAGATTTGCAGAATTTTCGAAAACCACTTTAGCAAAAAAACAAAATATCCTTAACACTGTTTCGATTTTTTTTTTAGATATTATAATTTTGATTATCTGAATAAATTCGTCGCGATGTTGCCAGTTTTTGCGATATTTTAAAAGAATTTTCTAAAACTACAAATTTAGAAAAGTAAAAAACGAAATATCATCAACACTGCATCGACTTTTTTTAAATATTACAATTCTGAACCTGTCTCTCTTTCTCTGCTAATAAAATTTTCGCAATGTTGCCAGATTTTATGATTTTTTACAGATTTTATAAAACCACAAATTTAACAAAATAAAAACCAAAATATCGTAAAGACTGTATCATTTTTTTTTTAATATTACACTTTTTAATATCTGAATTTAATCGTTGCAATGTTGCCAATTTTTGTAATGTTTTTAAGGATTTGTAGAATATTGTAAAACGACACATTTAACGAAATTATACATATCACTAATATTATGATAACTGCGATGTTGCCAGCTTTAGTGATTTTTCAAGTTTTCTCATTTTTTCTACATTTTAGACTCTACCAATGCAATCACTGTGATGTTGCCAGATGTTTTTATTTTTCTTAAGAATGCACCATTTTTGGGTAAATACATATTCTTTCTAAAAGGACAGTTCTGGTAAAAAATATAGTATAGGAATATTTTTCTATATAAATTGTGAAAACGTAATACCAAGAATAATTTTATAACTTTATCCAATTATTATTAATTAAAAAAAATAATAATAAAAATTTTTTTTTTTAAATTTCAGTCTATATCATACGACTTAATTAATAATTTATATGTCCTAGAAACTAATTTAACAGCCGTTTAAATACTAATTGACTGTAATTTTAATAATTCACAACGGTTATAATTACTGGAATAGTGTGAGACCCAAATTAATAAATTTATAAAAATAAAGGTACAAAATTATTTATAAGTATGCATAATTTCAGCGCAATCGAACAAATTCTAATTATTTTAATAGAAAAAGGAATTTTTTTATTATGAAAAAAAAACTTGCCATTTTGTCAATTTAACATCCGTCTGCAGCATTTGAAAAGATGGAATCGATATTAAAATCAAAATGTGTGGAAAATGAAAAGATCCAAGCTGCATTTTTATGAATAGGAAAAGGCAAAATGCAATTCAACTTGTGCGTTTTTATTGAATCTTTCTTATTCAAGTCTCAACGAAGAAATATATATTGGAAGATTTTAGTGTGCAGTAAAATACACAGTGACGGCGAAAGCACTTTGTAAAAATTACACAAATTTATTCATAAAATATTATCGCTCTAATATTTTAAAATATATATAAAATAACCTTTCGTGGAACACGGAAATGGCGTCTAAAATGAGTAAAAAATTAAATTATCGTGGTAGTCACGACAAGCTGTAAACCGCTTCCATTTCCCTTTTAATTAATTGACTTAATTATGGAATTATGGAAGAAATGATATTTCTGCGATGGGTTTTTGACGCCTTGATGATTAATTTGAGTAAAAAAAAACTGCTGGCAGCAACGCGGAAGGTCAGACGAGGACGTTTAATTTTTTTAAAAGTCTGTTTAATTTTTCAAATTAATTATGATATAGTGCGTCTGTTTATGATTGATAGTAGATTTGTGTAAAGTCACTCACTTTAGATAAAAGATACTGAAAATGTTTAAGTATCGTGTTATGTTAATTATAATTTTTTTTATTTAAATTTTCTGTATTAAAAAAAATAAACATAAATGAAAAAAAATATTGAAATAAAGCTTGTCTCTACGTATGTTATTGGCGGAAAAGTAGTGGGAAAGTAAAAATTATGGTCTTTACTATGCCCGTATTTACCGATTCAAGAGTCATACTTTTTATATTAAAATGACCTTTATCAGCTATTTTTTAAAGGAAAAGTGTTATGTTGATTAACTAGTGAGAAAGTAAAAATTATAGTTATTTACTTTTTAATAATGTATAAATAGTTAAATGAATGAAAAAGTATTTTATTGTTAGAGTAGAGAGAAAGTAAAAATTATACAATACATTATTGATTTTTCTTTATATATTTATTATACGAGAAGTTCTAAATATAATGTCGTTTGTCTTGTAAAATTTGTATGAATTATTGAATTTTATGATTTAATTGTTAAAAAGAAAATTTTTGTAAATTATTGAAAAGAAAAAAATTATTTTGGGGAAAAAACAGATAAAAATTATAATAAACAGAGACGTCAGATATAAAGTATTTTTGAAAGTCACGATTTTATTTCATAAATTTAAAAAAATATTTTTTCGAAAAATATTATTTTTTTTCTTATTTTGATTAATTTACGAAAATTTTCTTTTAATAACTTTTAACAATTAAATCATAAAATTCAGTAATATTCATACAAATTATTTCATAACAATATATATTTTTTATTTTCTTTCAGCAAACTTTATCTTCTTTTTTTTAATAAAAATATATCTGTGGGGTAAGTGATAGCGAGAAAGTTAAAAATTAGATAGGTTAAATAAAATAATTGGGTTTTTCACCCCAGAAATACATAAAAATTATTTTGGGCCTTCACATGAAAAATATTTTGTGTCTTTACTTATATAAAATTTATATCTTTACCCCTAAAGCCTGACCATAATAATTTTAAGAAAAATAAAAAAAAACGATTTTAGAAAAGTAAAAATCTGTAACATGTAAAATTCAATGTCGAAGTCACAATAAATTATTTTATTTTTTAATCAATTAATATGGTTTAATTTTTTTGTTCCTCAAGGATCTATACTGAGACCTATAATTGCAATAAAAATCTTTATTATTAATTATTAGATAAAAAAATAATTGCCGCTGGTTTATTGAAAGATTAAAACTATTTTTAACGCCTTGACTGCCACAAGATTTTTTAGCAATTTAAAATAAAAATAATAGAAAAATAATTTGTACTTTGACCCCTGAAGCCTGGCCATTTTAATTTCATAAAAAATAAAAAAATGTTGGAATTGTAAAAATCTGTAATATGTAAAGTTCAGTGTCAAAGTCCCAATTAATTATTTTATTTTTTAATCAATTGATATGGTATAAAATTTTTTGTTCCTCAAGGATCCATACTGAGACCTATAATTGCAATAAAAATCTTTATTATTATTTGATAAAAAAAATAATTGTAGCTAGTTTATTGAAAGATTAAAACTATTTTTAACGCCTTGACTGCCACAAGATTTTTTAGCAATTTGAAATAAAAATAATGGAAAAATAATTTGTACTTTCACCCCTGAAGCCTGACCATTTTAATTTCATGAAAAATAAAAAAATGTTGGAATTGTAAAAATCTGTAACATGTAAAATTCAGTGTGGAGGTCAAAATAAATTATTAAATTTTTAATCAACTGATATGGTATAAAATTTTTTGTTCCTCAGGGATCTATACTGAGACCTATAATTATAATAAAAATCTTTAATTTTAGTTATTTGATAAAAAAAATTATTGTGACTGGTTTATTGAAAGATTAAAACTATTTTTAACACATTGACTGCCACAAGATTTTTTAGCAATTTAAAATAAAAATAATGGAAAAATAATTTGTACTTTCACCCCTGAAGCCTGACCATCTTCATAAAAAATAAAAAAATGTTGGAATTGTAAAAATCTGTAACATGTAAAGTTTAATGTCAAATTCAAAATAAATTATTTTAATTTTTAATCAATTGATATGGTATAAAATTTTTTGTTCCTCAGGGATCTATACTGAGACCTATAATTGTAATAAAAATCTTTAATAATAGTTATTTGATAAAAAAAAATAATTGCGGTCAGTTTATTTAAAGATTAAAACTATTTTTAACGCCTTGACTGCCACAAGATTTTTTAGCAATTTGAAATAAAAATAATGGAAAAATAATTTGTACTTTCACCCCTGAAGCCTGACCATCTTCATGAAAAATAAAAAAATGTTGGAATTGTAAAAATCTGTAACATGTAAAATTCAGTGTGGAGGTCAAAATAAATTATTAAATTTTTAATCAACTGATATGGTATAAAATTTTTTGTTCCTCAGGGATCTATACTGAGACCTATAATTGTAAAAAAATCTTTAATATTGGTTATTTGATAAAAAAAAATAATTGTGACTGGTTTTTTTAAAAATTAAAACTATTTTTAACGCATTGACTGCCACAAATTTTTTTAGCAATTTAAAACAAAAATAATAGAAAAATAATTTGTACTTTCACCCCTGGAGCCTGACCATCCTAATTTCCTAAAAAATAATTGTAATAAAAATCTTTCATATTAGTTATTTAATAAAAAAAATAATTGTGACTTGTTTATTGAAAGCTTAAAATAATTTTTAACGCATTGACTGCCACAAAATGTTTTAGCAATTTAAAACAAAAATAATAGAAAAATAATTTGTACTTTCACCCCTGAAGCCTGACCATCCTAATTTCCTAAAAAATAATTGTAATAAAAATCTTTCATATTAGTTATTTAATAAAAAAAATAATTGTGACTTGTTTATTGAAAGCTTAAAATAATTTTTAACGCATTGACTGCCACAAAATTTTTTAGCAATTTAAAACAAAAATAATAGAAAAATAATTTGTACTTTCACCCCTGAAGCCTGACCATCCTAATTTCCTAAAAAATAATTGTAATAAAAATCTTTCATATTAGTTATTTAATAAAAAAAATAATTGTGACTTGTTTATTGAAAGCTTAAAATAATTTTTAACGCATTGACTGCCACAAAATTTTTTAGCAATTTAAAACAAAAATAATAGAAAAATAATTTGTACTTTCACCCCTGAAGCCTGACCATCCTAATTTGCTAAAAAATAATTGTAATAAAAATCTTTCATATTAGTTATTTAATAAAAAAAATAATTGTGACTTGTTTATTGAAAGCTTAAAATAATTTTTAACGCATTGACTGCCACAAAATTTTTTAGCAATTTAAAACAAAAATAATAGAAAAATAATTTGTACTTTCACCCCTGAAGCCTGACCATCCTAATTTCCTAAAAAATAATTGTAATAAAAATCTTTCATATTAGTTATTTAATAAAAAACATAATTGTGACTTGTTTATTGAAAGCTTAAAATAATTTTTAACGCATTGACTGCCACAAAATTTTTTAGCAATTTAAAACAAAAATAATAGAAAAATAATTTGTACTTTCACCCCTGAAGCCTGACCATCCTAATTTCCTAAAAAATAATTGTAATAAAAATCTTTCATATTAGTTATTTAATAAAAAAAATAATTGTGACTTGTTTATTGAAAGCTTAAAATAATTTTTAACGCATTGACTGCCACAAAATTTTTTAGCAATTTAAAACAAAAATAATAGAAAAATAATTTGTACTTTCACCCCTGGAGCCTGACCATCCTAATTTCCTAAAAAATAATTATAATAAAAATCTTTCATATTAGTTATTTAATAAAAAAAATAATTGTGACTTGTTTATTGAAAGCTTAAAATAATTTTTAACGCATTGACTGCCACAAAATTTTTTAGCAATTTAAAACAAAAATAATAGAAAAATAATTTGTACTTTCACCCCTGAAGCCTGACCATCCTAATTTCCTAAAAAATAATTGTAATAAAAATCTTTCATATTAGTTATTTAATAAAAAAAATAATTGTGACTTGTTTATTGAAAGCTTAAAATAATTTTTAACGCATTGACTGCCACAAAATTTTTTAGCAATTTAAAACAAAAATAATAGAAAAATAATTTGTACTTTCACCCCTGAAGCCTGACCATCCTAATTTCCTAAAAAATAATTGTAATAAAAATCTTTCATGTTAGTTATTTAATAAAAAAAATAATTGTTACTTGTTTATTGAAAGCTTAAAATAATTTTTAACGCATTGACTGCCACAAAATTTTTTAGCAATTTAAAACAAAAATAATAGAAAAATAATTTGTACTTTCACCCCTGAAGCCTGACCATCCTAATTTCCTAAAAAATAATTGTAATAAAAATCTTTCATATTAGTTATTTAATAAAAAAAATAATTGTTACTTGTTTATTGAAAGCTTAAAATAATTTTTAACGCATTGACTGCCACAAAAATTTTTAGCAATATAAAACAAAAATAATAGAAAAATAATTTGTACTTTCACCCCTGAAGCCTGACCATCCTAATTTCCTAAAAAATAATTGTAATAAAAATCTTTCATGTTAGTTATTTAATAAAAAAAATAATTGTTACTTGTTTATTGAAAGCTTAAAATAATTTTTAACGCATTGACTGCCACAAAATTTTTTAGCAATTTAAAACAAAAATAATAGAAAAATAATTTGTACTTTCACCCCTGAAGCCTGACCATCCTAATTTCCTAAAAAATAATTGTAATAAAAATCTTTCATATTAGTTATTTAATAAAAAAAATAATTGTTACTTGTTTATTGAAAGCTTAAAATAATTTTTAACGCATTGACTGCCACAAAATTTTTTAGCAATTTAAAACAAAAATAATAGAAAAATAATTTGTACTTTCACCCCTGAAGCCTGACCATCCTAATTTCCTAAAAAATAATTGTAATAAAAATCTTTCATGTTAGTTATTTAATAAAAAAAATAATTGTTACTTGTTTATTGAAAGCTTAAAATAATTTTTAACGCATTGACTGCCACAAAATTTTTTAGCAATTTAAAACAAAAATAATAGAAAAATAATTTGTACTTTCACCCCTGAAGCCTGACCATCCTAATTTCCTAAAAAATAATTGTAATAAAAATCTTTCATATTAGTTATTTAATAAAAAAATAATTGTGACTTATTTATTGAAAGCTTAAAATAATTTTTAACGCATTGACTGCCACAAAATATTTTAGCAATTTAAAACAAAAATAATAGACAAATAATTTGTACTTTCACCCCTGAAGCCTGACCATCCTAATTTCCTAAAAAATAATTGTAATAAAAATCTTTCATATTAGTTATTTAATAAAAAAAATAATTGTGACTTGTTTATTGAAAGCTTAAAATAATTTTTAACGCATTGACTGCCACAAAATTTTTTAGCAATTTAAAACAAAAATAATAGAAAAATAATTTGTACTTTCACCCCTGAAGCCTGACCATCCTAATTTCCTAAAAAATAATTGTAATAAAAATCTTTCATGTTAGTTATTTAATAAAAAAAATAATTGTTACTTGTTTATTGAAAGCTTAAAATAATTTTTAACGCATTGACTGCCACAAAATTTTTTAGCAATTTAAAACAAAAATAATAGAAAAATAATTTGTACTTTCACCCCTGAAGCCTGACCATCCTAATTTCCTAAAAAATAATTGTAATAAAAATCTTTCATATTAGTTATTTAATAAAAAAAATAATTGTTACTTGTTTATTGAAAGCTTAAAATAATTTTTAACGCATTGACTGCCACAAAAATTTTTAGCAATATAAAACAAAAATAATAGAAAAATAATTTGTACTTTCACCCCTGAAGCCTGACCATCCTAATTTCCTAAAAAATAATTGTAATAAAAATCTTTCATATTAGTTATTTAATAAAAAAATAATTGTGACTTATTTATTGAAAGCTTAAAATATTTTTTAACGCATTGACTGCCACAAATTTTTTTAGCAATTTAAAACAAAAATAACCGATTGATTTAAATATTTTATAATTTAATGCAAACGATTCTCCATAAATTAAACAATTATCTATCTATCAACGAGCTCGCTTTTGGCAATCTACTAAATAATTAATTGAATTGACTAAAATATAATAAACAAGGTTCATAGTTGAAATTTAATTAAATCGAAATTATACACGCATTAAATAAACAAATGCAAATATTTTCGCATTATATGACGTTTAAAATACATACGGTTATGGCATTAACGAAAATTAAATTAATTAATATTATGAAGTCAATAGATTATGTAATTTCAGTGCAGGTGATTTCTTTATCAGCGAAATAATTTAATCAGGGCTTAAATTATTATTTGTATTTATACAAGTTGCACAGGATTTCAAATTGTTTATTAAATATATTTCATGTATGTATATAACTCATGAATCTATAATCTACAGTATAAAAAAATTAAAAATTAACAATAATTAACGCCAGTAGCGGCGCAAAACAAATAAATCGTAGGAA
Source organism: Neocrepidodera transversa (assembly GCA_963243735.1). Taxonomy (NCBI): domain Eukaryota; kingdom Metazoa; phylum Arthropoda; class Insecta; order Coleoptera; family Chrysomelidae; genus Neocrepidodera; species Neocrepidodera transversa. Next base: position 9,044,392 of record OY725344.1, read on the forward strand.
ATCCATATTGGTGGTAATTTTGGGAATTTTTGGACCACCCTGTTTACAGTTTACATTATTAACTATTAAATTAAGTTTTATCTTTTCCTTTGTTTACACTTGCTATTTTTTTTGGTAATTGGGGTAAAAAAAATGGGGTTAAAAAGTAACGATACCTTGCCGCAAGCCACTGGAGGTTAATTTTCATATAAAAATAAATATTCTTGAGTCATAAGCTTCGAAAAATATTTTTAAATATTAATAGCAAAAATAGTTATTTTTTTTTTAGTTTACACCCTGTAGTTTAGCTAGATAGTCTAATATATACAAAATTTTAACTAATACAAAAAAATTAATTTGGACAATAAAAAATTTATATTTTATTGAAATAAAAGAAAGCACAAATACAGGCTGAATATTATATTGGTCAAAAAAAACCTACAGGGAGTCTCGCCCTTCTCGAGTTATACAGGGAGAACTAAAATGGTATTTTTAATTTGTTAGGCATAGAATTTTTATTAAATGAAATATCAAAAATAAAAAAGTAAAGATTTGCTACAAAAGTGAACTAATAAATTTTTGATACGACGTTTCGTGTCTCAAGTTGATTTTTTAAATACGGACCTGTCTTTATTATTAAAAAAATGATAAACCATTAAAATTCAAATTCAGTGATAAATCACACTTATCACTATAAAGACGTTTCATTAAAAATAACTAACATCATCAGTGACAATTCTTTTTAATTACGGTCCTGTCATAGTTCTTTTGTAAATTCGTTTTAATTTCGTCAAAAGGAACATAACAATATGCATACCTAATAATTTCTATAAAATATCAATGAAATAAAAAAAAAATATCAAAATTCTAGAGGTGCAATTGCTAGTGCAATCCTGTAGAAAAAGTTCTAAAAATTTGAACTGGAAAAAATTTTCTTATGCCAAACACTACATTTGTATAGCGAGTACCGGAAGCCTCAGCCCTATCCTGTTTAAATTATAATTTTTTCCTGGAGAAAACTAACTGATAAAGTGAAAACCGAAACACGATAGTAGCTTTCGTTCGATAGTTATAGTGTTTAGATCCATACAGACAGACAGAAGTTCGGACAAATTTCTTTTTGAATTTTCGGACTATGAGAACTCAGAAACTGATATTTTCTTCATTTAGGAATATGAAAAGTATGAATAAAAATTGATTTAGGAAAAATCAGATTTGAAATCTTCAATTTTCGTTATGTAGTATTATCTTTTTTATCCAAACTTAAAATGATATATCACTGAATTTTAATTTTAACGGTTTATCAATTTTTATAATAAAAAAGGCAGGTCCGTATTTTAAACAAATAACATGAAGATAGCCATTAAGACACGAAACGCTGTATCGAATATTTATTAGTACACCTTTGTAAAAAAATCGAGATACAATAAAATTTCATTTTTCTATTTTTTGATGCGTAAAAAAAAACAAAAACAGCATTTTTATTTCTCCCTGTATAACTCGAGAAAGGCTTAAAGATTTTTTGCTTATTCGCATCTCTTTTGGTTTAGAATATAGCAATTTTAGCACTTGTTAAAAAAACGCCCTGTATAAACCCACATAACAAGGAAAGTATATTCACATCCACAGAATATACTTTTGTTGTATATTCCCTGTATATTCCTGTATATTCGTCGAAGTAATATCCTTTTATTTTTTTATTTATTTGGAACAAAGATGTACAATTTTTGGGCTATAGTTAAGACCCCATATAAAAACGTTGAAAAATTTCTGGTTTTATATCATATAAATAAATTATTATTATAATTTCCAAAAAAAAACCGGTTTATTTAAAAAAAAATATTATTTTTGTATGAGATAATAGAATAGTGAAATTCAACCCAATTCAATATAAGTTTAGTAGTAATTCAAAAATTTGTTTAAAAAAAATTTTCTGTAAAAGACGCAGAGGGGGTTATTTTCGGTAATATTTTACCAATATTATAAAATTGTGGAATTATCTCATGAAAAATATTAAAAATTTGTTAAATAAACTGATTTATTTTTGGAAAATATGTGGAAAATTTATTTAAAAACTTCATTACAGAATTTGTATATGCAAAATATGCATATTACACAGAATATATGGATATGTAAAGCACATTCAGAGAATATGAAGGTATATGCATAGAATATACTCGTATGTATATTCTAGTCATATGCATTACATGTAACCTATGAATATGAAAGGTATATCTATGGGATATGAAGATATATGCATAGAATATACTCGTATGTATATTCCAGTCATTTGCATTACATATTACACATGAATATGAAAGATTTATCCATAGGATATGAAGATATATGCATAAAATATACTCGTATGTATATTCTAGTCATATGCATTACATGTAACCTATGAATATGAAAGGTATATCGATGGGATATGAAGATATATGCATAGAATATACTCGTATGTATATTCTAGTCATATGCATTACATGTAACCTATGAATATGAAAGGTATATCTATGGGATATGAAGATATATGCATAGAATATACTCGTATGTATATTCCAGTCATGTGCATTACATATTACACATGAATATGAAAGATTTATCCATAGGATATGAAGATATATGCATAAAATATACTCGTATGTATATTCTAGTCATATGCATTACATGTAACCTATGAATATGAAAGGTATATCGATGGGATATGAAGATATATGCATAGAATATACTCGTATGTATATTCAAGTCATGTGCATTACATATTACATATGAATGTGAAAGATATATCCATAAGATATGAAGATATCTAGATAGAATATACTCGTATGTTTATTCTAGTCATATGCATTACATATTACATATGAATATGAAAAGTATATCCATATGATATGAAGATATATGCATAGAATATATTCGTACGTAATAATATAGAATATTCAGTGAATGTGAATAGGCATGTACTTTTGCTATGTGGCAACAGCTCGTTTTGCAAATTTTCATACACGTACAATAAACATTCGTTTTTTCCAGAATTCTTGAAAATTTAAATATATTCCAAGAATATTTAACTTTTTTTTATTAAAAGAAAATATATTTTTTATAAAATAAAATTACATTTTGTTGTATTTTCATTCAATAAGCTAAAAAAATTTAATTTGGTGTAATAAATTAATTCCAATTAAATTTTTTTCCAAGAAAAATCCATGTTTTATTTTACATTTTCATGAAATTTTAAAAATTCGTGATTTTCAAAAAAAAATCTGTGTCACTCTCAAATAGAGAATTAAAAAACCTTTGAAACAAAAAATCACTTCTTGTCACATTTTGAAATGTAACTAAAATATCAAATTAAATTTAAAATTGGAAGGGATAAAAATATCTACATTGACTTTCGCCCTTCTCGAGTTGTACAGGGAAAACTAAAAATGCTTCTCTTGATTTTTTAGGCATAGAAGTTTTATTTGAAAAAATATCAAAAAATGTAAAAGGAAAGTTTTACTGTATCTCAAATTTTCCACAAAACTGTACTAATAAATCTTCGTTACGACGTTTCGTGTCTTAACGATCACCATCAAGTTATTTTTTTTAAATACGGACCTGTCTTTTTATTACAAAAATCGATAAACCGTTAAAATTCAAATTCAGTGATGTTATTTTAAGTAACGTTTTATCTGAAATAACTAACATCATCAGTGACAATAATTTTTAATTACGGTCCTGTCGTCGTTCTTTTGTAAATTCGTTTTAATTTTATCAAAACGAATAAACCCAAATAAAAAAAATTCAAAATAGTAGAAATTAAACAATCACAAAAATTTTCGACCTGCGTTGTGATTAAAAATATTAATAGAAAATTTAAAGACAAATTCAGTTATGTATCATACATTTTCTACGACGTTTTGTATGACAAATAATCATCATCTTAAATTATGTAATTATACAAAAAAAAGGTGAAAATAATTAGAATAACGAATAATTTTGTTTAATAAATAACTAAAAATATTCAACCAACAAATTTGAAGTATTATTAGGTACATAACTATCAAAAAATTATTATACTTAATTTGGTTACAATAAATATTCATAATAACGCAGGTCGAATATTTTTGTGATTGTTTAATTTCTACTGTTTTGATTTTTTTTATTAGACTAAAAATGCTTCAAATATCATTTTTTTTTAGTCATATAGGAGTTTTTCAAAAAAAGTGATTTTTGAATGTGAAATGTGCAATATTGAAAATTAGGTTTCTCTACAATAATATTATTAAATTTTAGTTTTATTTTACAATACTTCATGATAAAATATGACTTATACAGGGCGATCGACTAATGCCATAAAGTCCAATATCTTCGAAATCCTTAAAGGTATAAAAATTTGTTTTTGGGATTGTATTAAGGCTTAATATATTTAAATTAGTTACAATTATACAGTATGTTTAAGAACTTCGTGCCAGATCAAAGGTACATTTTTAGGTAGATCTACCTATTGTAATCGATTCAGGGGCGGGACCCAGATACAGGAATAGGGGCGCTAAGCCGTTTATGTCTGGAGAATAAGAATCAGTAAAAAAAATTATCGGTATATACCTAGATATACAAGGTGTTTTAAAAGTCTGAAAACAGTCTTACCATCATATTTGCTTTTAAAATAATTCAAAATGGCCTCCTTTGAATTTTTAAGTGTATAAAAATGTGAAAAAAGATACATCTCTATTAAGTCTCAAATTTGGACCATTTATGTTTAGTACTTTTTGAATACCAAGACCGCTTCCAGACTCTTGAAATACGCAGTATCGTTTCCAGACTTTTGAAACACCCTGTATGTATGTAAGTGTAGAGGTCACAATTTTTGTACAATCGACACCAAATTTGGTACAATTCGTTTTAGGAGTAAGCGCCTTATAGCATAATGAATAAAAATACGAAAACTTTGACATAAAACGAAACATAAAAGTGACCAGATTGTTGTTTATTATCTTTTAGCCAAAATTTCGTATTTTTTGGCCAAATTCTCCCCTTTTTAAGCAAAACATCTCAGTTTTCCCTTTTCGTAGCAAATTCTCTTATTTTTGGTCAAAGTCCCTTGTTAATCTGAAATCTCCTCCTTTTTTTAGCCGAAATCTCCCGTTTTTAGCCAAAATCTCCCATTTATTTTTAAACCAAAATCTCCCTTTTTTAATCAAAATTCTCAGTTTTTTAGACTAAATTTTCCCTTTTCGAGCAAAATTCTCTTGTTTTTAATCAAAATTTCCTTGTTAAGATGAAATTTCTCCATTTTTAGACGAAATCTGCACTTTTGACGAAAACTCCCATTTTTTTTCCAAAATCTTTTTTTTGGCTGAAATCTCCTAGTTTTTAGCCAAATTCTCCCTTTTTTAGTCAAATTCTCCCATTTGTGCCAAAATATTCCCTTTTTGACCAAAATATTCCCTTTTTAGCCAAAATCTCCCCTTTTTAATCAAAATCTCCCTTTTTTATCCAAAATCTCCCTTTTTCAGTCAAAAGTTGTTTTTTTTTAATACTCGAATAATAACGCACACCACATACAGATACCAATACAAAGTGTTTCATAATTGAATGTTTACACTAACCAAATTCCATAATAAAATCTAATATACTTTCGAAGTAATAATAAAAATAAGAATTTTAAAAATATTACTATTCAATTATGAAACATCCCTATAAGAACAATTTTACCTATAGGATTAATGGGACCCTAAAATCTTCCCGTCCGGATTATAGAGCAGGTAAACTTCGCGCCCAATTTACCACCGCCAGGGCATTCTACCTCTAAGGGGACGAGAAAAAAATCAGATATCCGCCATTTTTTAAAATATTACAAAAGGTCAATAAACTGCTCTGATTATTATAAAATTAATTTGTCTGAAACTTTTTTTCATTCGAACCACGAGGGTGGAACTGGAAGGGGTTGAAATTTCAAAAAAATCATGTCCCCGCCATTTTCTAAAATATTGAAACAGTTCATGAAACTTTTTCATGTTTCTAAAATATTGTAGCATTACATGAGACTTATTCTTGTACTAATTATTAAAAAAATAATTTGTCTGGAACTTTTTTTCATCCGACCTAAAAGGATAAAATTGGAGGGCGTTGAAATTTTAAAAAAATCATATCTCTGCCATTTTTGAAAATATTGAAACAGGTCGACTTTTTTCATGTTATAATTATTATAAAATTAGTTTGCTTGAAATTTTTTTCGATCTGGCCATATCCTGGGGTGGGGAAGTATGAAAATGCCTCAAACTTAGACAACCGAAATCTACCTCCCCTGTAGACACTACCGACAGGAATGTTTTTTAATGGGGCACACTATATTTTTTATATATTTAGGTTCGTTTTAAGAAGCTGATTTCAAAAATGTATTACACCTGTATTATAAACGAAATAGTTTTGAAGTTAATAGGACAATTTAAAAACGCATTTTTTCAACTTTTGTTTGCTAAACGACATAAAATCGGATAAAACAGCTTACATGTCACTTTTTGAGTTCTACTTGGCAGCATATGAGAAAAATATATACAAGGTTATCATAAGTATGCAAACTTTGTTGACCCTGTATACATTTTGTTCTTATGTCACCAAGTAGAACTAAAAATATTAAAATAGTAGGGAAAAATAATCCGATTTATCGGATTTTATATTGTTTATAATGACTTAAACTTGAAAAAATGCGATTTTCAATTGCTTATAACTTCAAAACTATTTAGTTACATAATATTTTTGAAATCGGCTTCACAGGACAAACCTTAAAATATAAAAAATACAGGGTGTCCTATTTAAAAGAAACTACCTTTGATATGACACAACTAATTACAATCTGCCAAAAATTTTGTTTTTATACCTTCAAGTATTTAAAAGATATTGGACTTTATTACACTAATTGATATTATATATAAATCCAAAAAGTTATCCATATCTCAAATGTAGTCCAATGTTCAATAAATAGAAATAAATACATGGACTTCGCGTTTTTCCAAATTATTAAAAAAAATTTCCAGATAATGTCAATCTAAGTAAATAAGTTTATTAATAATAATTTATATTCATCCTTTTATTTAAACAATAATTTGTATTAATTAAATTGTTTATTTCATTTTAAACTCATAATTTAGAAAAAAATCGTTTTTTTGTCGTGATATTAAATTAAAAAGAACTAACCGTTAAAATCATTTATAAATAAAAAATTAAAAAAACCTTTCAAACAAAATTTCATTTGACCCTTTTTCTATTAAAATTTGTCCTTAAAATATAATCATAATTATTCAATTATTTACCTACATACTCAGTATTACGTTTCCACACTAAACTAATTACAACAAAAAAATTACCTCAGTGACAAAATCCGCCGACAAATACATACAGAGGTTAAACAATTAAAAAACATATTGATGTGAGCAAAGGCACTAATTGAAGATTCTTCTTTTTTTTTCAACCACGGGGAAGAGGTTAGAGAGAAACGAACTCCGGAGTGAGCGAAACGCACGGCGGCGGCGGGGGTGGGGGTAACTCCGTCACTACAGGTACTCCCGAAGCATCGGGAAGCGACAACGTCGAACTTCCCCCAGCTGTTACTCTAGGTCCCATGTTGTCGTATTTTGGAATAGCGTACGGCCTTCTTGGTAACGTAGCCATACCGTGATAGACAGGTTTCGGCCTATGAGGAAGATCTAATAGATCCGGACACCTAGAGACATCTACGGAAGGATCACGACTTACTGATACTGATATAAAAATATTCCCATAAGCTCCAGCAGGTAAAGTACTACTGGAAAATTCCGGTGGAGGTGGATAAACAGCTAAAGGAGGTAAAGGTGGTTCTCTCTCTATAGTTATATGAACCGGAGGATCCATCATATCTAGTTGTTCTAATGCTTCACAACTTCCAGTACCTCTATCAGTCGTTGTGGCTATGCTGACATCTAGTAGCTTCTTTTCTTGGTCGGTGAAACTAACACTCGCTTTTAAATTCCTCCTTTGTCCCGTATTTCTGTTCCTCACACAACACACAGCTATCACCGTTATCACAGCGGATAATCCCACGGCTATCGTCACTATCACTATACTCCACCACACTATCTTAGTATCTGATTTACTGAGTGTTGTCGCCGTAACCACTTCAGGAAGCACTAAACTTACATTTACCGAAGTAGAGTCTAATAAGTTTTTAGCGACGCAAGTATATCTACCTACATCTGCATCACTCACGTTATAAATACTTATATTAGCCCATTTATCCAATAAACCTTCTTCAGCTTGTACTACTAACCAAGTATGATTAATTGGATTTCCTTCGTATAACCAAGAAACTTCAGGTTCCGGATCGCCAAAAACGTGACAACCAAAAGTAACATTACCTCCGGCTTCAGCTTGAACCTGTTGTTGTGGATGAGCGAAAACTTGCGGTGAACACGCAAACTCTTCGGAGGGAACCTCCTCCCATAATTTGTCAATAAGAGTCTCGGGTTCTGAGCAAATTAAAGAAACCGAATGGAGTTTACTAGCTAAAAACCAGTCTCTAAAGCCGCGTAAATAACAATCGCATCGCCACGGGTTCCCATCTAGAGCTAGAGTTTTTAGATGAGCAAAATTCATAAAAGTCGATTCTGATAAATTTTGGAGCAAGTTGTATTTGAGATTTAGTGTTTCTAGAGCGGTTAAATGCACGAACGCTTCTCTGTTTATAACTTCTAAATGGCAACTTTCGAATTCTAGAGTTCTAAGGTATGGCAACATCGGAAACTGAGCTCGGATAAGTCGCTTAAGAGGATTACCGGTTAGGTAAATTACACGTAGCCGTTCGTTACCGTGGAAAGTCTCGGGATGCAAGGAAGTTATATCGTTATAGGACAAATCTACTTCGACCAGAATGATGAGATCTTTGAAGGCGTCCCGATGGATGTCGGTTAGACCGGCACGTGATAAATAAATCCTCTGTAAATTAATTAATCCTACGGATTTGAACGCGGCTTTAGGTAAATTGGTAAGGAAATTACCGGAGAGATCGAGAACTTGCATGCCTTCGTCTAAGGTACCGGGGATTCCCGTGAAACCGGCTTTTTTGCATTGCGCGGTTTTTTTCCCGGAACTCCAAGTGCACCGGCACGGGCTCGGGCAGTCGGTCCAATCTGGCGCCGCGACGGCTAGTGCCACGGTGATAACTAACAGCACTAAAGTGGCCATTCCTCGTCATCTCGAAAATAGACGCTTATCGAAGCACAACATCATGCCGAGGCGGAACTTTCTCAAACTCACAAAAACACGGAAAAGTTTTACGCGTAATTTCGCGCGCCAGGCGACCGACAGCGTGTCCGCTCTCCACTTTGATTCACCGCACTATGATGTCGGTCCGCAACTTTTGTGGGTCGGCGGCGCTTCTAGTTGTTGCGTCGGCGTCGGCGTCGCTTTGCTTTTGGTACGGTTCGAGATCCTACCGCCCAGCCCTATGCAGCAAAGAACCTGCTGCTTCTATCGCCTCTTGACGATTAATGTTCTGATTTTCGACCGGATTTATAACTGATTCGATATTATTTTTCATGATTTCTGGTCGCTCGACGCTCGATAATTCGCGGTTGAAAAGTTCATTTTGCTCTGAACGACGGGGACGGTATCGAACGCCCTTAAGGTTGATAAAGAGAAATCACTGCACTTCAATATCATTTCGGTGCTATTAACACTGAATAAACCAGAAATGAGTTTCTCTTTACCGGGTATATATAATTTCACAGTGATACTATTGAAATTTTTTTGTAATTTTATCAAGAATATTTAATCATGTGTTATTTTGACGGTTTATTCCCCCTAAACTATCGACAATATAAATTTAAAAAAAAAAACTTAAAGGAATCTGAAAAAAATTGAAATCAGAAAAAAGCTAAAAGATCTGGAACAATAAAAAAATAAGGGAATTGAGAAAATAGTGAAAATTTTAAAAAAATCAAAAATAAGAAAAAATCGAATTTCTGAAAAAATCAAACAAAAAAAAAAACCGAAAAAATCAGAAAGAAATAAGAAAAAGAAGAAGTCGAAAACTATAAAAAAAACATGAAAAATTAGATAAATAAAAATGAAATTAAAGTAATAATAAACTAAGGAAAATCAAAAAAAATTGAAAAAATGGAACAATAAAGGTAATTCAGAAAAAAGAAAAAATTTAAACAAATTAAAAACATAAAAAAAAATCGAAAATTTGACAAAATAAAAAAAAACAGGAAAAAATAGGAAAAATAAAAATAATAAAAAATCAGAAAAACATAAAAAAACGAAAAAAGTACATAAATAACAGAATACTTAATAGTAAAAACAAACTAAGGAGAAATCAGAAAAACCTGTAAAAATGGAATAATAAAAAATCAGAAAAAAGAAAAAATTTAAAAAACAACAAAAATCGAAAATTTTAAAAAATTAAAAAAACATTAAAAATCAGAAAAAATTAGAAAAACTAAGACAAATGTAAAATCAGAAGAATTAGATAAATAAAAATAAAAGTAAGGACAAACGAAAAAAATAGTACAATAAAAAAATCAGGGAATTCAGAAAAAAGAAAAAATTTAAAAAAAATCAAAAATCTGAAAGAATTTAAAAGAAAACAGGAAAACTGGGAAATAATAAGAAAAAGAAAAATAAAAAAAATAAGAGAAATGAAAAATCAGAAAACTGTAAAAAATCATGAAAAATTAGATAAATAAAAATTAAAGTAAAAACAAAGGGAAACCCAGAAAAATCTGAATAAATGGAACAGCAAAAAAAAGCATGGAATTCGGAAAAAAGAAAATTTTTTAAAAAAATCAAAAATATTAGAAAAATCGTACATCTGAAAAAATAAAAAAAAGAGGAAAAATCAGAAAAAATAAAATAAAGATAAGTTAGAAAAATAAGAGAAATGAAAAATTACAAAACTATAAAAAGTCATAAAAAATTAGATAAATAAAAATAAATTAAAAATAAAAACGAACAAATGGAAAATTAGAAAAATCTGAAAAATGGAACAGTAAAAAAATCAGAGAATTCAGAAAAAAAGAAAAATTTTTAAAAAAATTAAAACAAAAAATCAAAAATCTGGAAAAATTTAAAAAATTAAAAATCAAAAAAAAATAAGAAAAAAAATAGAAAAAATAAGAGAAATGAAAAATCAGAAAACTATAAAAAATCATGAAAAATTAGATAAATAAAAATAAAATAAAAACAAATGAAGGGAAAATCAGAAAAATCTGAAAAAATGGAACAGTAAAAAAATTAGAGAATTCAGAAAAAAGAAAAATTTTTAAAAAAATTAAAACAAAAAATCAAAAATCTGGAAAAATTTAAAAAATTAAAAATCAAAAAAAAAATAAGAAAAAAAATAGAAAAAATAAGAGAAATGAAAAATCAGAAAACTATAAAAAATCATGAAAAATTAGATAAATACAAATAAAATAAAAATAAAAACAAACGAAGGGAAAATCAGAAAAATCTGAAAAAATGGAACACTAAAAAAATCAGGGAATTCAGAAATAAGAAAAAAATTTAAAAAAGAAATCAAAAGCGAGAAAAAAATCGAAAATCAGAAAAAATCAAAAAAAAACAGGAAAAATCAGAAAAAATAAGAAAAATAATTTAAAAAGCGGAAAAAAGTAGATTAATGAATAACAAAATAAACGAAAAATATACAAAATAAAAATCAAAAAAATCTGAAAAAATCAAAACATCTGAAAAAATCTAAAAAATCTGAAAAACTTCTATATAATTTTTTAGAGATTTTTCATACAAGAGGTTTTTTTTAAAGATGGTTTGTGGATTGTTGAAAGATTTTTTAATAATTTTTCAACTAATTTTAGCTTTTTTAGTATTTTTTAAGAATGTTATAATCATTTTCAAGCAATTTTAAAGGAATGTATAAGGATTTTTTATCGTTTAGTGGTTGGAAAATTGTTTAGTATTTTTTTAAAAGATTTTCTAAGATTTTTAAAACGTTTTTCAAGGAATTTTATAATAATTTTTTAAGGACCTTTAAAGATTTTTCCCATAATTGTTCCAAGTATTTTTAAAACGAACTTTCAAAGCTTCTTTATGATTTTTTTTAATGTTTTTTCATTCATGTGTTTTTAAAGAAAGTTTGTAGATTATCATTTTTAGCTTTTTTTTAGTATTTTTTAAGAATTTTATAATTATTTTCAAACAATTTTAAAGGACTTTATAAGGATTTTTATCGTTTAGTGGTTGGAAAATTGTTTAGTATTTTTTTTAAATGATTTTCAAAGATTTTTAAAACATTTTTCAAGGATTTTTCAAGGAATTTTAAGGATTTTGCAAGAATTTTATCAAGAATTTTCCCATGGCTGTTCTAAGTATTTTTAACAGGAACTTTCAAAGCTTCTTTATGATTTTTTTAGTGTTTTTTCATTCACGAATTTTTTAAAGAAGGTTCGAGATTTGTTAAAAGATTTTCCCATGATTTTTCAACTAATTTTAACTTTTTAAACTTTTTTTTTTAATATTTTTTAAGAATTTTATAACCATTTTTAAGCAATTTCAAAAGACTTTATACACTTTTTATCATTTTATAATTGGAAAATTATTTAGTATTTTTTTTTTAAGAATTTCAAAGATTTTTAAAAGTTTTTCAAGAATTTTCCTATGGTTGTTTCAAGATTTTCCAAGTATTTTTAAAAGGAACTTTCAAAGCTTCTATATGATCTTTTTTTCAACTAACTTTAACTTTTTAAGCTTTTTTTAGTATTTTTTAAAAATAATGATTATTTACTGATTTAAATAAAGGTTTTATTGATATGGGTGGTTAGCGTGACATAAATGCCCCACTCGTGGATAATAGCCATCATTATATACTTATATTTAATATTGGATACGATTTTATATCTTTCTAATAGTAGATTATTATACATAATTTAATTACAATGTGAAACGCGATAGCATATGAATCGCAGACAAAATTAGTATTAATATCGTTGTTAAGACTAAGGTGTTTAAAAGGGTTTTACCTGTATGCGTCTACGAGATGTGTTGCTTGGTAACGGCACGAATCCATCCTCAAGTTCCTTTGTCGGCCGATGTTAAACTGACAACGGTGAACTAAAACATCTTCCTTAATTTTGCTAGAAAACACTTTGTCATGTTTTCGTCTAGGCGACTAATAAGCGTATCAAGAAAAGGAGTTTTCACGTCAACAAGAATTTTGTTTGAAAAAAGTTTTTATTATTTAATTTTCTTTTATTAACATAAAAATAAATTATATCAATTTATAATTTTAACCCTTTAACTGCGGCAAAATTGTACAGCGCAAAAATATTGAAAAATACATTAAAACATTTTAGCATTAGTTGAATTTTGAGTCAATTTAAATAAAACATCAATAAAATGATTGTAATAATTTTCAAAAATTGAAAAACAAAACTGAGTAGGTATAAAGAAATTAAAAAACTTCGAAAAGATATAAAAAATTCAAAATTTCAGGAAAAAAGTAAAAAATGTCTGGAAATTCAAAAATGTCGATATGTTCAAAAGCATATCGAAAATTTCAAAAATTTTAAAAAGTAAAATGTCAAAATATTCAAAAATTTCTAAAACAAATCGAAAAATTAGAAAAACGTAAAATTGGTCGATTAATTAAAGATATTTAAAAAATTTCCAGAATTTTAAATATTTCAAAAATGTCAGAATTTTCAAAAAACATTAAGAATAATAATTTTTTCAAAAAATTCAATAAAAAGTAAAAATATTCGATTAATTTCAAATATTTCAAAATTTTTAAGAATTTTAAACATTTCAAAAATGTCAGAAGTTTCAAAAAACATTCAAAAATTTCAAAAATTGTAAAATTTGTAAAAATTTGTAAAATATGTAAAATTTTGTAAAAATTTGGAGGGAAATAACAAAATATCAAAATTGTTTATTTACGATGTGCACATCACAAGATAGTTTTTCCAAAACATTTATATACGACATCAGCAGTTAAAGTGTTAAACATTAATATTTAATTCATTAAGGTAATTTGTGCTCTATTCTTCCAAAATCCTTAAAGGTCCTTGAAAAATTATTGAGAAATCCTTGAAAACCCTTTTAAAAAATCTTTTTACTAATTAAGATTTCAACGACTGAACGATAAAAAATTCTTATAAAGTCCTTTAAAATTGCTTGAAAATGGTGCTTAAAGAGTTAAAATTTGTTGAAAAATCATTGGAAAATCCTTCAACAATCCAAACATCATCTTTAAAAAACTCATGAATGAAAAAATACTAAAAAATCATAAAGAAGCTTTTAAAGTTCCTTTTAAAAATATTTGGAACAACGATGGGAAAATTCTTGTAAAATCCTTAAAAGTCCTTGCAAAATTATTGAAAAATCCTTGAAAAACGTTTTTAGAATCTTTCAAATCTTTTGAAAGAAACACTAATTAATTTTCTAACCACTAAACGTTAAAAAATCCTTATAAATTCCTTTAAAAAATTGCTTGAAAATGATTATAAAATTTTTAAAAAATACAAAAACAGCTAAAAAAGTTAAAATTTGTTGAAAAATCATCGGAAAATCCTTTAATAATCCACAAACTTTCTTTAAAAAATTCATGAATGAAAAAAACACTAAAAAAATCATAAAGAAGTTTTGAAAGTTCCTTTTAAAAATACTTGGAACAACCATGGAAAAATTCTTGATAAAATTATTGTAAAATCCTTAAAGGTCCTTGAGAAATGTTTTCCAACCACTAAACGATAAAAAATCCTTACAAAATCGTGTAAAATTGTTTGAAAATAATTATAAAGGTCTTAAAAAATACTAAAAAAAAGCTTAAAATGATAAAATTAGTTGATAAATCATTGAAAAATTCTTCAACAATTCACAAACATTCTTTAGAAATCTCATGAATGAAAAAACACTAAAAAAATCATAAGGAAACTTTGAAAGTTCCTTTTAAAAATACTTGGAACAACCATGGGAAAATTCTTGATAAAATTCTTGTAAAATCCTTAAAGGTCCTTGAAAAATTATTGAAAAATCCTTGAAAAACGTTTTAAAAATTTTAGAAAAACACTAATTAATTTTCCAACCGCACTAAACGATAAAAAATCCTTATAGAGTCCTTAAAAATTGTTTAAAAATCATTATAAAATTCTTAAACAATACTAAAAAAGCTAAAACAGTTAAAATTTGTTGAAAAATCATTGGAAAATCCTTTAATAATCCAAAAACTTTCTTTAAAAAACTCATGAATGAAAAAACACTAAAAAAAATCATAAAGAAGTTTTGAAAGTTCCTTTTAAAAATACTTGGAACAACCATGGAAAAATTCTTGATAAAATTCTTGTAAAATCCTTAAAGGTCCTTGAAAAATTATTGAAAAATCCTTGAAAAACGTTTTAAAAATTTTAGAAAAACACTAATTAATTTTCCAACCGCACTAAACGATAAAAAATCCTTATAGAGTCCTTAAAAATTGTTTAAAAATCATTATAAAATTCTTAAACAATACTAAAAAAGCTAAAACAGTTAAAATTTGTTGAAAAATCATTGGAAAATCCTTTAATAATCCAAAAACTTTCTTTAAAAAACTCATGAATGAAAAAACACTAAAAAAAATCATAAAGAAGTTTTGAAAGTTCCTTTTAAAAATACTTGGAACAACCATGGAAAAATTCTTGATAAAATTCTTGTAAAATCCTTAAAGGTCCTTGAAAAATTATTGAAAAATCCTTGAAAAACGTTTTAAAAATTTTAGAAAAACACTAATTAATTTTCCAACCGCACTAAACGATAAAAAATCCTTATAGAGTCCTTAAAAATTGTTTAAAAATCATTATAAAATTCTTAAACAATACTAAAAAAGCTAAAACAGTTAAAATTTGTTGAAAAATCATTGGAAAATCCTTTAATAATCCAAAAACTTTCTTTAAAAAACTCATGAATGAAAAAACACTAAAAAAAATCATAAAGAAGTTTTGAAAGTTCCTTTTAAAAATACTTGGAACAACCATGGAAAAATTCTTGATAAAATTCTTGTAAAATCCTTAAAGTTCCTTAAAAAATCCTTGAAAAATGTTTTACAAATCTTTGAAAATCATTTAAAAAAAAAATACCAAACAATTTTCCAACCACTAATCGATAAAAAATCCTTATAAAGTCCTTTAAAATTGTTTGAAAATAATTATAAAATTCTTAAAAAATACTAAAAAAAAGCTTCAACAATCCACAAACTTTCTTTAAAAAAAACTCATGAATGAAAAAACACTTAAAAATCATAAAGAAGCTTGGAAAGTTCCTTTTAAAAATACTTGGAACAACCATGGGAAATTTCTTGTAAAATCCTTAAAGGTCCTTGAAAAATTATTAAAAAATCTTTGAAAAGCGTTTTAAAAATTTTAGAAAAACACTAGTTAATTTTCCAACCAATAAACGATAAGAAATCCTTATAAATTCCTTTAAAATTGTTTGAAAATGATTATAAAATTCTTAAAAAATACTAAAAAAGTTAAAATTTGTTGAAAAATCATTGGAAAATCCTTTAATAATCCACAAACTTTCTGTCAAAAACTGATGAATGAAAAAACACTAAAAAAATCTTAAAGAAATTTTGAAAGTTCCTTTTAAAAATACTTGGAATAATCATGGGAAAATTCTTAATAAATTTCTTGTAAAATCCCTAAAGGTCCTTGAAAAATTATTGAAAAATCCTCGAAAAACGTTTTAAAATTTTTTGAAAATCGTTTTAAAAAAAAACACTAATTAATTTTCCAACCACTAAACGATAAAAAATCCTTATAAATTCCTTTAAAATTGCTTGAAAATGATTATAACATTCTTAAAAAATCCTAAAAAAGCCAAAATTAGTTGAAAAATTCTTCAACAATCCACAAAACCTCATGAATGAAAAAACACTAAAAAAATCATAAAGAAGCTTTGAAAGTTCCTTTTCAAAATATTTTTAACAACCATGGGAAAATTCTTGATAAAAATGATGTAAAATCCTTAAAGGTCCTTGAAGAATCATTGGAAAATCCTTTAATAATCCACAAACTTTCTTTAAAAAACTCATGAATGAAAAAACACTAAAAAAATCATAAAGAAGCTTTGAAACTACCTTTTAAAAATACTTGGAACAACCATGGGAAAATTCTTGATAAAATTCTTGTAAAATCCTTAAAGGTCCTTGAAAAATCCTTGAAAAACGTTTTAAAAATTTTTGAAAATCGTTTTAAAAAAATACTAATTAATTTTCCAACCGCTAAACAATAAAAAAAACATTATAAATTCCTTTTTAAATTGCTTGAAAATGATTATAAAATTCTTAAAAAATACTAAAGAAGCTAAAAAAGTTAAAATTTGTTGAAAAATCCTTTAATCCTTTAACCACGACTATTAAATAGCTTTGGCCAAAACTACTATAAACCTTAATTTAAACCAGTAAATAATCATTATTCACTAGTGAATAATGAATATCTAGAGATCAGTAAAACCAGTGAATAATGAAATCATTATTCAGCCGTGAATAATGGATATTATTATTATTTAGTAAACTCATGTATAATGAACTATAATGAACATATAATAAGTTGACCATTGATATAAATATTTATTCTACGCATTTTTATATACCACTTAAAAATACACGACCTTGAACTATCCCTATATATTATATGTGTTTTAAATAATAAAAATGTCTGCCAATTTTGGAAAACTAGAATTTTTTAGTTTTCTTTTCATTGTTTTAATTTCTTGGCCCACTTCCGAGAAATCTGTCTGTCTGTCTGTCTGTGTGTTTGTATTCTTCCACATAAAGGCCACACCTTTAATCCGATTGAGCTGAAATTTGGTCCATGAGTTTGGGTTACCCATTAGTTTTTGTACGACATCTCTCAAACGGAATTATTTCTCCAATAAAAGTATTCGTCTTTGGATACTTGTGGGGAAAATTTTGGGGCGACACAACCGATTTTTTTCATAGTTTACAACAAAAATTGTATTATTAAAATTATTAGAAGCATTAATTTATATATTTACTAAATAAATCATCCAATAAAGAAAAAATTATCAAACTAAACAACCGACAATAAATAATTTATAGGATTCAAAATATTTGTAAAATACATACCAAAAAGGATTTTTTTTTCTAAAACTAGTTCACTAACCTGAAACAAAAAGAAAAAAAGTGATATTGTTTATTTATTTTGATATTAAAAATATATATTCGGGAGGACCCTGTATATTAAATATAAATATTTAAAATTAAATTAAAATTCATTTTAAATTTTCAAACTATTTTCATACTTTAATATATCTTACCTTAAAATATACTGAAGCCTTGTCCTAATCCTCTCCATTATCCATTTCCATTTTACCATTACCATTACCAATCCATTTAGAATTATGGAACCTCTAACTTGATGTTTCCTAACAATCTAGTAACATACTGCATCTATACGAGCCTGTGACGCACTGCTTTAGAGGTCGCCACAGTGTGCAAGTACTTTGACCATCGCTTGTCCGATTTTAAATTATCTATACATAATATTTAATCCCCGTCCCATATCCCATGAATTTTTGTAAGGATAATTTATAATCGTCTTTACCTGGACAGATGCTGTTAACATACCTGGTGTACGTTTAAATTCAATATTAAACGTATGTCTAATATTAAATCTAAACAAACTCCACTACAACTCAATATTCATCATCTAACAAACACATACCTGCTACGATCACTCTCTGTAACATACGTATCCTATACGAAACTGTGACGTACTGCTTTAGAGTCGCCACAAGTCAAGTACTTAAATCACTTTAGTACGATTAAAAAATAGGCTAGGTACTATATAAGTAATACAGTAAGGCCTATCAATAATCGTTCTATTGTGTCAGGATTTTTAAAATATACCAGTGAATACCAAATTATTAATTATTTATAAAAAAAATTATAAAAAATACTGCTCCAATCTAGATGATCTTGTAGATGTTGAACTTGATGTTTACAGGGGAGGGTGTAAAACGTTATTTAATTTAAGACAAATTAAAAATTTATTGAAATTAAATATTAATATTTACTTTAAATATATTAACCAAAATCTACAATAATTTATGGAAAGTAGTCGTTACGGTACTGGCATTTTAAAATTAAAATACTATTTTTTTTATATAATTTATATTTAAATGATTTCTATTTTTAATTGATTTTCTTTTAAAATTATTTTTGAAATTAAATTATTATTGGATTTTACTAGATTAAAATTTATGTTCAAAACCGCGCGCCGCCCCCCCCCCTGTTCTTGAAGAATGCGAATGTTTCTCTTAGAAAATATTTGCTATTGGAAAAATAATAAATATAGATTATTTAAGTTAAAAATGAGATAACGTAATTTTTCTGTTACCAATATAACAAAATTGTATTTTCCAATAAATATTCAGGAATTAATAGTAAAAAATACGCAATAATTTTTTTTTATTCTTCCTTATATATAGCGAGAAATTAAAAAGAATGATACATAACTATATTCTCCAATAATTACCCAATAATATACAAAAATACCCAAAAATGAGAAATGCCCCACAAATCGGCATCACTGTTTAATTACTGACTGAGCTGACATATTATATTGATATTAAAAAAATCTGAAAAAATTTGAAATATTTCAATTATTATCAACATCGCAATCTTGTTACGTCATAATCTTTTTAACATAAATAACCCATAAAAACAATAAATATAAAGGTCAGCGTATACGCAACGGCAAATCGGATTTATAATTTTTAATAATAAAGTTAAACTCGAGCACACACAGTCGAAGCGAACGGAAACCGTGGCCGCCTAGACCGGCGATTTTGGCAGCCAACCCGGAAACGAGGATGACAGAATATAACAGAATTGATTAAATTCTATATTTCAAATATTATCTCATAAATTGAAATAAAATACCAAATTATCTACCACATAATGTATAAAATAATTGTAAAAATTTCCTCTAAATAGCCATCTTCAGGACTAGTAATATACATTGTTAGAAAAAAGATATAGTGTACAAAAATAGGAGTTTTACTAATTTAATTAATAATTATATAGTAAATTTTATTTAAGTATATCATCTCTAATTTCAAACACACTGTATATTACTAGTCTCGAAGATGGATATTTAGCCGAAACTAGTAGAAATACATATAGTGTGATACATGATTTTTCGTTTTATTTTAATCTATTGAGAATTGATTAATTTCATAAAAAGTATACGTTCATTTTATATTTTGAAAAAAGTGTAGTTAAAGTTTTTTTTAGTGTATTAATTTATAGATTATAGATTTTTTGACAATTTTAATATTATTTAATTAATTTTAAAATCCAAAAGGTTATTGATGAGTTAATAAAACACACTAAATTCAGTACCACAATTGGTTAAAAAATAATAAAAGAGTTGACAACTAGTTTCGGCTTCTGCCATCATCAGATCTACCCAATAAAATTACAAGAAAAATGAAGGAATTCTTACTATATAGTTTTTGAAGGACATTCGCCAAAAATGCATATTGTAAGCCTCCCTTCATTTTTCTTCTTGTAATTTTATTGAATAAACCTAATGATGGCAAAAGCCGAAACTAGTTGCCAACTTCTTTAAAACAATATATGGTACTGGACTTGGTGTTTTTTATTAACTAATTAATTTTAATATTGATAAAGTTTTATTATGATAATTAATCAATACTATTAATAATCTATCATCCATTCGCGCAGCCGCCCGCGAATGACACCATGGCAGCTATAAACGCCCGGTATGAGTTTAAGAACCGTCGCTGATCGGTCGGTCGCGTCTGTCTCGCGTATAGGACGGTTCTTATTTATCGTAACACTAACACTCACGTTTATTCGACGCACTGCACTGAGTTCATAGACCCGATTAGACCGTTTACCGATATGTGTGCGAGTAGTAAACATGAATGATTTACCGTCGTGTGTACGCTCAATCAACTATTAAATACGTTATCTTGTAGTTGGTAGCCAACATGTTAATTTCTTCCTAAATAAAATTTGAAAAAATATAACTGATTAATTAATAATTTGGTAACACCCTGTATCATTACTGTTTACCTGTTTCTATTCCAACTCGCACCACCTGAAACAAAATGAAACAAAATTTTTAGTGTTAACGTTAAAATGTTAATCCCCCCTCAATTTAACCTTTGCACAAAATAATTACTACCCCGTTGAAAATAAATCACTTAGGTTATAAGATGTTTAAACAAAATAATAAACAAATAAATTTTTTTTGGACAGACAGAAAAATTTTTTAAATATC
The DNA here is from genome assembly GCA_963243735.1 of Neocrepidodera transversa. Taxonomy (NCBI): domain Eukaryota; kingdom Metazoa; phylum Arthropoda; class Insecta; order Coleoptera; family Chrysomelidae; genus Neocrepidodera; species Neocrepidodera transversa. Next base: position 9,065,655 of record OY725344.1, read on the forward strand.
AAATGTATAAAAATTGGCCGAGACTACACACGCGTTAACCTGTGGATAATTTCAGAAATTACCCACAGGTTAAAACATTAAACTTGCTTATTTGACCTAAAAAAAATGTTTATTTTATTAAAAGAAGTCTTTACTATCTAAATCTAGCCTGTGTATTTAAAAGAAATATTTATTTTATTAAAAAAAGTTTTGACTATCTAAATCTAGCCTGTTTAAAACAAAAAAAGGCTATGGGCGATTCGATCTCCGGCCCCACTTCACCACTAGTGGGCACTTTGTCACGCGGCTACCAGACCTCATGCTTAAATATGTTCACGTGTGGGTAATTTATAAAATCATCCACAGGTTAACGTGTGGCTAGTCACAGTGATAAAAATTATTATAATAAAATGTATGTAATACATACCAATAAAAGAACCAAAGAGTGAAAATTGTACAGGATACTGAAGAGGAAAATTAAATACAAGACAATACAAAAATTTTTATTATGTGCATTTGTAATGTTTATTATTTTTTTCAATGTTTCTAGAACCCAATACAAAATTTGAGATTCAGTATATCATTCCAATATATATTTTTTATTTGAAAATTTGAGTGCTGGTTTTCCCGCCTAAGCCCCCGCCCAGAGGAACCCATATTGCAGTTGTAGCGTTTGTTGTGCCATCTATCGTACACAGCAGGTAATAAAAGCAAGCTATTTCAAAAGGAAACTGTAAATTACAGTTATACAAGTTATTTTTGGTCTGTCTAAATTTACGGCACCGGTATCTTTTTTTTAAAGATCAAGAAATTTCTACAAGCGTCTAGCGACAGAGGTTTACTCAATTATTCATTTTATTTGTCATTTTAATTATAGTTGGGAGAAAGACAAAACAGTTTTAAATAATAATCGATTTTTTTCAATATTAGGTATCTATAATAATAATAATAATACTCGCCCTACATTTCACCCTCTTACGAGTGAACCCCAGAAGCCAAAGGCTATTATTATTATTTACCGTGACGCTCCGGGGCGACTTACTGAGGATTGATGGCGCCATTTGGCTATAGGTATAGGAAAACCCTGAAAACCTCACCACCATCATCGGCACAGTGACACAGGGGGATTGAAAATCTAGGCTTCTCCGCATTAGACATTAATTAAATTAATATTCAATGCGGTTTATCTATTCGATACGAATATCCTAACACTGAAATTTTTAAATTAAAATTTCACTGCCAGATACGACTCACGAGCCCACATTGGCTCTAGCATATAAATATGACCGATAGCCAACGATCTGTGCCACCGAGACCGATGGCCACCGAGGCTTATAAAGATAATGTAATCTTTTTAATGGGGGAGTTCCCTCAATGTTGCCAACCTAGAAAAAGGTCTACCAACGGGGAAGGATTATTTTTGGTCAAAATCTACTTTATTATTTTCGCAATGATAAAATATGTGAACAAAATTCTACTGAGCTTTCCAGAATATATCGTTAGCGAAATATAATGGTTTTAATAAAATCTTACTTCTGATTGGTTGAAATATTGTTGTCAAATGTCATTCGTCATAGAGTAAGTGTAACAGAGCAACATGTTTCATTTTCAGCGACTGACCTACAGCCTTGGAGGATTGGTGGAACTAAACTGAATTTGGCGAGTAGTTTGAATATTCTATAATTTGAAAATGAAACATGTCCCTCTGGTATACTTACTCTATGAGGAATGACATTTGACAACAAAATTTCAACCAATCAGAAGTAAGATTTTATTAAAATCAGTATATTTCGCTAGCGATATATTCTGGAAAGCTCAATAGAATTTTGTACACATATTTTATCATTGCGAAAATAATGAAGTAGATTTTGATCAAAAATAATCCTTTCCCGTTGGTAGACCTTTTTCTAGGTTGGCAACATTGAGGGAACTCCCCCATTCAGCTTAATATCTAATGCTTAATTTGTTTCTGGGTGGTAGAACTTTTTGGTAAAGAGAAATAGTTTTTAAGATATAGATTTTTTCTCATTTTTTTTAATAATTTTATTTTTTTAGATAAAGAAAACTTGGCTATTAAAGAGAATAAAATTTCATTTATCTTCTGACAATTTTTTGACATTTGCTATTAAAGTTTTATCAGAATGAAAATATTTAATAAAATGGTGTGTAAATTTCGGTTTATCTAAAACACATTTTACTTCAACTTTTACTAAAAATTTGTTGTAATTTGTAGTTATATAAAGTTATTGGAAATATATATTATTGAAAAAACCGATTTTATATTTCAACAGTTGTCTCTATTTCCAAACTATAATTAAAATAACAAATAAAATTAATTTATAGCATATCAATTAAAAACTTCCAAATCATAGGAAAGTCGAATACCCTCGCAAATAACCGGAAATACAGTAACTTCTGTCGTAAGACGCTTGTGTAATTGCCTCGTCGAGTGAGCGAGGACACATTTCTTCTTATTTTTGTCATTAAACCCGCTGTGAAACCCACGAGACGATGGACAGCCAAATGAATACCTGTGTTGAAAATTGTATCTGATATATTTTCGCGCCAAAATTAAAAATTACAAATAGTTTGTTATATTTCACAAAATGAGAACAACGATGACCAATTAACCATTTGCATTTATGTGACAGTAAGTTTTTAGATATAAAAAGAAGAAATGCGAAATGTGTCCACTTGACAAAGCTGTTGAGTAATGTTTAAAAATGAAGACATATATACCGATGCCGTACACTTAGACAAACCAAAATAACTAGCAAAACTGTAATTTACAGTTTCCTTTTGAAACACAGTTTACTTCTATTACCTGTTATGTAAGCCGATAGATGGCACAACAAGCAAAAATCGCATGCGTTGTTATTGTTAATGTTAGACTGCGTTTTTTCTGATTATTTAGAATAAAAATAAAATGAAAAACAAAACTACTATCCGAATCTTTCCGCGGTTAATTATTAATAAAAAATTGCATTTATTTTCCCAAAAAAAAATTATTTTTATGGAGTATTTGTCTCCTCTTGAATAGGGCTTCTAGAAAAAAAAATTGTCCAATTATGTGCTTTTTGTGAACCGAAAAATCAATTTTGTGCTCGACCGCAACAATGTTTTAAAAAAATCAAAATGTGTGTAGCACGTTATCGATCCCGACCCCGCACTGACAAAGAGTCACAAAAATCCTGAGATAATAGCGTCATAATAGGTGCTTTTTGTGTATGGAAAAATCAAATTTTGTGCTCGACCGCAACGTTTTTTTTTTTTAATTAAAATTACGGGGTGTAGCACGATATCCATCTCGACCCCGCACAAACATTGAATCGCAAAAATCCTGTAATATAGCGTCATAATTATGTGCTTTTTATGTATCAAAAAATCAAATTTTTGCGCGACCGCTTTTTTGCGATTGTCCGTTATTTTGATTTTTTTAAAAACATTGTTGCGGTCGATTTTTTGGTACACAAAAAGCACATTATGACGCTATTACCTCATAATTTTTGCGATTCTATGTCCATGCGGCGTCGGCATCAAATATCGTGCTAAATTCTCGTAAATTTGAAACATTTTCTTGAAGTCATTTTTAAAAATTTGTATGAAAACGTTTGTTTTAGGTCCTTAAAAGTATGTTTTCAGAAAAAATCAGAAAGTTACGATTCTTTAAACGTTTTTGTAAGTCTTTCATAACCACTATAAAAAACGTTGTATCTATAAAAAAACGTTGTATTTTTAGGTCCGCAAAAGTATAAGTGGACGTTCCAAAATATATCCAAAAAACGTCTTTGTCGAACCATTTATTTAGTCCGTTTTAAAACATTTTTAAAACGCCTTTTTTCGACGTCTATATGACATTAGAAGTTGTGACATTTGCACTAGAGAAAAACGTGTTAAAAACATTCTCGGGTACTTTAACGAACGTTTTTAAAATGTCCCAATGGTCGTTCGCGTACGTTTTTAAGACGTTTTTTAAACGTCTCTGTGCTATTAGGGTAAATAAATAAAAAATAAATATACTGCCAATTTTATTTTGTGCCGAACAAGAATAACCTGCTCAAAGTCACCGTACTGATAAAAATAGGCACAAAGAATATGTTAATAATGTTTGCCTTTATTTATTAGGTAACATTACACATAACCTGATCAGCTAATTTATTAAGTCAAAGGGCCCTATCTATAATAAAATAAAGCGTTTTCGCCTAAAAATATCAGATATGCCTCTTTACACTAATATTTCTAAAAATATAATGTACATAAATCAATTTATTTTTGTCATTTTTAAGGGATTAAATGTACAGTTTCGACTCTTGCTGTTAATAAAATAATAAATCTAGTAATAATTAAAAAAAGCAAAAATTGTCAATGGCCCTTTTCTATACCAACAGGGCAGAATATATCTTCCTCTGAAAAGTTCTATTTAAAAATTGAAGGTTGATAAACTGCATTGGTGTTAAATTTTAATAATAAATAACAATTTAGATTATTTAAATTAAATTATAATTTTTAGATCCTGCGATACCTAGTAGGAGATAACGTAATGGATATTCGATTTAAGTTACAGGTAACTATGTAAATATTTGCATATATTTTTTTAATATGTAGACATGAACATTTAAATATTAATACAAAAATAAATAAGCAATTTTATAAATAAGCAACTACTATGTAATACCTACACTTTTGCATTTGGTTTTTTAATGTGGTGATAATTCGGTAACATTTTAGCCAACGTTTCCATTTGTAAACTTTGCAACTAGAAAAATTAAATAATAAAACCATTAAACTATGAATAACTATTAAATACTAACCACAGGTTTATCCAATCCTTCTCTCATTTGACATTTAGAACCGTAAATAATGATATTTTCATTTAGAACCTGCTCCTCTGTTACTTTACACCCAGCACCTATCGTACAACCATTCGAAACAGTTACTTTATTCCCCACAAAACATTTAGACTCGAATACGTTATTATTTCCTATTTTTGGTGATTCTACGGTACAATCTACCTCAAAAACGTTAAAAGAACCTATAAGAAGTACTGCACTGGTATTTTCTTGGTCTATTTGATCAAATGGTAACCTAAATTTTAAAACACTTAAATTTTATTTTAACAAACATTTATTATTACCTATGGATAATTTTAACTTGTTCTTCTATTAAACAGTTATCGCCAATAATTATCGGACCAGCTTCAGCTAAAATAATAGCTCCTGGATGAATTATAGTACCTGATCCAATGGTAATATCTCCTCTTAGTTTACTTTCCTCGCAAACTATAGCTCCAGGAAGGATTTTAACACTGAAAAAGAAATTTTGAATATTCTATTTTGTTAAAAATAATCACTTAATTTACCTGTTTCGTAGCATTTTTAATTGCACTTAATAAATAGGCAAAAAATAATTAATATAAATTTTTTGGCGTCTTATTCTTCTTTCTATATTCTTCTTCTTTTTTCTTTGAGTCAGTGTTGCCAATAACAAATCACCAAAATACCCGCAACTTTAGGAGCTATTGGGCGGAAAGTGCTCCACATTATGCGCATGCGTTGTTAATGTTAGATTATGTTTTTTCTGATTATTTAGAATAAAAATAAAAAAATTACAAAACTACTATCGGAATCTTGCCGGGGTTAATCATTAATTAAAAATTTCATTTATTTCTCCAGAAAAAATTATTTTTATGGAGCACTTTCCGCCCAATAGCTCCCCAAAAAACCCGATTTTGCACATGTAAAATTCCAAAATACCCGCATTTTACCGACTTACAATTTGTAGGGTTTGTGTTTTTTATGTATACCACAGATTACAACACAAATTGCAACTTGCAAATAAAACACTAAAAAAAAGGGAATAAATAATCTTATTCTTCTTTTTAATTTTTGAGACCTCAGTTGCCAGGGCTATTTTCTATTGGACTTTGACATCTGACGTGATTTATATGGAAATCAAGCCAAGTGTGTTCAATTCAAACCAATTACTATTTTTATGTATTTTTTGAGAAATAAGATAGCTGTAGCGGTAATATTTATGTTTAGTAGAAGTGGCCTCACTCCCAAAAAACATCAAAACAGTGAATAATTGACATGAGATGAAGTTGGAAGGAATTACCCGAATTTTACCCGCAAGAACACCCACGAAGCAGGAAAATACCCGAAAATCGGCTAGTTACCCGCAGATTGGCAATACTGCTTTCAGTGCATCAGCTACAAAGAATATTTGCGCTAGATACGGCATGTAGGTTATTTGTTTTGTAGGTCCGGGGGGGTCTAGCGTACCATGTCAGTGATTGGTGGTTTTCAAATTTCAACATTGTTTGACCAATGAGAAATCAGTATCGACGTAGTTTGACCAATTACAAATTAGTATCCGACTTGAAGTACGCTGTCTACATTACCCCTCACCTACCCAACAAATATTACATGATGCCGTATCTAGCGCAGCTTATATGATCTAAGTTCTTAAAATCGGTGCATTTAGACGTTTCCACTAGTAAGTTGAAACTGATGTAAAATAAAACAGGATACCTTTACTCGTAACAAATAAAAGCAAGATTAAAACTTTCGTATATCATTTATCATTTAAAGATATATTTGAAACAAAATCTCTCACTGGTTAGAGCTTAATACTGTGTCGCAAAGTTTAGCGATTTATTTATTGATAACTGACAGCTCTGTCATTATGACTTATGACATTTCGCACATTTCTGTCATTTAAAAAAATGGCTAGTGCCAGAAGTCTATTTGGAATTTTAAATACAAAACATTTAATAATACACACAAATTTACAGATAACCAGCAAAATTTCAAGAAGATTTCTTCATCAATGTTTCCAATGTAAAAAATCGCTAGTTTTAGGAACCAGAGTAAACCATGATACATTTCAAAGTAAGTTCTAATTTTATCAAATTTGTTATTTTATACCTTTTAAACTCTTATTTAATTATTTATTTTAATATAATACAAAAATTAAATGATGTGTATACGTTGTTATTGTATAAATTTAAAAAAAAATAATGTGGTTATAACCTCACTGTTTCAGATTTTCTTTTACCTAAGCGATCTTTCCATTTAACATCAGTCGTTAGGGCTAGAAAAGACTATTACGAAGTCTTGGGTGTAGGTAGAAACGCTTCTAATTCCGACATAAAAAAAGCTTACTATAAATTAGCTAAACAGCATCATCCTGATGTAAACACTAATGATCCTGAAGCTTCTAAAAAGTTTCAAGAAGTTTCAGAAGCTTATGAGGTAATAAAAATAGATATATTTCGTTGTAGTTTGTTATTTAATAAAAATTGTAGATATTAGGTGATGATACTAAGCGTAAACAGTATGATACATGGGGATCTACGGCTGAACAGATGGGTGCTGGAATGGGTAGTGGAGGTGGTAGAGGGTCCGGACCTCAAGGTTTTAGTCAACAAGTATGTATTTATTATAGGGTATTTAGTAGTATTTAGTGATTTATTTATTATTAGTGGCAATATCAATCAACTATTGATCCGGAAGAATTATTTAGGAAGATTTTCGGTGATGCATTTGGGAAAAAAGGTGGTGCACCTTTTGATGATTTTGCTGAATCTAATTTCGGATTCGGAGAAGCCCAAGAGGTATTTTTTATTTTTTAATTAATATGTTTTTGTACTTATTTACTTATTTTGAAGATTGTACTAAAAGTATCGTTTACACAAGCAGCTAGAGGTACTAATAAAGACGTGAATATTAATGTAGTAGATAATTGTCCTAAATGTAGAGGAACTAGGTGTGAACTTGGTACTAAGGCTACTAAATGTCAGTTTTGTAATGGTACTGGGATGGAGAGTATAACGACTGGACCTTTTGTTATGAGATCTACTTGCAGGTACTAAAACGTAATTTGGTAGTAAATAATTGATTTTTGAATTTTGTAATGTATTAACAGATATTGTCAAGGATCCAGGATGTATATTAAACATAAATGTATTGAATGTGAAGGAAAGGGATCCACTGTTCAAAGGAGAAAAGTCACAATTCCTGTTCCAGCCGGTTAGTACAATTATAAGTATTCTTTTTATAATTTAGTTACAACGTTGCCAACTGTATTGGAAGCTGTTATAGTATGGGCACTTAAATTATTATAGTAAATGGGAGAAAAATATAGTAGGTACAATAAAGAAGAAACAAGAAATATGTAGCGACACCAACAATAACATATAACTGCATCAAAAATAACAAATACTAATTGTCTCAATTTTTTATCTGAGTTCAATCAACTCTTTCTGGATTATAAATTATACTTCTTCTGCTCTTGGTTAATATTAAATAGTTAAAAATCCTTAAAACTCCTTAAAAATTTGTACAAATTTATAAAAATCCTTAAAAATACTTAAAAATCATTAATAATCCTTATTATTCTTAATAGTCCTTAAAAATTATTACTAATCCCTTAAAATCCTTAAAAAAATTGAAAATCCTTAAAAATCTTACGAAAACCTAAAAATACTTTAAAATCCTTTAAAAAAACCTTAAAACTCAATAAAAACCCTTAAAAAGACTTAAAATCCTTAAAAAATATTAAAAATCTTTAAAATCCCCTTAAAGTTCTTAAAAAAATCTAAAAATCCTTAGGAATCTTAATCGAAAATCTAAAAAATCTTCTTAAGCAATTCTTAGATCCTAAAATAATCCTTAAAAAACATTAAAATCCCTAAAAATGGTTTAAAATTCTTAAAAATACCTAAAAATCCTTAAATGTCGTTGACAATCTTTAAAAATCCTTAAAATCTTACAAACCTAAAAAATACTTTCAAATCGTCAAAACTCCCTAAAAACCCTTAAAAATACTTAAAAAGACTTAAAATTCTTTAGCTATTCTTAAAGATCTTAAAATAATCCTTAAAAAGATTAAATTCCCTAAGAAAGGGTTTAAATTTTTAAAAACACCTAAAAATACTTAAAAAGACTTAAAATTACTTAAAAATCTTAAGCAATTCTTAATGATCCTAAAATAATCCTTAAAAAAACATTAAAATACCTAAAAATGGTTTAAAATTCTTAAAAATACCTAAAAAACCTTAAAAGTCGTTGAAAATCTTTAAAATTCTTTGGAAAATCTAAAAAATACTTTCAAATCCTTAAAAATCCCTTAAAATTCTTAAAAAAAAAATCCTTAAAAACCACACGAAAATCTAAAAAATACTTTAAAATCCCTAAATCTCCCTAAAAGCCATTAAAAAGACTTAAAATTACTTAAAAATCGCAATTCTTAAAAATCCTAAAATAATCCTTAAAAAACATTAAAATCCCTAAAAATGGTTTAAAATTCTTAAAAATACCTAAAAATCCTTAAAAGTCTTTGAAAATCGTTAAAAATTCTTAAAAATCTTACGAAAATTTAAAAAATACTTTCAAATCCTTAATAATCCTTAAAATTCTTAAAAAAATCTAAAAATCCTTAAAACTAACTAAAAACCCTTAAAAAGACTAAAAAATCTTTAGCAATTCTTAAAGATCCTAAAATAATCTTTAAAAATTCTTAAAAATCCTTAAAAATTATTAACAATCACTTAAAATTCTTAAAAAAATCTAAAAATCTAAAAAATACTTTAAAATCCTTAAACTCCCTAAAAACCCTTAGAAATACTTAAAATTACTTGGAAATGTTAAGGAATTCTTAAAGATCCTAAAATAATCCTTAAAAAACATTAAAATCCCTAAAAAAAATTCTTTAAAAATACCTAAAAATCCTTAAAAATATAAAAATCCTTAAAAGTTATTAAAATCCCTTTAAAATCGTTAAAATCCTTAAAAATATTTAAATATCCTTAAAAAATTCTTAAAAATTATTAAAAATCGTAGGTCCTTTATCTGCGACGGAATTACTGACTGTAGCAAATTATGTGGATGATTGAAGACTGTCTTAACAGATGCTCCTTATTATTGTTTTTGCGTTTTCCTGCGATCAAAAATTACAATTTCAGCTAGTCCTAGTGAAATTCACTAAAACATTTTCTTTTTTAATTCACTAAACTAAGTTTTATAAATTATGCAGTATTTTTCTATTATAGATTGATTACATTAACTAATGAATGAATATATTATATGAATTACAGATCAATTTTATTATTAACTATTAGAGGGCGCTGCAAGTGCTTTTCCAGATTCAAATCTGTTTTCGAAATGTGTTAGTAATTGATCAGTATATTGCAAAAACCTTTGGTATATTGTTATGATTTGTTAAAATATAAAATTATAGTTACTTTGAAATTTTTTAGTACATAAAGTTGTAATTATTGTACAAATACTATAATTATAGTACAGTTGGCAACGCTGATTTAGTATTACTATTATTCTTATACTGAAAAAACAGTTTATACATTGAGAACAACATATTTTTTTAATGTTACTTTATTTCTACACTAAGAAAACGATGCATTTCATCTAGATTCGATTTTTTTATACTATTTAGTCATTTTATTCTTAATTACTACAATTATTGTAAAATATTTTTCTCTTAGGCATCGAAGATGGACAAACAGTAAGAATGTCTGTAGGTAATAAAGAATTATTTGTTACTTTCCGTGTAGAAAAATCCGATTATTTTAAACGAGACGGACCAGACGTCTATACAGAAGCCGAAATTTCCATATCCCAAGCTCTATTGGGTGGTTCCATTAGAATACAGGGCTTATACGAAGACCACACCATACAGGTAAAACCCATACATAAATGTTTATTGCTAAATATTTTAACATGTAGAGATCCAATTTTCATATTTGTAGATCATTCCCGGTACTTCTTCTCACACAAAAATTCGTTTAAGTGGTAAAGGGATGAAAAGGGTGACAGGTTATGGACATGGAGATCATTATTTAACGTTTAAAATTGCTGTACCAAAAAGGTTGGATGAGAAACAAAAGGCTTTAGTAATGGCTTATGCCGAACTAGAATCTGATACTCCCGGTACTATTATGGGGATAACATTGAAGAATGATGGTAAGTTTAAATATATTCAATTTATTATAGCTTTGATCTTTCAGATTTTACTCATTATCCAGTTCTTTTTTGTCCTTACACATTTTTTTTATTTATAGGTTTTTTCTTTCAGGTTATTTAGAATTTCATACATTTAATCTTCTAAATTATTTTGGATTAATTATAGCTTTAATATTCTCATTTAAAGTTCCAATTATCCAGTTTGTTTTGGGATTTATCTCAATTTTTTCACTGATTTTTTACATTTTTTGAAGGTTTATTATGACTTTGATCTTCCTGGTTTTTTGAAGTTTTTATAATGTTTATCTCGATATTTTCTTTGTTTATACTTCCCGATCTTATATTTTTTTATAGTTTTATTTATAGCTATATAATTTTTCAGATTTTTGGGGATTTCTACAGAATTGTTTAAGTCGATTTTTTTATGGTGTTTTCAGATTTTTAAGGATTTTTTTATAGCTCTGAACTTCAAATTTTGTTTAATTTTCTATAGCACTGCTTAACTTAATATTTTCATTGTTGATAGCTGCAGATCTTTTAGTTTTATTTATAGCTATTTATGCTATAATTTTTCAGTTTTTTGGAATTTTTACAGGATTGTTTAACTCGATTTTTTTATGGTGTTTTCAGATTTTTGAGGATTTTTTATAGCTCTGAACTTCAAGATTTGTTTAAGTTTCTACAACACTTAACCCGATATTTTTATTGTTTGTAGCTCCCGATCTTATTTTTTTATAGTTTTATTTATAGCTATTTATGCTACAATTTTTCAGTTTTTTTAGGATTTTTACAGGATTGTTTAACTCGATTTTTTATGGTGTTTTCTGATTTTTAAGGATTTTTAATAGCTCTAAACTTCATGATTTCTTTAAGTTTATACAACACTGTTTATCTCGATTTTTCACTATTTATAGCTCCCGATCTTATTTTTTTCTTGGATTTTTACAGCATTGTTTAACTCGATTTTTTTATGGTGTTTTTAGATTTTTAATGATTTTTTTATAGCTCTGAACTTCAAGATTTGTTTGTTTATACAGCATTATTGATCTCGATATTTTCATTATTTATAGCTCCCGATCTTATTTTTTTTTGTGATTTTTAGAGCATTTTTTTTCTCGATTTTTTTTGGTGTTTTCAGATTTTTAAGGATTTTTTTATAGCTCTGAACTTCAAGATTTGTTTAAGTTTCTACAGCAACTTTTATGTCGATATTTTCATTATTTATAGCTCCCGATCTTATTTTTTTTTGGGACATTTACAGCATTATTTATCTTGATTTTTTTATGGTGTTTTCAGATTTTTAAGGATTTTTTTATAGCTCTGAGCTTCGAGATTTGTTTAAGTTTCTACAACACTTAACCCGATATTTTTATTGTTTGTAGCTCCCGATCTTATTTTTTTATAGTTTTATTTATAGCTATTTATGCTACAATTTTTCAGTTTTTTTGGAATTTGGATTGTTTAACTCGATTTTTTTATGGTGTTTTCAGATTTTTAGGGATTTTTTTTATATCTCTGAACTTCAAGATTATCCAGTTTTTTTATTATTTATATTTAAATATTTTTTAGTTTTACTTATAGCATTTATCTTAAAAAATATTTGGGGTTTTATAGCTTTAATTTCACAATTTTTATGGTTTTAATTTTCTAATTTATAGCTCTAATATTTTATGTCATCTTTGACTTTAAAAATGATTATTCCTGATTATCCAAAAATTTTTTGTAAAGTTTTTGTCTTTCAATTTGTTTGAAATTTCATAACTGTAATCTTCATAATTCGTTAAATACGAAATTTTAGGTAAAAGAAATTTTTTTTTGGAATTTTAAACTCCATTTTTTGATATTTTTTTTGTGTTGTTTTATAGTTCCGTTCTTTCAGATTAAAAAAATTGTATTTTTTTGTAAAAAGAGAATTTCTAAATTTTTATAGCACTAAGAATGATGAATGTTTCCTCTGGGTTTAAATTATTATTAAACATAAATTTTCCATTAAAGAAATAAATACCAGATTTTTAACAAACTTTCATATACTTTTTCTATGGAGAACTTAAGATTATTTTCATTGTAGTTATTTATAAATTTTTGTATAAAATTTCCCCAGGGGGAACATTTCATCTCTTGAGTTCTCTATAATACGAAAAAAAATCTTGACTGGTATTTTTTCTTTAACAGGCAAAAAAGATGAAGAAATACCTTTAGCCGAATCTGAGGAAAAATCCCATAGGAAATATTCAGAAGAAAATAATCCCGGCTTTTTAACAAAAATTAAAAAAGCGATTTTCGGTTAAAAAAAAACCCAAATTTAGTCAAATAATTATTAAGTGGTAAAAATATTTATTTTAAACTTATAGGTAGCAAAACGTTCACTTCGAGCGAAAAAATGGCTCTTTTAGATGCGATTCGTTCGATTCTCGAAGGTAAGGAGAACACACTTAAAATTACTAACACTGATTTAAAAAATGACAGGAAAAAAGGCGTACAACAAATAGAAAAATCGAAAGAAACTGTAAAAAAAACTAATGATAAGAGTCAACCAGCCGGCGATGTTAGCGAAGAAAGCGACGTCGAAGACGCTAAATTAAAAACGAAGAATTAAGTTGGATTTTTTAAATTTCCCGCCGATTCGGACGATTTGGTTTTTTTTTTAGTGTATATGGAGGTTCAAAAAAGTTCTCGATGTAAATGTTTTTGTTACTTATGAAATGTTATGTAATAAAGTTACCAAAGTATATTTTTCGTTGTTTTTATAGCTGTTATATTGACGAGCAAGTAATACACAAATAATGAAACGAATTTAAAAAAAAATATATATACAGGGTGGAACATAAACATGAATCTCGGTTATTTAAAGCGCAATACCCAAAATTGTTATGATTAATAAGAATTTTATGCTTCTTAAATAGTATCTAGATTGAATAAAGTTTGTCTACTTTTAAAGTAACAAATATTTTGAAAATAGCATATATTTAGTTCATTCGATACATAACAGATGACGCTTTATTAAATAAACAATTTTAAAAAGTAAAATTACAGTTTATAATGAATGTTTCTCCTAGTAAAATGTCGAATAATAAGATATCGAGTATTTTATTACGGGAACATAACTCGTGTTTTATACATTTATGATTCCAATCTTGAACCACACATCATTCTTTAAACTAGCGCCATCTATGTTCCTATATCGAAGATCATATTACATCTCGCTCCTTAATCACAATGTTTAATGATAATTGGTAATGACACACGAATCAGATAATAATTCTAGAGTCGCTCAAATGGTGGTGGTGCACCATTTCGGGACTTCGGCCCGTCGAGCGAACAATGTGAAGCTTGTCGCTTCTTGTGCGATCCTGGCCAAATATATGTACAACACTGTTATACATGATCAGACGTATTTTTTTTTACTTTGCATTGTAAAAAAGTTTATCCCTTGAGAACTTGATTTTTATGCATCGTTGTACCGGAATGGCTTGTGCGATACTGGCCAAACTTTTCACATACATGTTGGGGAATATTATACATGATATGAAGTGGAAAAGTTTTTCCATGAAAGCCACATTAATTTGTATGGCGGGTACCGGAAGGGCCGGTCCGATCCTGCTCAAATTCAATATGGTTCTTCCTTGGACAAAACGAACTGGGTAAAATGAAAACCGGAACTCGATCGAAGTTTTCGTTCATAAGTCACAGTGTTTACATACAGGATTTTTTTGTATTTTCGGACTTGGGGAGCTCAGAAAAGTGGTAAAAAATGATAGTAAGAAATTTTATCGCCATCACGATAGTAATATTGAAGCGTTTGGGCCTCAGTAATTCGTTACAAATAGGAAAAAATTATAATTATTTGTCAAAAATAAAAATAAAAATGGGGAACAACAAAAAATATTAAAAAAATAATAATAAACCATCTAAATAATACGGTAAATCTGTCAAAAATTGTGCGTTCGGGGGATCCCCGTTAGGAAATATGTTTCTTACGTTATTTTTTCACTTTTTAAAATAAAAGATCAAAAATCTGACAACTTTTAAAAGAAATCGAAAAAAATATAAAAGAAATGGAAAAAAATCAAAAGAAATTGAATTAAAAACGACAAAAATCGAAAATAATGAAAAGAAATAGAAAGAGATGGAAAGGAATCAAAATAAATCGAAAAAATATTTAAAAAAAAAACGGAAAGAATCAAAAGAAATCGACAAAAATCGAAATAAATCGACAAAAATCAAAAGAAATCGAAAGAGATGAAAAGGAATCGAAAAAAATATAAAGAAATCGAAGAAAAACGACAAAAATTGAAAAAATCAAAAGAGATTAAAAGGAATCAAAAGAACTATAAAAAAATCAATAGAAATAAAAAATCGAACTAAATCTAAAAAACCAGAAAAATGAGAAAAAGTTGGAAAAAAACTGATGGAATTTGAAAAAAATCAAAAAACAATGGAAAAAATTCAAAAACAACAGAAAAATATCTGAAAAATGAGAAAAAAATACGAAAAAACCGAAAAATCAAAAAAATATCGTAGGAAAAAATTTGAAAAGAAAAGAAAGAAATAGAAAAATGAGAAAAAATTCAAAAAAATTTGAAAATATTAAATAAGCCACAATAAAACATGAAAAATAATCAAAAAATTATTGAAAAACGAAAAAAAAATTATAGAATTGAAAAAATCGGATATAATCGAAAAAGAAACAAAAATTATTGGAAAACATTGGTAACAAATGAAGAATATAATTGTAAAATATGGAGAAAAAAATCAAAAAAATTGTAAAAAAATGCAAAAATGAGAGAAATCGAAATATATCGCAATTCAAGAAACTCCTATTTTCTAGAATAAAATTAATTTTATATGGTATCAGAGTTAAGTTCAACATTTGCACTATTATCTACTATTTCAGTCAGTCTTGAGTTCACTGGGACTCTCACTTGAGACGTTCTCTATTAAGTTCATGTTACTATCAGAATCGGTATGTGTAACTGTTTCTTCTAACAGTTCCTCCATTTGGTTTTCTGGAAATGTAAGATCTTGGTGCCCCTTCGACCTTCTCAAGAATCTTTGCATGTTCCCACGTTCTTCCTTTGATTGCCACGTTTTTATGACGTTCTTGTCTATTGGTTGTATTTCTGTCATGATAATATTTATATGTTCTATTGTTTTCCAATTTTGTCCTCTTTGCTTCTAAATCTACTTTTATAAGACCTCAATGTTCTAAGTTAAGCTGGCGATTTGTCTGTCCCCGTTCCTGTGTAAATTTTTGACTCTCTGCCATACCATTTGAGCGGGGTAGTGAGGACTGGATGTGATAAATTTCAAATTCCATTTCCTTCCGCCTGACAGTCTCTTGAAATACAAAAACAGATTTTTACGCTTTAATTATTGCTTGTGCCGTTTTCTCTCCATTTGGGGAAATATTACAACATAGATGTGGCCCTCGTATTCTAGAATATCGCCACTTTTTCAAAGGGGAACATACGAAACTCACTGAGAATTAGAGGCTCTCTGTTGTTACTTTGTTTAAATTTGTCACATATATTGTATACACACTTGTATAGTATTACAAATATCCTTGAACAAATATGATTAAGAATCGATATGAGTTTGGAATTATTTACTACGGCAGACAGCGTGTTAACGCTTCTTAAAATTATCGAAGGACCACCTTAATACAGAGTATAAGGAATTAGTGTTACCACAAAATAAATCAAATTATTTAAGTGAACTGTAAACCCATTTATTAGAAAACCAAAATTATTAATTATTACATTTTATTACATTATTATTATTAGAGCAACTGCTCTCACTATTACAAACATATTTAAAATTTATATACATTTTTAGACTCTCAGAAAATTATTAGACTATTGATTCTTAGGATGTTGTCAACCGCTTTTTATAACGTCGAGACATGATATGTTGACTGATGAGACCAGTGTTGCTAGGTTGGCAATTTTTTGAGTACCACAAAATGTATTAAATTTTACCTCAGCGCACCACTTTCTTTAGGCAACTTTCATTTCTTTGACTGAATGGCGGAAACGAGGTAAAAGTCAAATAATTTGAGAGAGACAGAGAACTTTCTGTTCATTTAGTTTTAATATCAACCGCTAGAGGCCCATGTGACACATGATTTACTTCGTATACATCATAGAGAAACTAAAAAGAGAGTGACACTTCTAGTATAAATTTTTATAAGCTCTCTTTTCATAGTCATCTGCTATAGATATTTTGATTCCTTGTTTGAAATCAGCGATAAACAAATTGTATCGGAGAAACTAATTTGGGTAGCACATTTATCAAAGACCGTACTTTTTGACAACCAAGAGTACCACATGTTGTACTATAGTACCACTCTGGCAACACTGGATGAGACTGAACTATTGGACTGTTTGCCTATTTATAATTTCAGAATATTTGTAAGAGGGGATTTGTAACGGTTTTCTTCTTTCCGATAAGAAAACCGACCTGTCCGGCGATCACAGGTATTTGTGCGCTTGTCGCTCTTAGAAATATTATATCGCTTAGAGGGAGATGGCGATAGGGTGAATTATTTTGTACAAACAATACCGAATAACAATCTATTTCTATGGAATGGTAAAATATACAGCACTGGCCAAAAGTATAAATTAAAATGAATCTTATTGAATTTAAAGGAAATATAAGTTTATTTTGTGAATTCTGGATAATATTCCAGTGAAATTTATCCAATCCTGATTTATCAGTGGCCAGTATAGAATTTGTCTGGCTCTCTCTGCTGAATTTTGATTATTCCTTGATGATCGACATGATTAAGATTTTTTGTCCTTAACTTTGCTTGAACCACATCCAGTGTTGCCAGAGTGGTACTATAGTACCACATGTGGTACTCTTGATCGTCAAAAGTACAGTGGTACTCCTTTGATAAATGTGGTACCTAAATTCATTTTTTATCAATTTTTTCAAACAAGAAATCAAATCGCAGGTGACTATGAAAAAAGAGAGAAGCATATATGCTTCCAAAAATTTGTACTAGAAATGTCCCTCTCCGGTTGGAATCTATAGGCGTATATAGTGTCCACGTAGTAAATCATGCGTCACGCGTGCCTCTAGTGGTTGATCTAGAAACCGAATGTACTGGAAATTCTCTGTCTCTTTTAAGTCATTTGACGTTTGTTTCTATCCGGCTCACACCCAGCAACCAATCATTCTTCTGCACCCTAGTCAGCTTGTTCGGACCCTAACAAATAGATATATTATGTGTTTTTCCTTTCATATGGAATGGAATTGTGTTCTTAGGGAGGTTGCGACTAGATGGTATGCTCCAGGGGCTCTTAGTTGTTCCGCGACTCATATGAGTTAGCCAAGGGCTGATAATCGCAGTCACCAGTCATGTCGAGAGTACCATATTCCATATTCAAAGAAAATAATAAAATAAAACACAATTCTTGTTAACCACCGTTCGACATCGAAAAAGCCTCCCTCTGTGACGTCACGACAAAATATTAGAAAGTCGTACACCGAGGCAAAATTTAGTTACATTTTCATCGATTTTGTGGTACTCAAAATTTTTCCCATCTGGCAACACTGACCACATCTCTAATTTCTAGAAAAAGGAGATCTAGTACACAGATGAGTCTTACTTTCTCTTTGAAATCCTTGTTAATTTTCTTCGCTCGTATTAATAGAAGGAACAATTTCAGTGACAAATTTGTCGTCGTAATGTTTTTCATTTTTTAAATTTCTCGACAGTAGATCGGCAATAAACATTTCTTTACCTGGTTTATACTTAACCTTAATCCTGGATGAGCCAAATATTCCTTTTCTATTTGCCTGAATCTTTCCTGTAACCTTCCAAGACCACCTTGACGAGTTTAAATAATTGTGTTTATATTTTCATTAAAATTTTCTAGCACATTAAGAGAACTTATTACCGATTTGTTTTTTATTCTCTTTTTATTAGTGAAAACTGCACTTTTCTATATACATTTGTTTCTAGTTTTTAACCTTGTTCACCATTTTATTATTTTTTACAATTACCGATTTTCACTTATTATTCCTTGGTGTTTAAGATTCCCACCTAATTTTAGGAATTTTGAGTTGGAAAATTTTTCTGTACCAGAAAATTTAGATCTTTTTGAGTGAAAACTTCAATTATTTATATATTTTTATTTTTTAGTTGTGATCTTTTTGTTGTACCTTGTTCATCATTTATTATTGTGTTTATGTTCTGATATTTCTTGGTTATTCTTTAGAATTTTCTTCGAAGAAAATTTCTTGTACTATAAAATTTTCCCCTCTTTTGATTGGTGAAAGCATATTTTTTTATATATCTAAATTTTCTAGTTTTAACCGGTTTTGTGGCAAATTGTTAAAAATTTCAATTACAGATTTTCACTAATTATTCCTTTGTGATTTAAAACTCCTAATTATTTGCAAATTTTAAGAATTTTTAGTTGGAAAATTTTTCTGTACTAGAAAATTTCATTCTCTTTTCATTGGTAAAATTTCACTTTTCTATATATTTTTAATTTTTAGGTGTCATCGTTTTTGTTGTACCATGTTCAATATTTCTTGAAGTGATTATTTCCTAATATTTATTGGTTATTTTTAAGAATTTTCCGTTAAAAAAAATTGATATAGTATGAAATTTTTACCTCTTTTCACTGAAGAAAACCACATTTTTCTATATATCTAAATTTACCAGTTGTGGCCAGTTTTGTGACAAATTGTTAAAAATTTCCATTACCGATTTTCACTAATTATTCCTAGGTGTTTAAGACTCCTACTTATGAGCTAATTTTAGGAATTTTAAGTTGAAAAATTATTCTGTACTAGAAATTTCGTTCTCTTTTGACTGATGATTGTTTGTTTGTTTTTTAGTCTAAACCCAAACAGAATTATTTCTTAAGTGTTTTCTAAGTAACGTCTGCTTAAGAACCCTATAACAAAACTTAAAAGATGGTGCAAACGGTTCTACTAACGAAAAGGCGTGCTAACGGCCCTTAAAGGAGCAGATATTGAGGATAAATTAGGAATGAATTTTTTTTTATTACTCGGTTCTGTGATATCTAAAATGGCTTTTACTTTTTAAGGAACAGGTTTCATACCTAACTTATTACCTAAATATTTAAATTCTGGTGTACAATATTGTATTTCTCCATGCAGAAGATCATCAAAGTAGACTATGGATCCTCGACAGTAGATCTGCATTAATCAGCAATAAACATTTCTTTACCTGGTTTAGAATATTTATTTAATGGATAAGTATCACAATTTTTAATTTAGTTCACCCACTAAATAACAGATGGCGCGTCAATGGTTCGCCCTAAATATTCTCTCCATAGATTTACTTCTACAAGGTTTTCTTTAATACCAAATCTAAATATTTATTTTTTGATCTCTGTCCTCTTAGAAACTTCCTGTTATTTTTTATCTTTTTTCTGGTTTAATTACGTAACGTATTCTTTTGTTGTTTAGTTTTTTTGTTATGATAAATACCAGAGGAAACTATTATATTATAAATGCGCATAAAATTAAATTAAATTAAACTAACCACAGAGTTGGTTTGAGGTTTAATATTATTAGAAATCCGTGAATTTTATACTAGTATAAAACGTATATATATAATTTATTTTATATATTTATAATTTATCGATTTATGCATTTAAAAATAAAACTATTTGTTTCATCGAACTTGATTATTTTTAAAAAACCCGATGAATAACAAGTAAATTTATCTATGAAATTATCTTATCTGTAGATTGGTTTATTCATAACAAACTTATATATTTAATGCCGAACCCAATCCTGTGTTTAAACAAGTGTAAAAAATTATAAATGTGTGTCATACAACTAAAGTAGTTGTTAAGTGATATTAACTGTTAACAAAATGGTTATTAATAATTTTTCCGAAATTCCTAAAGCGGAACAATTAGAATTTATCAATAGTTTTGATCGAGTTTTAGTTGATATGGATGGTAAGTTATAAACAATTATAATAATATAGAAAAATTATAATAACAATGTTTACAATATTATAACTATAATAATAATTTAATGTGTGTTCGTAATAGATAAATTTAATCCTTTTTTTAATATTTATATATGATAAAGCGGTTTTTTATGTTTTTTAGGGGTGATATGGATAACTTTTGTACCAATTTTAGATGCCCAAATGTGTTTAGAAAATTTAAAAAAACTCGGAAAATCCGTTAATTTTATTACAAACTTCGCCGTATCTTCCAGAGATGTTACATACGAAAGGCTAATAAAAAATAAATTTAAAGCCGATTTAGAGGATATTTTTAACCCATGCTTAGCTGCCGTCGATTATTTAAAAAAAATCAATTTCCAGAAAAAAATATACGCCATAGCAACTCAGAATTATAAAGCAGAGTTAAGAAAAGCTGGATTCGTAGTCGCAGAAGATCCAGTAAGTGAAATTATTTTTTTAACATCAACTTGAGTATTTAGAAATGGATTATTTGAATTAGATTCGGTGAATAACATTTGTGTAAAAAAATGCAAATAATTTGGCAACACAGCAGTACAATATTATTAGCTTATTACTTAGAACTAAATAATAGATACATAAAAGTTGGTATTAATTTTTCCGAGTAATTGAGGAAATAAAAATTATTTGGCAACATATAGCGGTACAATATATATTTTTAAATTAATTAAATAAAGTTATATAAAAGTTGTCATTATTTTTTCGGACTGTCCGAGGAAATAATAAAAAGCTGGCAATAGAGTAATAAAATTTTCTATATTTGTAAAGAAATTAATATAGTTTATAGCAACACAGCAGTACAATATTTTTAAATTATTGTCTTACAATAAACAAAAAAAGTTATATAAAAGTTGCATTTATTTTTTCGGACTATCTGAGGAAATAAAAAAAGCTGGCAACACAGTAATAAAATTTTTTGTACTTGTAAAAAAATAAATATAGTTTGGCAATACAGCAGTATAATATTTTTAAATTTTTTTCTTACAATAAACAAAAAAAGTTATATAAAAGTTGCATTTATTTTTTCGGACTATCTGAGGTAATAAAAAAAGCTGGCAACACAGTAATAAAATTTTCTGTACTTTTAAAAAAATAAATATAGTTTGGCAATACAGCAGTATAATATTTTTAATTTTTTGTCTTACAATAAACAAAAAAAGTTATATAAAAGTTGCATTTATTTTTTCGGACTATCTGAGGAAATAAAAAAAGCTGGCAACACAGTAATAAAATTTTTTGTACTTGTAAAAAATAAATATAGTTTGGCAATACAGCAGTATAATATTTTTAAATTTTTTTCTTACAATAAACAAAAAAAGTTATATAAAAGTTGCATTTATTTTTTCGGACTATCTGAGGTAATAAAAAAAGCTGGCAACACAGTAATAAAATTTTCTGTACTTTTAAAAAAATAAATATAGTTTGGCAATACAGCAGTATAATATTTTTAATTTTTTGTCTTACAATAAACAAAAAAAGTTATATAAAAGTTGCATTTATTTTTTCGGACTATCTGAGGAAATAAAAAAAGCTGGCAACACAGTAATAAAATTTTTTGTACTTGTAAAAAATAAATATAGTTTGGCAATACAGCAGTATAATATTTTTAAATTTTTTTCTTACAATAAACAAAAAAAGTTATATAAAAGTTGCATTTATTTTTTCGGACTATCTGAGGTAATAAAAAAAGCTGGCAACACAGTAATAAAATTTTCTGTACTTTTAAAAAAATAAATATAGTTTGGCAATACAGCAGTATAATATTTTTAATTTTTTGTCTTACAATAAACAAAAAAAGTTATATAAAAGTTGCATTTATTTTTTCGGACTATCTGAGGAAATAAAAAAAGCTGGCAACACAGTAATAAAATTTTTTGTACTTGTAAAAAATAAATATAGTTTGGCAATACAGCAGTATAATATTTTTAAATTTTTTTCTTACAATAAACAAAAAAAGTTATATAAAAGTTGCATTTATTTTTTCGGACTATCTGAGGTAATAAAAAAAGCTGGCAACACAGTAATAAAATTTTCTGTACTTTTAAAAAAATAAATATAGTTTGGCAATACAGCAGTATAATATTTTTAATTTTTTGTCTTACAATAAACAAAAAAAGTTATATAAAAGTTGCATTTATTTTTTCGGACTATCTGAGGAAATAAAAAAAGCTGGCAACACAGTAATAAAATTTTCTGTACTTTTAAAAAAATAAATATAGTTTGGCAATACAGCAGTATAATATTTTTAATTTTTTGTCTTACAATAAACAAAAAAAGTTATATAAAAGTTGCATTTATTTTTTCGGACTATCTGAGGAAATAATAAAAAGCTGCCAACACAGTAATAAAATTTTCTGTACTTGTAAAAAAATTAATATAGTTTGGCAATACAGCAGTATAATATTTTTAAATTTTTGTCTTACAATAAACAAAAAAAGTTACATAAAAGTTGCATTTATTTTTTCGGACTATCTGAGGTAATAAAAAAAGCTGGCAACACAGTAATAAAATTTTCTGTACTTTTAAAAAAATAAATATAGTTTGGCAATACAGCAGTATAATATTTTTAATTTTTTGTCTTACAATAAACAAAAAAAGTTATATAAAAGTTGCATTTATTTTTTCGGACTATCTGAGGAAATAAAAAAAGCTGGCAACACAGTAATAAAATTTTTTGTACTTGTAAAAAATAAATATAGTTTGGCAATACAGCAGTATAATATTTTTAAATTTTTTTCTTACAATAAACAAAAAAAGTTATATAAAAGTTGCATTTATTTTTTCGGACTATCTGAGGTAATAAAAAAAGCTGGCAACACAGTAATAAAATTTTCTGTACTTTTAAAAAAATAAATATAGTTTGGCAATACAGCAGTATAATATTTTTAATTTTTTGTCTTACAATAAACAAAAAAAGTTATATAAAAGTTGCATTTATTTTTTCGGACTATCTGAGGAAATAAAAAAAGCTGGCAACACAGTAATAAAATTTTTTGTACTTGTAAAAAATAAATATAGTTTGGCAATACAGCAGTATAATATTTTTAAATTTTTTTCTTACAATAAACAAAAAAAGTTATATAAAAGTTGCATTTATTTTTTCGGACTATCTGAGGTAATAAAAAAAGCTGGCAACACAGTAATAAAATTTTCTGTACTTTTAAAAAAATAAATATAGTTTGGCAATACAGCAGTATAATATTTTTAATTTTTTGTCTTACAATAAACAAAAAAAGTTATATAAAAGTTGCATTTATTTTTTCGGACTATCTGAGGAAATAAAAAAAGCTGGCAACACAGTAATAAAATTTTTTGTACTTGTAAAAAATAAATATAGTTTGGCAATACAGCAGTATAATATTTTTAAATTTTTTTCTTACAATAAACAAAAAAAGTTATATAAAAGTTGCATTTATTTTTTCGGACTATCTGAGGTAATAAAAAAAGCTGGCAACACAGTAATAAAATTTTCTGTACTTTTAAAAAAATAAATATAGTTTGGCAATACAGCAGTATAATATTTTTAATTTTTTGTCTTACAATAAACAAAAAAAGTTATATAAAAGTTGCATTTATTTTTTCGGACTATCTGAGGAAATAAAAAAAGCTGGCAACACAGTAATAAAATTTTCTGTACTTTTAAAAAAATAAATATAGTTTGGCAATACAGCAGTATAATATTTTTAATTTTTTGTCTTACAATAAACAAAAAAAGTTATATAAAAGTTGCATTTATTTTTTCGGACTATCTGAGGAAATAATAAAAAGCTGCCAACACAGTAATAAAATTTTCTGTACTTGTAAAAAAATTAATATAGTTTGGCAATACAGCAGTATAATATTTTTAAATTTTTGTCTTACAATAAACAAAAAAAGTTACATAAAAGTTGCATTTATTTTTTCGGACTATCTGAGGAAATAAAAAAAGCTGGCAACACAGTAATAACATTTTCTGTACTTGTAAAAAAATAAATATAGTTTGGCAATACAGCAGTATAATATTTTTTAATTTTTGTCTTACAATAAACAAAAAAAGTTATATAAAAGTTGCATTTATTTTTTCGGACTATCTGAGGAACTAATAAAAAGCTGGCAACACAGTAATAAAATTTTCTCTACTTGCAAAGAATTAAACAAAGGTTGGCAATACAGCAGTACAATATTTTTTAATTTATTGTCTTAAATTAAACAAATAAAGTTATACAAAAGTTGTCATTATTTTTTCAGAATATCTGAGGAAATAGTAATAAACTGGCAACACAGTAATAAAATTTTCTGTGTTTGTAAATAAATAAAGATAGTTTGGCAACACAGCAATACAATATTTTTAAATTATTGCTTAAAATTAACAATAAATCGAATTATATAAAACTTTTTCGAGTAGGTAAAGAGCGCAAAGAAATAAAAATAATTTGGCAACATGGCAATTATAATATTTTAAAATTTTTGTTTAACATTAACAATATATAAAATTTGGCATTACTTTTTCGGATAATATGGCAACATATTAATAATTAGTTTCTGAGTATTTAAAGAACTAAAAATAAACTGGCAACACAGTTAATTATTATTAAAATTTCAGTTGGTTCATTTTTTTTAAATTATTTTTTCAAGCCACAACAAATTGAAGAAACAGTACCAGGCGTTATTAAAAATATACAGGACGATGAAGAAATAGGGGCAGTCTTATACGATTATGACCTAAATCTGACATTTATAAAACTTCAAAAAGCCTTAACGTACCTCAAACGACCAGATTGTTTATTTATAACAGGAGGAGCTGATAAATGGTTACCAATAGGCCCTCAAGGCCCTGTAATAGGTAAAAAAAATAATGATCGTTACATAGACGAGGAAAGTCATGACGTCACAAATGTCATTCTTGTCAAAAAGTGATTCCAAAGAAATATCTGTCAAATTTAAATCAGCTTGCCAGATATTGATTCCGTTAAGGGTTTTGTGTCCATTGTGTTATATATACCAAGGCCCACGTATGACTGACTGATAGTTATAACGTTAAATATATCCGCCATTTGCAAGGCCCATCACGTCTACCAAGCGAAAGCGAAATGCTCCGTCATCGTCACGTGATAAGGGTCGGTCCTCCGAACTCCTACTTTTATGGAAAATTGTAATTATCAAGCCCATTCCATCCATCCCCTCTCTCATCCGACAGGGCCCCAATTGAGCGCACGCTAATTTATATTTGCCTGGCACAGTGCTAATGAGTCATTGCAGTGGGCGGGGCTGGTTTTCGGTTGGATAGAACATCACATTTTAGAGAGTTTTAGCACTTCGCCCGCCAACGCTCAGTGTTGCCGATGTTGAAAAGATAAATAGCGCAATGCAGCCAACATAAAAGCGTAATATTAGGGCGCGTTCGGCTTCGTGACTCGGAGAGTTGAAGGAGTATGGTACGATAGTCACATGATCACTGGTAAATGGAGCTAATGGGCAATACACGAACGCATGACAGTTGACAGATGTTTACATATTTTTAACCTTGGTTTTTTGGTTTATTTTTTGCTTAGACAAGGTAAGATTTTTTGCTTGTCTAAAGACTTTTTGATTTGCGAAGTGTTGGAAAACGAATAATAATATATTAATACCATAATTCATACTGCCAGAGCAATTATATGTTTGAAGTAAAATGTTGTTTTCTTGAACAGATGAAAAATTCATTTTTATTCTACAAATATACGGTATTTCGGTATTTTACAGAAGACAGCTTAAGAATAATCACAACTGCGCATGCTCGCACTCCGCGCATAGTCTTCGAGGCTGGTGCAAGTAGAGTTAACTCCATTTACCCGTCTCTGTCATTCCTGAACGGTAAGGGATCTACCATTTTAACTCCAAAACGCTATACCCGAACGATAAAGGTGCACATTCAGTAAAAAGAGTTAAAAGATCTCTTAAGCCGAACGCACCATTAATATGCGCAAAATATGTCAAATAAATCAAACGTCAATTTACACCACTGACGTATGTCAATGACTGACAAGGTGTATATTTGCGCTTGCGTATTATCTGATATTTTATTCGATGTAAACAAAAATCATATAAATATTCAAAAGCCTGGGTTGTTTGTTGTTTGTTTGCTTTTGTCTTCTTCTTTTTTGTTTGCTCTCCGATCAGCTGTTCGACAACTGACAGTTCTATGTCAATGACAATACCCAATTGTCAAATATCAAATTTTACACTAAAGTGAGATCGCAAGCACGGTAATTCTGGCTTTCTCCTTCTGATCTTCTTTGGTTTTGTGATATCAAAATTTCAAAATTATGGTTTGAGAAGCATGTTTGTGAGGTTTGAGCTTATCTAGAAAAAGCTCAAAAATACACAAAATAGCGCAATGGCGCAAAACAGAGTGAATAAGCGCAATTATTATTATTATCCTTCGATCCTACTGATATTCTAAGATTAATAGCAGTTTCGAGCAGGGTTGCCGTTTTCAGTAGATTTCCTACTAAATTAGTAGAATTTTAAGAAAAATGAGGATGTTTAGTAGAATTGATAATTTTAGTAGATTTCAGTAGATTCTTTGGTTTTGAATTTAAAACTATTGCGCATTATTCGTTTCGCCCTAATCGGCTTTTATTATGTACGTTAACTTGAAAGTTTGGTTATTCATCACTGTCAACGATGTGGTCTAGTGGTAGAGTGTAGACGTAACATATGAAAGTTCCAGGTTCGAATCCTGATATATATTTTTATTTACGAAATAAATGTTCCCTCTTTTCTCTCAAATGCTGTTAATTTTTTTGTCCGAAATTTTTCCTCTTTTCATTTTGTTACTTTTCTGAACATACCCCCTTTTTTCTAAAATTAACCTTTTTTTCCCCAAATTACCCTTTATTTTCGTCATATGGCCTCTTCCTTCAAAATTTCCCCTCTTTTCTCTCAAATACTGTCACTTATTGGTCTCAAATTTCTCCTCTTTTCTCTCAATTTTTGTCACTTTTTCCTGAAATTACCCCGTTTTTTTCTAAAATTACCCCATTTTTTTCTTAAAATTACCCCTTATTTTTTCATTTTTGTTATTTTTTCTCAAATTTCCCCTCTTCCTCCAAAATTTCCCCTCTTTTCTTTCAAATTTTCCAACTTTTTTGTCTTAAATTTCCCCTCTTTTCTTTCAAATTTTGTCACTTTTTTTCTTGAAATTACCCCGTTTTCCCCTTTTTTTTATTCAAAAACTACCAATTTTTTCTCAGAAAAATTGCACAAAAAAATTGAAATAAAAAAAAATAGAAGAGAAAAAATGAGTCGGGGAAAAAGTGGAGAAGAAGTTTGAAATGTAAAAAAATTAGTGAAAAAGTACGGGGAAAAGTGAAAAAAATTGGGAAAGAAGTGAAAAAAAAGATTTAACTAGAAAAAGTGGAACAAAAAAAAAATTACACAAAAAATTAGTCAAAAATTTATGAGACAAAGTAGGGAAAGGACAGAATAAAAAAGTAGGGGAAAGGATAGAATAAAAAAGTAGGGGAAAAGTGAAAAAATAGGGGAAGAAATGGAAAAAAGTTTTAAGGGGAAAAAGTGGAACAAAAAACGTTTTGACACAAAGAAATTAGTAAAAAAAATGTGTGAGAAAAAGTGGAAAACAGTAGAGGAAAGGGTGGAATAAAAATGCATGGAAACAAAAGAATTACTGAAAAAAACAAGAGAAAAAATAAGTTAGAAAAAAGGGGAAAAAAGTTTGAAACTAAAACTAAAAAAAATTAGGGGAAAAAGTGTAAAAAAATGTCTAAAACAAAAAAAGGGGGGAAAAATTGGAAAAAGATTTGAAATATAAAAAAATTGGTAAAAAAGTAGAGGAAAAAAGGATGGTAGAAAAATTGCAGAAAAAAATTGAAATAAAAAAAAATAGAAGAGAAAAAATGAGTCGGGGAAAAAGTGGAAAAGAAGTTTGAAATGTAAAAAAATTAGTGAAAAAGTAGGGGGAAAAGTCGAAAAAAGTAGGGGAAAAGTGAAAAAAATTGGGAAGGAAGTAGAAAACATAGTTTTAACGGTCAAAAGTGGAACAAAAAAGTACGACACAAAGAAATTAGTAAAAAATGTAGGAGACAAAGTAGAAAAAAAAAGAAGTGAAAAGAGTGGAATAAAAAAATAGGGGAAAGTGAAAAAAAATAGGGGAAAGTAAAAAAACAATATGAAACGTAGTGGAGCTAAGTTTTAACGGGAAAGAGAAAGTTATATTTTCTTCTTTTATTAAAATCAATATAAATAGTGTTATATTTTCCTCTTTTTTAATACACAGGTTAGATTTAGATAGTTAAAGACTTCTTTTAATAAAATAAATTAAAATACACAAGTTAGATTTAGATAGTAGATTTTGGTAGTTTATTATCGAAATGTTGGTAGAATACGGTTTATTGAAAACGGTAACACTGGTTTCGAGTTATTGCTCTAGTGTTGTACAAAGTTTGTCAGCTGTTTGGTTAGGTTAATATTTGCGAAATAAGCCGAACAGAATTGCTCTGGCTGAGTACATATGTTTAGACGTGCGGTATTGGGAAAATCATAACCCTATTTAAGTGTTTGTTATCATGTCTTCTGAGGAAAAAGTTTTAAACATTAAATTTGCACTGTAAATTCCCCATATCTAGTTTCTTTAATTTTTGGTAAAACTCGTCTGGTTTTCAATATGGATAAAATATCTTCATCGTCGTCGTCTGAACTGGAAGATAATATATCTAAAAGATACAACACTTTTATTGCTCGTTTCCGATCATTCCCGCCATTTTAACCTTCCCGAAAATAGACTCGCTATCCACAGCAGGCCAAGAAAATGTGCAACTTACGAGCGATTTACTAGTAAGCCGAAACCGAGCATTTTTAAATGTTATGTCCACCTAAGCGAGGGCAGCACTAGAGCAATTACTCGAAACCAGTATAATAAGAAAAGCTTCAACAGAGACTGTAACCTCAAATTCTTTGTTTGAAATCAGTTTTTGACAAGAATGACGTTTGTGACATTACATTATTGACAAACTTGTCAAATTTTCAATGTCACCAACCTAATTTTATTGAACCAAAATTTCGTTAATTTAAGTTTTATATAATTTTTAGGAAACTTTTATAATTATAAAAGTATATGTGAAATAAGTGGTAGAGAACCTTTACAACTAGCCAAACCTTCGAAACAATTTAATCAGTTTATTACAGATCAATTAAAAATAAAAAATCCTGAAAGAGTTTTATTTATCGGCGATATGTAAGTATTTTATTTGTACACAACCAGTATTACACTTTACATATAATTTGTATTGCCTAATTTTAGGATTAATGAAGATATGGGATTTGCCACTTATGGAGGGTTTAAAAAATTACTAGTACTTAGTGGAAATACTAAAATCGATGACATTAAAAATTGGAAATACCCCGAAGGGTATAAACCAAATTATTATATAGAAAGTTTAACTGAATTAAATAAAATAATTAGCACAAATCATAAATTATAGCAAAGGTTATTATTTTTAATAAAAAATTTCGGGCTTTAATTTATTTATCCTTGGCTTGTAACTTATAAATAAAAAATGGTATATTAATATTTGATTTGACGATATCAAAGTAACCATAAATCAGTGACGTACTACTAATACTAAATTATAAAATATAAAATAAAATATAATTTACTTTTTAATATTTTTTAAACAATAGTGGCAATACTGCATTTATTATTTAATGGACTAAAAATATCTATTTTCGACTAAAAAAAAGAAGAAAATTAAATATAGATCTAAACTACATTTATGACGCCACAAGTCAGAACTGTGGCGACGCTCATGCCTATAGCTCAAGATAACAAATGCGCAAGTAAATATTTAACCAGTCAAGCAATAAAGGTTACAATGTGTATTTTATGTGACTATATTCAGGTGTATTGTGAGTTGCTTACATTTAGGCGTAATTCTTTTGTTTAATTTGGCGTAACATTTACCGAAAACTGGATTTAGGACATGTATCACGAGTTTTTTAAGTGAACATGATCGATATCAGGTCATTTTGAGTTCCTATATAAAATTCATAAATACACTGTAAGTATGATAATTTTTATTAAAAAATATTGCCGGGATTGTTTTTTTCTATATTAAAATAATAAATAAATGTACTATTATAATTTGTTGATTTTGTAATTATTAATAGATAATTAAGTCTATTTTAACGATAAATGTTTAAAAACAGCTTCTGATATTTATATCTAATGTAGATAACAAAATCCAAATAATTTTTTAAAGCTATAATGACAGTGAATCAAGTAGCTGCTGGTACCACTCTCATAGCAGGTGCGGCAGTACTAGCTTATCTAGGAATCCAATTATACCAAAAGAAAAAACGAGATATCATACCATGGAAATGGGAAGAAATCGGTACTTTAACCCATTTATATTTTTATCCTCTTAAAAGTGGACATCGTATCGAAATAAATAAAGCCGATTGTACCGAAGTTGGAATTAAACAAAGTACCGATGACGAAAAATTACTACAATTAAGAGATAGGTACTATATTAGCTATCTTAACGATATTGGAATTTATTTGTTATTTTTTTTTAGGTGTTTGGTTGTGTATTCCGAAAAGGATAACGAATTTAGGACAGCCAGGACCTATCCGCAACTTTTTAAAATCGATGTCGCCGTTCACGATGAAAAACACTTGGCTATCGATGCACCAACTATGAGAACCCTTTACGTTAAGGTTCCCAATAAGGAAACTAACAAAGAAATCACTATAAAGTTAGTACCCTCTAAAATTATTCATTCATTCAAAAAACACATTGATTCTTATAAGAAACTAGCTCTCCTGTTCTCGCCTATGAATAAAATCATATGGTTGAAAAAATCGGTTTCCTGCATATCTAGATACCATAACGAATATATTTTTCAAGTTTTCAATTTTTTTTAACAACTTTATAAATCACTACATACGTAACAAATAAAAAAAAAGAATAGGTCTGTAATCCTATATCTCGTCCTACATCTTGATTTTATTAATTTCGACAAAAAATTAATAATCTTCGGCCCAAAAACCCCTCACATGTTAATTTTGAACAGAATCTGTCAATAATCATAAATTTCGTCCGCCATCTTGCAGTCGCCATCTTGAATATATTAATTTTGACAAAAAAATCATAATCTCCGACCCCAAAAATCCTTACACACTAATTTTGAATAGAATTTGCCAATAATCTTAAATTTCGTCCGCCATCTTGGAGTTGCCATCTTGATTTCATTAATTTTGACCAAAAATTAATAATCTTTGACCCAAAAACCCTTCAAATATCAATTTTGAATAGAAACGGTCAATAATCATAAATATCATCCGCCATCTTACAGTCGCCATCTTGAATTTATTAATTTTCACAAAAAATTTATAATCTTCGGCCCCAAAATCCTCATATACCAATTTTGAATAGAATTTGTCTATAATCATAAATTTCGTCCGCCAGGCGTGAATATTTATTAAAAAAACACGTTAATATTTGTAAAAATTTCGTGGATTTTTATAATTGTTTAAATTTTTGTAATAAATCGTGGATTTTTGTAACAATACGTGATTTTTTCAAAAAATGCGAAAATCTTTGTAATTGTTTAAATTTTTTAAGAAACCGTGAATGCTTTGTAAGACGTGAGTTTTTATAAAAAAAAACGCGTAAATTTTTGTAAGAAATGCGTGAATTTTTGTAAAAATACGTGATTTTTTGTAAAAATACGTGAATTTTCAAAAAAAGCGTGAATTTTTGTAGTTGTTTAAATTTTTTTTAAGAAACCGTGAATTTTTGTAAGAAATGCGTGAATTTTTGTAATTTCGTGAATTTTTTCAAAAATTGCGTGAATTTTTCTAAAAACCACGTATATTTTTGAAGAAAATACGTAAATTTTTGTAATTGTTTAAATTTTTTTAAGTAATCCTGAAGATCGAAAGAAAGACGTGAATTTTTATTAAAAAAACGCGTTAATATTTCTAAAAATTTCGTGGATTTTTGTAAAAATACGTGAATTTTTCAAAAATGCGTGAATTTTTGTAGTTGTTTAAATTTTTTTAAGAAACTGAATTTTTGTAACAAAGGCGTGAATTTTTATTAAAAAACGCATGTATTTTTGTAAAAAATGCGTGAGTTTTTGTAAAAACCAAGTACATTTTTGTTTCCAAAAATGCGTAAATTTTTGTAATCGTTAAATTTTTGTAAGAAATGCCGTAAATTTTTGTAAAAACCTACGTACATTTTTGTAAAAACTGATTGAATTTTGGTAAAAAATGCTTAAATTTAATTTTTTTCAAAAAACCGTGAATGTTTGAAAGAAAGTCGAGAATTTTTATTAAAAAACGCGTAAATTTTTGTAAATGCGTAAATTTTTGAAAAAATACGCGAATTTTTCAAAAAGTGCCTGAATTTTTGAAATTATTTAAATTTTTTTAAAAAACCGTGAATTTTTGTATGAAAGGCGTGAATTTTTATTAAAAAAATCGCGGAATTTTATGTAGGAATTGCGTGGATTTTTATAATTGTTTAAATTTTTGTAAGAAATGCGTGAATTTTTATAAAAAAACCGTGTAAATTTCTGTAAGAAATGCATAAATTTTTGTAAGAAATGCGTGAATTTTTGTAAAAATACGTGAATTTAAAAAAAAATGCGTGAATTTTGTAATTGTTTAAATTGTTTTTAAGAAACCGTGAATTTTTGTAAGAAAGGCGTGCATTTTTATTTAAAAAAAACGCATAAATTTTTGTAAGACATACGTGGATTTTTGTAATTGTTTAAATTTTTTATATGAAATCGTAAATATTTGTAAAAAATGCGTGATCTTTTGTAAAAATTCATAATCCCCGGAGTCAAAAATCCTCACATATTAATTTTGACTAGAATCGGTCAATAATTATAAATATCGTCCGCCATCTTGCAGTCTCCATCTTGAATTTAGTAATTTTGACAAAAAATTCATAATCCCCGAAGTCAAAAATCCTCACACACTAATTTTGACTGGAATCGGTCAATAATTATAAATCTCGTCCGCCATCTTGAAGTTACTATCTTGAATTTATTAATTTTGACAAACAATTCATAATCTCCGACCCCAAAAATCCTCATATACTAATTTTGAATAGAATCGGTCAATAATCATAAATCTCGTCCGCCATTTTGTATTTATGCGTGAATTTTTCTAAATATTGCGTAAATTGTTGTGAGAAATGCGTAAATTATTGTAATTGTTTAGTTTTTGTAGAAAATCGTGAATTTTTGTAAGAAAAGCATGAATTTTTTTTAAAAAAACGAGTAAATTTTTGTAAGAAATTCGTAAATGTTTGTAATTTCGTGAATTCTCTTAAATTCGTAAATTTTTGAAATTTCGTGAATTTTTTTAAAAATGCGTAATTTTTTGTAATTGTTTAAATTTTTGTAAGAAATCGTGAATATTTGTAAGAAAAGCGTGATATTTATTAAAAAACGCGTAAATTTTGGTAAGACATGCGTACATTTTTGAAACTTCGCGAACTTTTTAAAAATGGGTAAATTTTTGTAATTTCGTGATTTTTTTTAAAAAAGCGTAATAATTTGTTGTTAGAAATGCGTCGATTTTTGTAATTGTTTAATTTTTTTGTAACAAATCGTGAATGTTTGTAAAAAATTTTATAATTGTTTAATTTTTTAAGAAACCGTAAATTTTTGGAAGAAAGGCGTGAATTTTTACAAAAAAACGCGTAAATTTTTGTAGGAAATGCGTGAATTTTTGTAAAAATACGTGAATTTTTCAAAAAATGCGTGAATTCTTCTAGTTGTTTAAATTTTTTTAAGAAACCGTGAATTTTTATTAAAAAAAAACGAGTAAATTCTTGTAAGAAATCGTGGATTTTTGTAAAAATACGTGAATTTTTGAAAAAATGCGTGAATTTTTATAATTGTTTAATTTTTTAAGAAACTGTGAATTTTTGTAAGAAAGGCGTAAATTTTTATAAAACAAAACGCGTAAATTTTTGTAAGAATTGCATAAAGTTTTGTAAAAAATTCGTGAATTTTTGTAAAAGTACGTGAATTTTTCAGAAAATGCGTGAATTTTTGTAGTTTAAATTTTTTTAAGAAACCGTGAATTTCTGTAAGAAAGGCCTGAATTTTTATTAAAAAAACGTGTAAATTTTTCTAGAAATTGCGTGGATTTTTATAATTGTTTAAATTTTTGTAAGAAATTGGGGATTTTTGTAAAAAATTTTCAAAAAATGCGTAAATTTTTGTAATTGTTTAAATTTTTTTAAGAAATTGGGGATTTTTGTAAAAAATTTTCAAAAAATGCGTAAATTTTTGTAATTGTTTAAATTTTTTTAAGAAACCGTGAACGTTTGTAAGAAAGACGTGAATTTTTATTAAAAAAAACGCGTAAATTTTGTAAGAAATGCGTTAATTTTTGTACAAATACGTGAATTTTTGTAAAAATACGTGAATTTTTCAAAAAAATGCTTAAATTTTTGTTATTGTTTAATTTTTTTAAGAAACCGTGAATTTTTGTAAGAAATGCGTGAATTTTTATTAAAAAAAAAACGTGTAAATTTTTCTAGGAATTGCGTGGATTTTTATAATTGTTTAAATTTTTGTAAGAAATAATGTATTTTTGTAAAAATACCTGAATTTTTCAAAAAATGATGGAATTTTTGTAATTGTTTAAATTTTTTAAGAAACCGTGAATTTTTGTAAGAAAGGCGTAAATTTTTATTAAAAAAAAACGGGTAAATTTTTGGAGGAATTGCGTGGATTTTTATAAGTGTTTAAATTTTTGTAAGAAATCCTGAATTTTTGTAACAAAGACGTCAATTTTTATAAAAAAACGCATACATTTTTGTAAGAAATGCGTAAATTTTTGTAATTGTTTAATTTTTTTTAAGAAACCGTGAATGTTTGTAAGAGAGGCGTGAATTTTATTAAATAAAACGGGCAAATTTTTGTAAGAAATGCATAAATTTTTGTAAGAAACCGTGAATTTGTGTAAGAAAAGCGTCAATTTTTATAAAAAAATGCGTGCATTTTTGTAAGGAATGCGTAAATTTTTGTAATTGTTTAACTTTTTAGATGCAATCTTAAATTTTTGTAAAAAATGCGTGAACTTTTGTAAAAATACGTAAATTTTTAAAAAATGCGTGAATTTTTGTAATAGTTTAATTTTTTTTAAGAAACCGTGAATTTTTGTAAGGCGTGAATTTTTATTAAAAAAACGGGTAAATTTTTGGAGGAATTGCGTGGATTTTTATAATTGTTTAAATTTTTGTAAGAAATCGTGAATTTTTGTAAAAATGGCGTCAATTTTTATAAAAAAACGCATACATTTTTGTAAGAAATGCGTACATTTTTCTAATACGTAGATTTTTAAAATTGTTTAAATTATATGAAATCGTAAATGTTTGTAAAAAATGCGTGAACTTTTGTAAAAATACGTAAATTTTTCAAAAAATGCGTGAATTTTTGTAATAAATGCGTGAATTTTTGTATAAAATGCTTGAATACTTGCAGGAAATGCCTAATTTATAATAATTTATTTCTGCAAGAAATTTAAAACATTTTTCTAAACAATGTGTGTTTTTACCAATAAATATATATGGATTGGTTATTGCAAAAAAAAACAAAAAATACATATTTGGCATTAATTTAAGAAATGCGTCGATTTTTATAAGAAATGCTTAAATTTTTGTAAGAAATGCGTGAATGTTTGTAATAACTGCGTAAATTTTTGTAAGAAATGCCAAAATTTACATTTTGCAAGAAATTTTTAAAAAATTATATAATTTTAGATTACATTTGGGCGAAGAAGTATATTCTATCGACTGCGGAGACGAAGCAGCATTATGGTTTTCAAGATATGTATTAGAAAAAGACAGTGGCTTACGTTTAGGATATCACGATGGTAATACTAATATCAGGAGGAACGTAAAGACTGTCAAAAAAGCAATTTTGGATTATTACAAAAATTATACTAGTCTTTCAACTGTAAGTTTTAGTGACTTGTATTTAATAACATATATGTTTTTTTTTAACTTTTAGGGTCTATATTCTGATCAAGTCAGTGTTAATCTAATAAGTCAACCTTCTGTGAAAGACTTACAGCAAAAAATCAATACTGACACAATCACGGCCAATAATTTTAGACCCAATATTGTAGTGGATGGTATTGGATTAAAACCTTACGAAGAAGACGAATGGGAATGGATTAAAATAGGTGACGTCATTTTAAGGACTGTCCGAGATTGTACAAGGTGTATTATGCCCACTATTGATCCTGATACAGGGATAAGAAACAAGAGTAGGGAACCTGTGGCAACCTTGGAAAAGTAAGTTAAAACAAATAAAATAGAAAAATAAATTTTGTTTTTTTCACTTTAGTTTTTGAAGAAAAAATTATTAATAAAGTAGTTTTTGATTTGTCATAAAAATTGGTTTTCTAAAAATTTTTTACAACCAAATTGACTTTTTTGTGAACAAACGTAAATTGTTTATGAACAAACGTAAATTGTTTATGAACAAACGTAGTTGTCAACAAAATTGGCTTATTTGTGAACATTGGAATTTTTGTGAACAAAATTGGTTTTTTAGAAAAATTTCTTTGTTAGTGCACGTAAATTTTTTTATGCATAAAATTATTTTTCTTCAAAATGAATTTTCTGTAAACGGATTTTGTCTATAAACAAAAGTTTATTAATAAGAAAATTTGTCATTAAGTTGGATTATTTGTGAACATTCTTTGAAAAAAACGTGGATTTTTTATGAACAAAATTGGTTTTCTAAAATTTTTTTACAACAAAATTGACTTTTTTGTGAACAAACGTAAATTGTTTATGAACAAACGTATTTGTCAATAACATTGGCTTATTTTTGATCAACATTGGAATATTTGTGAAAAAAATTGGTCTTTTAGAAAAATAATTTTTTGTTAACAAAATTGATTTCTTTGTTAGTGTTCGTAAATTTTTTTATGCATAAAATTATTTTTCTTTAAAATTAATTTTCTGTAAACAATAACGGATTTTGTTCATTAATAAGAAAATTTGCCATTAAGTTGATTATTTGTGAACATACTTAAAAAAACGTGGTTTTTTGTGAACAAAATTAGCTTATTTGTTAACAAACGTTGTTGTCAACAACATTGGCTTATTTGTGATTAACATTGTTATTTTTGTGAACAAAATTGTTTTTTTAGAAAAATAATTTTTTGTTAACAAAATCGATTTTTTTGTTAGTTCACGTAATTTTTTTTATGCATAAAATTATTTTTCTTCAAAATTAATTTTGTGTAAACAATAACGGATTTTGTCAATAAACAAAAGTTCATTAATAATTTTTAGTAAGAAAAAATAGTTTTTTAATTAAAATAAAATAACATTTTGTCAACAAAATTGGATTATTTGTGAACAAAATTGTTGTTTTTGTGAACAGACGTAAATTTTTTTATGGATAAAATTATTTTTCTTTTAAATTAATTTTCTGGGAACAATAACGGATTTTGTCCATAAACAAAAGTTCATTAATAATTTTTAGTGGACAAAAATAGTTTTTTAATTAAAATAAAATAACATTTTGTCAACAAAATTGGATTATTTGTGAACAAAATTGTTGTTTTTGTGAACAGACGTAAATTTTTTTATGGATAAAATTATTTTTCTTTTCAATTAATTTTCTGTGAACAATAACGGATTTTGTCCATAAACAAAAGTTCATTAATAATTTTTAGTGGACAAAAATAGTTTTTTAATTAAAATAAAATAACATTTGGCAACAAAATTGGATTATTTGTGAACAAAATTGTTGTTTTTGTGAACAGACGTAAATTTTTTATGGATAAAATTATTTTTCTTTTAAATTAATTTTCTGTGAACAAAACAGATTTTGTCAATAAACAAAAGTTCATTAATAATTTTTAGTAAAAATAATACTTTTAAATAAAAGTAAAATAATATTTTGTCAACAAAATTGGATTATTTTTTGAACAAAATTGGATTATTTGTGAACAAAATTGTTTTTTTTTGTGATCAGACCTAATTTTTTTTTGTCGATAAAATTATGTTCCTTATAAATTGATTTTCTCATTAATAATTTTTAGTAGACAAAAATAGTTTTTTAATAAAAATAAATAAAATAACATTTTGTTAACAAAATTCTATTATTTGTGAACAAAATTGTTGTTTTTGTGAACAGACGTAAATTTTTTTATGGATAAAATTATTTTTCTTTTAAATTAATTTTCTGTGAACAAAACAGATTTTTTCAATAAACAAAAGTTCATTAATAATTTTTAGTAGATAAAAATAGTTTTTTAATAAAAATAAATAAAATAACATTTTGTCAACAAAATTGGATTATTTGAGAATAAAATTACTGTTTGTGAACAGACGTAAATTTTTTTATGGATAAAATTATTGTTCTTTTAAATTAATTTTCTGTGAACCATAACGGATTTTGTCGATAAACAAAAGTTCATTAATAATTTTTAGTAAGAAAAAATAGTTTTTTAATAAAAATAAAATAACATTTTGTCAAGAAAATTGGATGATTTGTGAACAAAATTGTTGTTTTTGTGAACAGACGTAAATTTTTTTATGGATAAAATTATTTTTCTTTTAAATTAATTTTCTGTGAACAAAACAGATTTTGTCAATAAACAAAAGTTCATTAATAATTTTTAGTAGACAAAAATAGTTTTTTAATAAAAATAAATAAAATAACATTTTGTCAACAAAATTTAATTATTTGTGAACAAAATTGTTGTTTTGTGAACAGACGTAAATTTTTTTATGGATAAAATTATTTTTCTTTTAAATTAATTTTCTGTGAACCATAACGGATTTTGTCTATAAACAAAAGTTCATTAATAATTTTTAGTAGACAAAAATAGTTTTTTAATAAAAATAAATAAAATAACATTTTGTCAACAAAATTTAATTATTTGTGAACAAAATTGTTGTTTTGTGAACAGACGTAAATTTTTTTATGGATAAAATTATTTTTCTTTTAAATTAATTTTCTGTGAACCATAACGGATTTTGTCTATAAACAAAAGTTCATTAATAATTTTTAGTAGACAAAAATAGTTTTTTAATAAAAATAAATAAAATAACATTTTGTCAACAAAATTGGATTATTTGTGAACAAAATTGTTGTTTTTATGGATAAAATTATTTTTCTTTTAAATTAATTTTCTGTGAACAATAACGGATTTTGTCAATAAACAAAAGTTCATTAATAATTTTTAGTGGACAAAAATAGTTTTTTAATTAAAATAAAATAACATTTTGTCAACAAAATTGGATTATTTGTGAACAAAATTGGATTATTTGTGAACAAAATTGGATTATTTGTGAACAAAATTGGATTATTTGTGAACAAAATTTTTTTTTTTTGAACAGACGTAATTTTTTTTTGTCGATAAAATTATGTTCCTTATAAATTGATTTTCTGTGAACAAAAATGGATTTTTTTGATTAAACAAACGTCTGACCGTTTTTCAAAATTTACTACTTACAATTTTTTTTAGGTACAGGGTTAGCAATGGTCCGGTTGCACTACCGATTATGGGGCTACAACTAGAAGTAAGAAAAACTGGTCAATTGAAAGTTGGAGAAAAAGTGTTTGTTGCTAGAAGATAAACAAGAAAAAAAATAGATAAAATATTTTTGTGAGATATATTATACTCTTTATGTATATAATGAAATTTTAATGTAATAATAAAAAATATGTATTATATAGAATTAATTATTTTTTAAATATTTTTCACATAGTATACTTTCCCTGATGATCAATCATTGTAATCAGGATCAAAATGGTAAATGAACAGGTTCAAGGGTAAATTTAAGGGATAAATGGGCCAAATATTTTTTAATACCCAAACAAAGGGTAAATGGGCCAAATATTTTTAAATTGGCAGGGTAAGTACCAAATATTTTTATATGGAGTGGCAATGAGCAAAAATATTTGTACATTGAGACGCTGTGACGTTCTTATTTTAAATTTTATACTATATACAATATTTTGTATATACAATATAAATATATAAACTAATTTTGCTAAAAATGCTAACAATTATTAATAACTAAAACTTAAATAAATATACAGATTTACTAAAACTCGACGTCAAGGTACCACAATTTATTTATTTATATAAATATAAAGTTTCGAGAGGGTGACTAGTTTCAGCGAAATTTCTCCATCATCAGGCCAATGTATTCATGGGCAAAAAGGGGGGTTAATATATGTATTAAATTAAAATTAATTAGTGTATATTGCATGACGCAATATGTAATAATGTTTGTAATGAAAATAATAAACAAACTTATTTCTCACCAAAGTTAATCCTTTGGTTCTTTCTATTATTGGAGAATTCCTTTCTCCTTTTACTTACATTTTACATGTTGTTTATTTTTAAATTAATCACTTCGTACCATATTTCATTTGTTTATTTCGTTTATTATTTCATTACAAACATTATTACATATTTTAATTTAATTTAAGTTTAATATATATTAACCTCTCTTTTTTCTCATGAATACA
The DNA here is from genome assembly GCA_963243735.1 of Neocrepidodera transversa. NCBI lineage: Eukaryota > Metazoa > Arthropoda > Insecta > Coleoptera > Chrysomelidae > Neocrepidodera > Neocrepidodera transversa. The sequence continues at coordinate 9,107,118 of OY725344.1, forward strand.
TTGGCCTGATGATGGAGAAATTTCGCCGAAACTAGTCGCCCTCTCGAAAATTTACATTTATATCAATAAATTAATTGTGGTACTTTGATGTCGAATTTTATTACCTCATCGGTTGACTAAATTAGAGAAAATGGATAACCTTTTGGATTTAAATAATTACAGGGTGATACTATATACATATCACAACGCTTAAGGGTTAAATGGGTCTAATATATTTACATAGAGGTGTAAGTTGTAAGATATCAACTAATATTACATGAGTAGACCTAAAGTGTAAAGGGCCCAAATATTAAAATTAGAAGACATCGGAAAAAATCGAAAAAATAGTATAAACCGAAAACAATGAAGAAAATAGGAAAAATTTAAAAAAATAAAAAAACTGTACGAAATCGAAAATTTGTTTTTTTAAAAATCATAAAGCAGTGTACTTTTTTGAGTCTAGAAAGTCTGAAGTATAGCAAAAAACTATTCTAAGACAATTTTTACACCTAAAATCTATTCTAGATACGATTTGGCTACAGAAGTTCTTGAAGCTGTTTTAGCATGAGTTTTTTTTTGACCTGACATCTTTTAAATATCTAGAAATAATTCAAAGAGAATGAAAGTTACTCCAGATTCGCTTTTTTGAATTAAGAAGGCCTAAAAACTATTCTAGATAAGCTTTTTTGAGTCTAGAAAATCTTGAGTATAATAAAAACTATTCTAAGACCATTTTTACACTATTGTGACTATGGAAATCTTGAAACTCTTTTAGGATGAGTTTTTTTGACCTGAGTCCTTTAAAATATCTATAAACAATTCAAAGAAAATGGAATTTACTCTAGATTCCATTTATTGGATTAAGGAGGTCTAAAAACTATTCTAGATAAGTTTTTTGTAATCTGGAAACTCCAGAGCAGCATAAAAACTATTCTAAGGCATTGTTTACACTAAGAGCTGTAGTAAATACAATTGTGACTATAGAAAATCTTGAAGCTTAAGGCAACACCAAGTTATACAGGGTAATTCATTGGTAAAGGCGTTTTATGAATTTTGACCATTTCTTTTCTTACTCATAACTTACGGACCATCCTATATATTTTTTTATATTTAATACATGTTCCTCATATCTGTGATATAAACGATATATCAAAAATGATGACTTTACTTTGAAAATTTTAATTTTATATTTGGTTTTTTTAGGATTTAGCAGTGAAAAAATGAAATTTATTGCGGTTTTTATTTATAACTAGGGAACCACCCTGTATAATAATTTTTTTTATATACGGGTTCTTGATTTTTAGTGGGAAAAATGATAATGCAGGTCCGGCTTTACGAAAGATATATAATTATTTACCAATCCTTCGTACACCCTGTAGATAATTTTTTTTTCTAAAATTCCTAAAAATTTACACAGTGCACAAAAAATAGAATTCGGGAATTGTATTCTTGTTTTTGGGCAGATGATTTTAATATGTATAATTTTATAATTCGCGGTAGGAAGACATATACGATTAAATAAATTTAATTTCAAATTACAGTTTACAATAATATTATTAGTTGTTTTGGAATAAAAAAAAAATACAAGAAACAATTTCCGAATTCCCTTTTTTGTGCACTGTGTAAATTTAGATAGGAATTTAAAAAAAATTATCTACAGGGTGTTATAAGATTTTTGTCTTATATTTACTTTATGTGAACTTTTAGTGTTTTTCCTTTGGACTACGTTTTTTTTCTTTGGACTACGTTTTTTTTTCTTTGGACTACGTTTTTTTTGGACCAAGCGTTTTCTCTTTGGAGCAAGTTTTATTTTTTCCTTTGGAACAAATTTTTTAGAGCAGTTTAACCAAACCTTTTTTAGGGAGCAAATATTTTTTGGCTACAAGTTTCCTTTGGTGAAAAAAAGAAAGAAAAACCTCAAGAACCACCAAGCTAAGTTTAAATAAAAAATAAAAAGAAAGAAAAATCTCTAAAATTTTTGATCACGGTTTAAAAAATTATAAAATTATTAGTACTTAGTGAAAATACTAAAATTGATGACATAAACCAAATTATTATATAGAAAGTTTAACTGAATTAAATAAAATAATTAAAACAAATCATAAATTATAGTAAACGTTATTATTTTTAATAAAAAAATTGTGGTTTTGATTTATTTATCCTTGACTTGTAACTTTTATAAATAAAAAATGGCATATTAATATTTGATTTGTCGATATCAAAGTAACAAGCGTAAATAAATCAGTGACGTACTAATACTAAATTATGAAATATAAAATAATCTAATTTAAATTTTTATTATTTTAATCACTACTTACTGACTTTACTGCATTTATTATTTAATGAACTAATTAAATGCAAGCTGATTAAATTAAATTAACAGAAAATTAAATTTTAACGGAGAATTTCCGTACTTTATGCTATGATTATATTTTAATCATGATTTAATGTCTCTATTAAATTTAACATCATCTTTTTTCTTTAATCAGAATTATTGGCTCTGCAATTTATAATTTCATGGTTTAGAATTCTGATTTGGCTTGTTCTGTACATAAATTTGATTTGACATTCTACGACTTATTGACAATTTATTTTTATTCCGTTACGAATAAAACGAACTGATTCTTTTGAAAATCGAAACCTTTTATAAAATTCTATAACATCAAAATTATTCATGTGGTCCTAAAAATACTAAAAATTAGGAAAAACAGGAAAAATATGGAGAATATGGAAAAAATAGAGAAAACAGGGAAAAACTGCAATTGGAAAAATAAGAACAGATAGTGAAAAATAGAGAAATTTGATAAAGAGATTGATAAATAGGGAAAAAATAGAGAAAAATTGCGAAAAATAAAAAAAATTGAGAAAAATAGGAAAATTTGGGAAACATATTGAAAAATTGTGTTTGGGAAAAATAGGGAACAATAGGGAAACATTAGGAAAAATTAGGAAAATATTACAAAATAGGGAAAAATAAGCAAAAATAAAGCAAATAGTAAAAACTAATGGAAAACAGGAAAAAATAGAAAGATATAGGAAAAATAGAGAAAATAGTAAAAAATAGGCGAAAATATGGGAAAAAAGAGAGAAATTGTGTAAAATTGGGAAAAACGGAAAAAGAAGAAACAATAGGGCAAAGTTGTGAAAAATGTAGAAATTTGCAAAATATAGTGAAAAAATAGAGAAAAATAGGGAAAATTTTTTCAAAATTTAGCAAAATATGGAAATTTGTGAAAAATATTGAAAAGTAATAAAAAATAGGACAAAAAATATGAAAAAAATAGGGAAATTAGAGAATAAATATGAAAACATGGTAAAATAGTAAAAGACAGAGCGATATTGGGGAAAATAAGAAAAAAATTGAATAATGAAGTAATAGAAAATAGTAGGGATAAAAATGGAAAAACAGGAAACAATAATAATAAACAGGAGGAATATGAAGAAATAGAAAATATAAGGAATAATATTAAAAATTTAGGGAAAAATATGGAAAAGGGGAAAAAATAACGGAAATTAGAGAAAAAAGGGGGAAATATGGTAAAATTTGCGAAAAATAGGAAAAAATTGGGACAAATACGGAAATATAGGAAAGAATCAGAAAAAGATAGATAAAATAGGGAAGAGATAAATACAGAAAAATCGAGAAAAATAGAGAAATAAGTGAAAGAGTAAAAAATAATAGAAAATAAGAAAAAATAGGAAAAAAAATAGATAATAATCGGCACAAATAAAGACAAGTAGTGACAAATAGAAAAAAATAATGAAAAACAGGAAAAATTGGGGCAAATGGGAAAAATATGAATATTAGAGAAAAATAGGGAAAAATATAAAAAAAAGGAAAAACAGGATAAAATATGGATTAAAACAGGATAAAACAAGGAAAAAAAAATGGGGAAAATTAGGAAAAAATAGGAAGTAATGGTGAAAAAAATGGAAAAAATGAAAATAAGGAAAAAAGGAAAAAATAGACCAAAACAGTCAAAAATATTAAATAATAGGAATAATAAATGAGGAAAAAAGGTCCAAATAAAAATAAAGAAAAAATGAACAAATAGAAAGAAATAGAAAAAATTAGAAAATGGCGATAAATAGAGAAAGTAGGGGGAAAATATGGGAAAAATAGTGAAATATTGAACAAAACAGATAAAAACAGGAACAAATAACGGAAAACAGGAAAAAGTAATGAAAATCAGGAAAAATAAAGAAAAATAGGAAAAAAACAACTAAAGCTCGGTTGTCCAGGTATTCTTAAGAGGCGCTAATACCTTATGTTATCTTGCCTGAAATCGTTTTTGGACGAGCGCTCCGTTAATATTAAAGATAGGAAGCTGCGGTTTTCACCAATCGATTCTGTAGTTAATTAGTGGCACTTTTTTTAAAATAATTTTAGTAAAAGTGATACGACTATCAACTTTTTTCTCAAGCCAAATTTGATATATGTAGCACAGACGCGCTCTTCTCATAGATATTTTAAATATCATGAGGCTATATTAGGCGAGTTCTCGTCCAAATACGAATAATTATGTTTTATGGCGATCTATCCTGTTCTGCACAGAAAAAAATGGACTAGAAGATAGGATTATTTAACATTAACCGGAAAATACTAAAATAAAATTTTACATCTAATTTATTAGAATTTTCCTTGGATAATTCTCTAACCGGCAAATACAAAAGTCACGTGGTGTGTGGGCCTCTTAAGAGTCCGTTTACGCTACACTCAACAGGGATTGAAATGCGGGCGGCGTGAGAGGGGGCATTGAAGTAGGCGGACCTTTTACAGTCCCTTGTCATTTTATTTTTCTTGAATATAAAAGTTTATTTTTTTAATAATGCCGTATTTTATTTTCCTACAATAATCAGATTTCCGGATTTTTTTATTGCTTTTAAAAAACCTAAAAAAATTATAAACTAGCATAATTTGCAAAAAACTTATCGACAAGAATTATTTTTCAGGTGTTTCTTCAAAAAAATTTGAATATACAGGGTATTAATTATGTTGGTACTTTTAAATATAATAATTTAGTACAGCTCCTAGAATCACATTAGTATTTTTTTACAAAAAAATATATAAAAATTTACAGATTTCACAATGAAAATATCTTTTTCTCTTAATTTACTTAAAAGATTTTTTTTATAAAGAAAATAAATGGAAAATATTATTTATTATGCTATAGGAAGATAGTAAGTGCTTTTAAATTTTTTTTATAGTTTTTATAAATTTGATGTAACAGGAGCTGCTTGGTTGAGAAATACTTAACGAGTTACATAAAGGTGTTGTGATCTCGTTGGCGAGTGTGATTAAGTAGTTCTGGAAAATTTGTAAATTATATTAAATTTTCTCTATCGCAAACAAAATTAGGAAATGAGAGAAACGCTAACAGAATCCTGAAAATTGTCGAGGAACTAAAGGAAATGCTTTGAGGAATTGCGAGGAATTTCGGGGAATTGCGGGAATTTTTTAACGTAGAGGAATTAGGTGTATAAATTTTGCCCTGCGGTTTCCCCCTTGGTACAAACCTAGAACAATTTGGAAGAACTTTCAAAATATTAAAATTAGAAAAAAAGGGGGCTAACTTCACACACACACGATATTTTTGTTAAATAAATTCATTAAAATTTTTAGCAGTATGTTTTTAACAAATTATCTTAATTATTATTACATGTAATTTAATGTTGTAAAGAGAGGCCGACGGTTACGCATTAAAAATATTATATATATTAGGTACTTTCATATTAAATTTTAAAATATTTTTCTGTTTTCTCCTAGGAGCTGATAAACGCAAATGGGTTTTTTCCTTTTCTATTTGTATCCATTTTATTACACAAAACTATATAAAAACTAACTCAAAACTATAAGTGAAGACTGGATTATTCCAACTAATTACCGAAATAATGATGTAACATCCTAAGGCATTTCTTGTCAACCCTGTTAGGGATTAATTAAAACACACTTATTATAAATAAAAATAAGATTTCTTATGTCAGCGAAAACTGGGCATATATTTATTTATACATAGGTATTCTACTGAAATGTATTCCAAATGGTACAGATATTTCATAACTTAAAAAACATACTTCAATATTTACAATATTTAGGTTACGATAATAAAACTAAAAATTAAAAAATGCACATTTTGTGATTTCTTTAATTAAAGGTAGACCGTAAAGTGCGGCCCTGTTCTCTAAGAACGTGCTGGTAGTGGGCCAAATAAAACCGATATTGTTCGTAGAGGCAGCACCTTACCAACAAAATTTATACGGGTTGACCTACGTGTAAGGGTCAGGATGTTTCTATAAATTTTGGAGTAATTTTTATCCAATTGACTTGAAAAGAAAATCAAACGAAAGATAAAAGATTGATCTACGTACGTCCTGATTTACTTTTTCAATTTTCCTAATACTTTTCCATAAAATAATTCCTAAACTTTATGTACTTTTGACAGAGTTTATAAAAAAAAGTAGATACAAATTTGAAAAAACAAGACAGCAGGTATATAAATTTGACTTTTCTCGTAATACTAGTTTCTGTTTCATAATGAAATATCATTCGGTCTTGAAGTAATTGCGATTATTCTAACTGTCTAAATTAAAGCTGATTACGCTGCGTAAACGGACTCTTAAAGAGACTCCGTAGCAAAGTACGGTTATTCAGCTAGTTTAATATATAAAAAGAAGAAGAGACAGTGTTACCACTACTTAAATATTAAATCAAACATTGATTAATTAATCTTTGTCAATCAGTGGTTTGCACCAATCAGAAATTAACTTATAATTAACTAATCACTAGTTAATGTTAACTAATAATTAAATCTGAAATGCTTTGCACCGAAGAGCATTATTTGTTGGTTACCTAATTAAAGGTTAGAATTTAAATATGTATGTTGGTAGTCGTGAAATTTAGTGTCTTTGTGAAAATTTCGTCGCATGTAGTGTTTTTGCTGCCTTTCTTCTGTCTATCAGATATTTTATGAATTTGTTTGGGTCATTTTCTGTTGATACTGTGGAGAGCTTTTGATAGGGTCTTTTACAATTTGCGTGTTGTTTTTATTCCTTCAAAATGAATATGCATAAACCATCGCCATCAGTAAAGCGTCAAAGATTCCTAAATTTTACTAACAAGGAAAATATTAATTTATTTCATTCTATAAAAAAATACAAGCATGTTATTAAAAATAAGGAAAGTGGTGGAGTACACTGGAAATTGAAAGACGAGGCATGGAAAAATGTACAACGAGAATTTAATTCTTCATCGTCCACATTAAGATCAGTGGATGTTCTCAAATGGTTCTATAATAATTAAAAAAAAAGAAACCAGAAAAAAGGCCGGCTTAAACAGAGCAGACATAAACTGGTGGTGGAAAACCAATGGTTGTAATGAAAGATGATCCTGTTTTTGATCTGACTCTGTTGCATTTTTCTTATATTTTCATTTATTTACACTCGAAGCTATAAAGGCTTCAGACTTTCTAGAGCTTCTGCGATACTCTTATAGCAATTCTTGAGACAGTGGCTAAGTGCACTAAGTGCATACCCGCAAAATCTGCCACTGCATCCAGATGTCCAGAATATAGACGAAGAGGGAAAGTTGGGGAATATCGACCACCTAAGCAAAAAAATTAAATGCAACGGATTTAGAAAGAACGAAATGTATATTTTCTATTCGATAACATTAATAGAACATTAATAAAGGTATTAAAGTATAAAAAAACTAAAAACTGTTAAATAAACATAAGTAAATAAACAAATTTTAGATGTATTACATGGTCGATATTAACCGCACTCATAAAGGTAATATCGACCACTACTTCGGTTAATATCGATCAAGTAGTTGAACAAAATTTGCAGAAGTAAACAGCACCTGTTGCAGCAGATGTGCACTCTGCATGTGCTCAATGTCCACGCTTCCGACATCTCCACCATATATCCTTATTCCTGCCAAATTCATCACATACGGAACATTTTTCGCCTTCATCGTTCTGTAGAAGCTGTAGAAGCTGAAATTTTTCATTTAACAGTCATTTTAGACTTTTTCATTTTATTCACTTCTTTCTTCTTTTCCTTTTCTTCTAGAATTCTTTTTTCGCAGAATAATGGCGGTGGAGCTAATTGTTCAAAGGTTTTGTTATTTTTCGGTTCAACACTTATCTTCAAAATCTGTGGCTTCAGTGTCAAAAACTTCTTCTAAGTCGCTTTTAGAATCACTAGAAGATGTTAAAAGTGATTCTTTGTAGGACCTTTTGAGTTTCCAAACTAGATTTCAGATTTGTTTTAGGTGCAGTATGTGGAGGTGTAGTATCAAGGAAATTATTTGGTTTTGGTTCGTGGTGATGCTATATATTCTTCAACAATATCTTAAACACGTAAAATGACTTCGTATCTGCAAGAATCACATAGTGGGTAAAATCGACCAATCTGGCGGGGTATATCGATCAGTGTGATCGATTTTGCCAGATTGTAACATCGAATATAAAATATTTGGATCTGCACCTAACCTTACATTAAAAGGGTATGTAAATAGGTGTGAATTGTTCAATATACATCTATATTCATATCACATTAAAATATTTAACCAAATAGATAAAGATCAAAGTAACATACCTTTCAAAAACACTGGTAAAAATTATAAAATTTTCACATAAAATACAAATTACGAACACACAATCAAACCACTCAGCTCTACTAAAGACTGAGTTTATGGGTAGGTTCTACTACTTGTTTTGACTTTGTAGCATATACCAGAAGTTCTGCTTAAGTTTCTGTTATCATAAAAACACCCCGGTCGATATTAGCCGCAGGTCGATATTCCCCAGCTTTCCCCTAATCAATATTTGATTCAATGGAGAAACACAATTATTCCTGAAAATAACCAAATAATGTTGCAAGTTCTTTATTTTGTATATCTACAAATTTAATCTTAAACTTACAAATTATTTGGAAAAGCAAGCCTATCTCTTATTCTAATTAGAAGTTCCTGAACTGTTTCTTTCGAAAGCCGAAACATGTTTCGAAATGTAGAATTATCAATTTGATTAAAATAATCGGCCCTTTTATAGATTTGCCTAGGAACGCCATGTTCTATTAATTCCAATAACTAACTCATCGTCATCTATTTCCATATCGTTAATAAAATTTATCATGTCTATTGCCGGCGCATTCATTTTATTAATTATTTTTTGAAGTTGACAACTTTAATAAATAGGTTAGAAAACCACTAATCCTCACTTCTTCATAGGATTAACTTTAATTCATAGTTATCACTTTAATTAATACTTAATATATCCGTGCAAAGTTAATTTGTGAATAAGTGGTAATTAACTTTAACTGCCACTTTAATCTCACCGGTGCAAACCACCAAATTACTTATAAACTAATCAAAAATTTAACATGAGCACAAAGTACCAGACCTAAAAATATCTAATTTCAACAAAAAAAGAAGACAATTAAATATGTATCTAAACTTACTTTCACTGAATTACACGACGCCACAGGTCTGAACTGTGACGACGCTCATGTTTTTATAGCATACTGATATCAAAGGTTACAGTGTGTATTTTATTTGCCTATATTAAGGTGTATTGTTAGTTGCTTACATTTAGGCACAATTTTTTTGTTTATTCTGGCGTAGCATTTACTGGAATCAAGACACGAGTTATTAACATGAACATGATCGATATCAGGTCATTTTAAGTGCATATATAAAATTCATAAATACACTGTAAGTATGATTAATTTTATAGAAAAATATTGCCAGGATTGTTTATTCTAGATTAATAATAAATAAATGCAACCTTAATTTGTTGATTTTGTAACTATTAATATTTAATATAAATATAGATAATTAAATCTGTTTTAATGATAAATATTTAAAAATAGCTTTTATAAATAACAAAATCAAATAATTTTATACTAACTGTATAATAATGTTTCAAGCTATAATGACAGTGAATCAAGTAGCCGCTGGTACTACTCTCATAGCAGGGGCGGTACTAGCTTATCTAGGAATCCAACTATACCAAAAGAAAAAACGAGACATTATACCATGGAAATGGGAAGAAATCGGTACTTTAACCCAATTATATTTTTATCCTCTAAAAAGTGGACATCGTATCGAAATAAATAAAGCAGATTGTACTGAAGTTGGAATTAAACAAAGTACCGATGACGAAAAATTACTACAATTAAGAGATAGGTACTATATTAGCTAAATTAACGATATTGGAATTTATTTGTTTTTTTTTTTTTAGATGTTTGGTTGTGTATGCCGAAAAGGATAACGAATTTAGGACAGCCAGGACCTATCCGCAACTTTTTAAAATCGATGTCGCTGTTCACGATGAAAAACACTTGGCTATCGATGCACCAACTATGAGAACCCTTTATGTTAAGGTTCCCAATAAGGAAACTAACAAAGAAATCACTATAAAGTTAGTACACTCTAAAATTATGCATTTATATAAAAAAATCAAGAAACTAGATCGAACGGAATTTATTAATTTTTGGCAAAAAATTCATAATCTACTCCAATTTTATCAATAATCATAAATTTAATAAAACTCGAAGTCATGTACCACATAAAAATATAATTAAACAAAATTATAAAGAACGGCAGCTAGTTTCGGCTTACAAGTCATCTTCAGGCCATAATTTTTAGAAGTTTAGAAATTGTACATTGTTGGTCGAATGCTAAGCGGGGGTTTTTTGTACTAGGGAAGGAGTGTCATATGGGGAATAAAAAAGGGGAAGGATAGTTGTGGAATATGAAATTTATGACTAAATTAGGAAGATTAACTAAATTTTAAAAAAGAGACAATTGAACTCTCCCATATGAAGATATGGATAACCTTATGGATTTAATCATAAATTTCGTCTGCCGTCTTGGAGTCGCCATCTTGGATATATTAATTTTGACAAAATCTCCCACCCCAAAAATCCCCACGTTCAATTTTTGAATGGAATCGGACCATAATTATAAATCTCGTCCAATATCTTTTATAATTGCGATTTTTTGTAAAAAATGAATAAATATTTGTAAATGCTTGAATTTTTGTAAATAAACGCGTACATTTTTGTGAAAAATTTGTAAATTTTTATAAGAATTGCGTGGATTTTTGTAAGAAATGCGTAAATTTTTGTAATTGTTGAAATTATGTAATTAACGCGTGAATTTTTGTAATTGCTTGAATTTTTGTAACATGTGATTTTTTTTAAAAAGGCGTACATTTTTGTGAAAAATGCGGTTTTTATAAAAAAAAACGGGAACATTTTTATAAGAAATGCGTGGAATTTTAAGAAATATCTAAATTTTTCTAAAAATTTCGTGAATTTTTGTAATAAATGCCTGAATTCTTTGTAAGAAATGCGTAAATTTTTGTAATGGTTTAAATTTTTTGTAAATTTTTGAAAGAAATTCGTAAATTTTCCTAAAAAATGCTTGAATCTCTATAAAAAAAACGCCTAAATTTTTGTAAGAAATTCATAAATTTTTGTAATTGTTTGAATTTATGTAATAAACTCGCGAATTTTGGTAATCGCTTGAATTTTTGTAAGTGATATGTTAATATTTTAAAAAAGGAGTAGATTTTAGTAAAAAATGCGATTTTTATAAAAAAAACACGTACATTATTTTATGAAATCTAAAATTTTAAGAAATGCCTAAATTTTGTAAAAATTTCGTGAATTTCTGTAATAAATGCTGGAAGTTTTGTAAGAAATGAGTAAATTTTGTAATTGTTCAATTTTTTTTAAGAAATCGTCAATTCTTTGTAAGAAATGCGTAAATTTTTGTAATTGTTTAAAATTTTAAATAATTGCAAATTTTTGTCAGAAATGCGTGGATTTTTGTATAAAATGATAAAGTTTTGTAATTGTTTAAATTCTTTTAAGAAATCGTGAATTATTTGCAAGAAATGAGTAAATTTTTGTAAAAATTGCACGTAATTTTTTTTAAAAATGCGTAACTTTTTGTAAAAAGCGCTTAAATTTTTGTGAGAAATGCGCAAATAAGGTAATAAATGCTTGGATTTTTGTAAGCAATTCGTATACTTTTGTAATTGCCTGAATTTATATAATAAACACGTGAATTTTTGGAATTGCTGTAATTTTGTAAGAAATATGTGAATTTTTTAAAAAAAAAGCGTACATTTTTGTGAAAAATGCGTAAATTATTATAAGAATCGCACAGATTTTTATAAAATAAACGCATACATTTTTGTAAGAAATGCGTAAATTTTTGTAATTTTTTTTAAAAAATTCGTAAATTTTTGTAAAAAATGTGTGAATTATTGTAAAAAATGCATAAACTTAAACAAATGCGTGGATTTTTGTAAACAATGGTGTGAATTTTTTTAATTGTTTAATTTTTTGTAAAAAATCGTGAATTTTTGTAAGAAAGGCTTGAATTTTTATAAAAAAATGCGTACATTTTTTTTTAAGAAATGCGTAAATTTTTGTAAGAATTACATGGATTTTTGTAAGAAATGCGTAAATTTTTCTAACAATTTAAATTGTTGTAAGTAATCGTGAATTTTAGCAAGACAAGCGTGAATTTTTATAAAAAAGTGTAAATTTTGTATGAAATGCGTCGATTTTTATAATTGTGTAAATTATTGTAAGAAATCGTGAATTTTCATGAAAAAGGCGTGAATTATTGTAAGAATTGCGTGGATTTTTATAAAAAAAACGCGTATTTTTTGTAAGGAATACATACATTTTTATAACAAATACGTGGATTTTAAGAAATGCGTAATTTTTGTAATAAATGCTTGAGTTTTTGTACAAAAGCGTACATTTTTGTGAAATTTTTTTGTAAGAAATGAGTTGATTTTTCTAAGAAATAGCAAATTTTTGTAATTGTTTAAATTTTTTAAGAAATCGTGATTTCTTTGTAAGAAATGCGTGAATTTTAATAAAAAACCGCGTACATTTTTGTAAGAAATACTCAAATTTTGGTAAAAAATGCGTGAATTTTTGTAATAAATGAGTGAAATTTTATAAAAATCACCTACAAATTTTGTAATTGTTTAAATTTTTGTAAGAAATACTTGAATTTTTATTAAATCGCGTACATTTTTGTAAAAAATGCGTACATTTTAGTAATTGTGTGATTTTTTGTAAGAAATGTATAATTTTTTGTAAGAAATGCATAATTTTTTGTAAGAAGTGTCTAAATTGTTGTAAAAAGTGTCTAATTTATAATTATTTTTACTATAAGAAATTTATAACATTAATTATTGCCAGAAATACATACATTTTTAAAATAATGTATATTTTTTGCAATAAATATAAAAATGTAATGGTTATTGTATTGCAAAAAAATATATAATGTATTGTTTTTTTTACAAAAAATACATATTTTGCTCAAGAAATGCTTCTATTTTTACAAGAAATGCGTAAATTTTTGTAACTGTATATATTTTTGTAAGAAATGCGTGAATTTTTATTAAAAAAATGCTTACATTTTTGTAAGAAATGCGTAATTTTTTTATAATTTTGTGAAGTTTTGTAAGATATGCCTAATTTACAATAATTTGTACTGCAAGAAATTTATAACATTAATTATTGCTAGAAATACATACGTTTTTGAAAACAATATTTTTTGCAATAAATATAAAAATTTATTGAAAATGTTTTTTGCAGGAAATGGATATTATGCATTAATTCAAGAAATGTGTCAATTTTTATCAGAAATCGTATATTTTTGTAACTACATGAAGTTTTCTAAGAAATACGTACATTTTTTTAAGAAATGTGTAAATTTTTGTAAGAATGGGAAAATATGTTTATTTTGTAAAAACTATGATTATTTTGCATAAACTATTATTACTTTACTTGAAAATGTATTTATTTTGTAAAATGATTTGTAAGAAATCGAAATTTTTTTTAAAAAAAAATTTATATTTTTAGATTACATAAAGGTGAAGAAGTGTATTCTATCGACTGCGGAGACGAAGCAGCATTATGGTTTTCAAGATGTGTATTAGAAAAAGACAGTGGCTTGCGTTTGGGATATCACGATGCCAATCCTAACGTCAGGAGGAACGTTAAACATATCAAAAAAACAATTTTGAATTACTATAAAAATTTTTCTAGTCTTTCAACAGTAAGTGCTGTTTGGATTTAAAATAACAGGATTATATTGTTTTTTATTTTAGGGTCTATATACCGATGATACCAGTATACATCTAATTAGTCAACCTTCTGTGAAAGACTTACAGGAAAAAATTAATACTAGCACCATAACGGTCAATCATTTTAGACCTAATCTTGTGGTGGATGGTATTGGATTAAAACCTTATGAAGAAGACGAATGGGAATGGATTAAAATAGGTGACGTCATTTTAAGGACTGTCAGAGATTGTGTAAGATGTATGATTCCCACTATCGATCCTGATACCGGGATTAGAAATAAAAACAGGGAACCTTTGGCAACTTTGGAAAAGTAAGTAAAAAAAAATTAAATAGAAAAATAAATTTTTGTTTTTTTACATTAGTTTTTGGACAAAAAAATAATCAACAAAGTAGTTTTTGATTTGTCAAAAAAATTGTTTTTTTTGTGAACAAATGTGGTCGCAAATTGTCATTTAGTTGGATTATTTGTGAACACTGTTTTTTTTTTTTTTAAACGTACAGTTTTTGAGAACAAAATTGGATTTTTAATAAAAAAATAATTTTTTTATAACAAAATTGGCTTATTTGTGAACATACGTAGCTTTTTTATGAACAAACGTAGATTGGATTATTTGTGAACAAAGTTGTTTTTTTAGAAAAATGATTTTTTATTTATAAAATTAATATCACACATAAATTTTTTTATGGATAAAATTAAGTTTCTTTTAATTTGATTTTCTATGAACAATAATGTATTTTGTAGATAAAAAAAAGTTCATTAATAATTTTTAATGAACAAAAATAGTTTTTTAACAAAAAAAAATAACATTTTGTCAACAAAATTGTGTTATTTGTGAACAAACGTGGATTATTTGTGAACAAAATTTGATTATTTGTGAACGAAATTGAATTATTTGTAAACAAAATTGGATTATTTATGAACAAAATTTAATTTTTTTGTGAACGTACGTAAATTTTTCTACGAATAAAATTATTTCTCTTTTAATTCATTTTCTCGAATAATGGATTTTTTCGATGAACAAAAGTCTGGCCGTTTTTTTAAATTTACTATTTACAATTTTTTTTTTAGGTACAGGATTAGCAATGGTCCGGACGCGCTACCGGTTATGGGCCTACAATTAGAAGTGAGAAAAACTGGTCAATTGAAAGTTGGAGAAAAAGTGTTTATTGCTAGAAAATGAAAAAAAAATAGTTTCTTACAAAAGATCAGATATTTTTGTGAGATATTTATGTAAATAATGAAATTTTAATGTAATAATAAAATATATATTATAATAATTTTCATACATTATACTTTCCCTGATGATCAAAATGATATCAAAAATCATAGTAACCAGGATTAAAATGGTAAATAAACAGGTTCAAGCATTTTGCCCTTTACCCCTTAAGTTTGTCCTTAAGGGGTAAAGGGCCAAATACTTAGAGGGTAAATGGGAAAAATATTTTTACATGGCCAGTCTTAAGGGGTAATAACCAAAAATATTTTTACATTGACAGGCTAAGGGTAAAGGAGTCAAATATATTTACATATAGGTGTAAGGAGCAAAAATTCCAACTGATCTTATATAAGTAGGCCTAAACTTATAGCCAAATGATGCCATCAATCATCAGTAAGTCGCCCCAGAGCGCCACATTAAATTATAATAATAGTTGTCCCTTCCCTGCACAAGCCTTTGGCTTCTGGGGTTCACTCGTAAAGGGGTGAAATATAAGGAGAGTATTATTATTATTAATCTAGTGTAAAGGGCCCAAATATTCAAATTAGAAAATATCGAAAAAAAATTGAAACAATGAATAAAATAAGAAAAAAATAAAAAAAAACGGAAATAACTGGAAAAATTGAATGAAATCAGAAAAATTGAAAATAAATGGGAAAAAATTGGAAAATCTGAAATTCTCTCTCTTCATGTCTATCTCTCTCTCTCTTTCTCATTTGCTTTTTTTTTCTTATTTTCCTATTTATTTCGATTTCTCCTTTTTTCATAATTTTTCCCATTTTTATATATTTCCGTTATTTTTCCCATTTTATTTATTTTTTTTTGTAATTTTCTCCATTTTCCCCGGTTTTCCCTTGATTTTCTCTATTTCCTATTTTTAATAATTGTATTCTATTTTACTTTATTTTTTCCAATTTTTCTATATTTTCTCTATTTTTGTCCGTTTTTAATATCTTTTCTAAATTTATCCTGTTTGTCCCTATTTTTCCCAAATTTTTATCTTTTTTTTTCCATATTTTTTTTTATATTTTAATATTTTTTCTAATTTTATCCTGTTTGTCCCTATTTTTCCCAAATTTTAAACCTTTTTTCCCATATTTTTTTTATCATAGTTTTTCCAATTTCTCACTATTTTCTTTATTATTCATTATTTATCCCTATTTTTTTTCTTCTTTTTCCAGATTTTTTACTATTTCCTTTATTTTTGCTTATTTTTATCTATTTTTCTCTACTTTTCCTATTTTGCTTTATTTTTTCTATTTTTCTTTGTTTTTGTCTATTTTTTCTGTTTTGTTATTTTTTGCCCTATTTTAATTTATTGTTCCCCATTTTTACTTTTATTTTCTCTGTTTTTCCTATTTTTTTTTCTCATTTTTCCTATTTTTCACATTTTCCGATTTTTCCCATTATTTTCCTTATTTTTTCTGTTTTACTTTATTTTTACCTTTTTTTCTTATTTTTCTGTTTTTCCCATTTTCCCCTAATGTTTCCCTTTTTTTAATTTTTCCGTATTGTTTCTTATTTTTTTCTATTTTCTGTATTTTTGTCTATTTATTGCTTTTTTGCCCCATTTTAATTTATTGTTCCGCATTTTTACCTTTATTTTCTCTGTTTTTCCTATTATTTTCTCATTTTTCCTTTCTTCCCATTTTCACATTTTCCAATTTTTTCCTATTTTTCCCATTTTCACATTTTCCTATTTTTTTCTATTTTTCCCATTTTTCCTGTTTTTCCCATTAGTTTCCCTATTTTTTTTCCATTTTACTTTATTTTTGTCTTTTTTCCCGTTTTCTAATTTTTTTTTCTGGTTTTCCCCATTTTCCCTAATTTGTCCCTATTTTTGCGTATTTTCTTATTTTTTTCTAGTTTTTCAATTTTTTCTTAATTTCTCTCTATTTTTTACTACTTTTAAAAATTGTTACATATTTTTCCATAGCTTTCGCTATTTTTTATTATTTTTTTCCATTTCCCTTAATGTTTCCTTATTGTTTTCTATTTTACTTTATTTTTTTTACTTTTCTATATTTTCTCTATTTATGCCTGTTTTTCTATTTTTCAAATTTTTTCCTGTTTGTCGATATTTTTCCCTTACTTTTTCTTATTTTTCCAGATTTTTACTATTTCCTTCTTTTCCTTATTTTTATTTGTTTTTCTTTATTTTCTCTACTTTTCCCTATTTTGCTTTATTTTTTTCTACTTTTCTTTATTTTTCTGTATTTTTCTGTTTTGCTGCCTATTATACTTTGTTTTTACCTTTTGCTGCTTTTCCTATTTTTTCTCATTTTTTTTTCTATTTTTCCCATTTTTCTTATTCTTCCCATTTTCCTATTTTCTCATTATTTTCCTTGTTTTTTTTTTATTTTACTTTATTTTTCCTTTTTTCTCTTTTTCCTGTTTTTCCTCTTTTTTTTCTGTTTTTTCCTATTTTCCACTATTTTTTTCTATTTTTCCGTATTATTATTTTCTAGTTTTTCAAATTCTTCATTTATCTCTATTTTCTACTATCTTGCCAAATTGTTCTATTTTTTTCAATATTTTTCGTTACTTTTCATTTTTTTTTCCAATTTTCCCTAATTTCTCCTTATTGTTTTCTATTTTACTTTATTTACTTCGCAAATTTTTAATATTTTTTTCTAATTTTTTCTTATTTTCCAAGATTTTTTACTATTTCTTTTTTTTCCATATATTATATTTATTTTTCTTCACTTTTCCCTATTTTGCTATTTTTTTCTATTTTTCTTTATTTTTGTCTAATTTTTCTGTTTTGCTTTTTTTGCCCTATTTTAATTTATTTTTCCCCATTTTTACCTTTATTTTCTCTGTTTTTCCTATTTTTTTCTCATTTTTTCTATTTTCCGTATTTTTTCTTATTTTTTCCTAGTGTTTCAAATTTTTGCTATTTTTCATTATTTTTTCCTATTTTCCCCAAGTTTCCCTTATTGTTTTATATTTTACTTTATTTTTTCCTACTATTCCATATTTACTCTATTTTCCCTGTTTCTCCTATTTTTTCTATTTTTTTTCCTGTTTGTCCCTATTTTTTCCCAAATTTTTATCTTTTTTTCTTATTTTTTCATAGTTTTTATAATTTCTCACTATTTTTCTTTATTATTCTTTATATTTCTCTATTTTTCCTCAACTTTTTCATTATTTTCCCTTATTTTTTCCTATTTTCGTTACGTTACAATTTCAGATTGTTAAATGATACCGCAAGCCGTATTAATGATCTTAGTTCCGAAAATATTATAAAAATATTTTATCAATAGGAGCGCTTCTGTATTTTATCAAAATAACGATTTATCTTTTATCAATTGCAGATAAAAAGCAACCAAACAGGTACGTCTTAGCACATATTCAATATTAAAAATAAATTAAATTTTTCAGACAAATCAAATAAAATATTGATACAAAAATATTCCCCATTGTAGATATTTTATAATGAAATTATTTTAAGAAATTCCTTTTTCTTATCGTAACAATAATTTTTCTTGTTTTGGAATTTCATTATTATCTCATTAAGTAATTATGGAACTATACTAATGTTTATTATTTAATATAAAAAGGGGACTCCGGTACTGTAAATAAACAATTTAAACTTATCAAAATTGTTATTAAGTGTCAGAGTTCAACAATACATTATTAAGAAAACATTCTTTACGAATAGAATATAATTTTATTTATAAATAAAATGAAAAAAATAATTTTTAGCATCATAATATACATTTTTGTTAATGTAGAATGTGAAAGTAAGTAAAAAAAATTATAATTTAGTGTTATTATTTTTATTTTTATAGAATTCGATACTACTTTGGGCCACATAAAGCCTAAAACCAGCTCTGATGTTCAAGCTAAAGCAGTTGAACAACTTATTCAAAGGATAATACCAGGACATGCTTCTAAATTTTCTGTAATCATCGATCCTGAATTTTTGATTAAGGATAAAGAAGCCTTTAAGGTAAATTATATAATAATTTAACACGTTAGGTGCCTAAATTTGAAATTAACTTAAATAAAACATATTACAACCCTGTATTTTTATTGATTTGTTTTAAAGAAACATTCCTGTTCACAGGTGTATAAAGACCCAAACGGCATCATTAATCTAATAGGAACAACGGGTGTTTTAGCATCGACAGCACTTAACTACTACTTAAAGTATTTTTGTTATGCTCACATTTCTTGGGAAGCCTCTCAGCTGAATTTACCGGATGAACTTCCTGATGTCAACGTTACGATTCCTTTTAACGACAGGTAAACAAAATAACAAATCATTAAAACGATCACTAATATTTTTTATTTAGATTCCGTTATTATCAAAACGTTTGTACGACTAGCTACAGCTTCGTTTGGTGGAATTGGCAAGATTGGGAGAAACATATAGATTGGATGGTTCTAAACTCGTTCAATTTCGTACTGGCGTTTAATGGACAAGAAGCTATATGGGAAAGGGTCTATAAAAAGCTTAATTTTACTCAAGAAGACATCGACGAACATTTTACTGGACCAGCATTCTTATCATGGTGAGTAAATGATGCTGGAACAGCTGCGGAAGCTATTCTAGAAGATTTTTTATGTCCTGGAACCTGTTTCAGAATAAGATATCTATAAACCATTCAAGAAGCTATTTTATGATAGATTGGATACCATTAAAGAATAAAATTTTAGCTCTAGAAGTCTCTTGAAGCTATTCTGGTATAATTTTTAGCTCAAAAAAGTTTACCACATGAGTTTTTGGACCCAGAAGTTTGGCATGCATAAAAATTTTTAGCTCTGAAGACTCTAGAAGCGATTCTGGCATAATTTTTAGTTCAAAAAAGTTTACCACACTAGTTTTTGGAGCCAGAAGTTTAGAATGCATAAAATTTTTAGCTCTGAAGACTCTAGAACGGATTCTGGCATGATTTTTATCTCAAAAAAATTTACCACATCATTTTTAACTCAAAAAAATTTACCACATGAGTTTTTGGAGCCAGAAGTTTAGCATGCATAAAAATTTTAGCTCTGAAGACTCTAGAAGCGATTCTAGTATGATTTTTAGCTCAAAAAAGTTTACCACATGAGTTTTTGGAGCCAGAAGTCTAGCTTGCATAAATTTTTTAGTTCTGAAGACTCTAGAAGCGATTCTGGCATAATTTTTTGATCAAAAAAGTTTACCGCGTGAGTTTTTGGAGCCAGAAGTTTAGCATAGATAAAATTTTTAGATCTGAAGGCTCTAGAAGCTATTCTGGCATGGTTTTTAGCACAAAAAGTTTACCACATGAGTTTTTGGAGCCAGAAGTTTAGCATGCATAAAATTTTTAGCTCTGAAGACTCTAGAAGCGATTCTGGCATGGTTTTTACCTCAAAAAAGTTTACCACATGAGTTTTTGGAGCCAGAATTTTAGCATGCTTAAAATTTTTAGCTCTGAAGACTGTAGAAGCAATTCTGGCATACTTTTTAGCTCAAAAAAGTTTACCACATGAATTTTTGGAGCCAGAAGTTTAGCATGCTTTTCTGTATAACTTATTTGCAATCGAGAAATGTAGAATCTATTTTTTGTTGATGATTTTGGCTATAGAAGATCTAGAAGCTATTTTAGGACAATTTTTTTGATCCTGATAGCCTTTAAATCCCTAGACATAATCCTAAGAGAAGATTTTTCAATTCTAGAAGATTGGAAATTATTCTAAAACATGGTTTTTGAATTAAAAAGGTCTAAAAACTATTCTAGATAAGCTTTTTTTAAATGTAGAAACTCGATTTTGACTTTAGAAGTTCTTGAAGATGTCTTAGGATGAGTTTTTTTTGACCCATTTTTAATATCTACAAACAACTCAAAGTGAATGAAAGTTCCTCTAGATTCCCTTTTTTTTAATTAATAAGGTCTAACAGCTATTCTAGACAAGCTTCATTAAATCTGGAAACTCTGGAGCAGCATAAAAACTATTCTTAGACAATTTTGACACTATGAGCTGTTCCAGGTACGACTTTTGCTGTAGAAGAAATTGAAGCTGTTTTAGGATTAGTTTTTTTTGACTTCACAGCTTTTAAATATCTAAAAACGATTCAAAGAAAATGGAAGTTACTCTAGATTGATTGTTTTGAATTAAGAGGGTCTAAAAACTATAGAAAAACTTGAAGCTGTTTTAGGATAAATTTTTGTTTACCTGACACCTTTTAAATCTCTAGAAACAAGTTAGAGAGAAGCTTTTTTAACCCTGAAAGATTGGATATAATTAACTTATAAGTTTTATAGCTACAGAAGCTGTTTTAATTATTCTTTTCCAGTTATAGAATGGCAGGAAGCTATTATAAGATATTTTAGAATCGATTCTGGCATAAATTTTAGTTCAGATGAGATTTTTGAATCCAGCACTTTAGAAGATTTTTCTAGATATGCTTATTGGACTCAGAAGCTATTTTCTAAAGGTTTTTTTAGCTGTAGAAGGTCTGAAAGTTATTCTGGATAAGTTTTTTTGGCTATAGAAAATCTTGAAGCTATTTTAGGGCAAGTTTTTGTTTACCTGACACCTTTTAAATCTCTAGAAACAAGTTAAAGAGAAGCTTTTTTAACATTAAAAGATTGGATATAATTATCACATAAGTTTTATAGCTAGAGAAGCTGTTTTAAGTATTCTTTTCTAGTTATAGAATCTATTATAAGTTATTCTGGCATAAATTTTAGTTCAGATGAGATTTTTAGATCCAGCCCTTTAGTAAATTTTTCTAGATATGCTTATTGGACCTATAAGCTATTTTCTATAGTGTTTAGCTGCAGTGCATCTGAAAGTTTACACTTATTCTAGATACGATTTTGGCTATAGAAGATCTAGAATCTGTTTTGGGATATAACTGCAGCACCATAAGTATTTTAGCTATCAAAGCTCTTTTTATTACTCTTTTTGACTGCAGAATGGCAGGAAGCTATTTTTTCGATATAGAAGCTATTCTAGTGAAGCTTATTATATTGTTTTTAGGCTACGAATGGGAAATATGCGGGGTTGGGGTGGTCCCTTGTCTTCGGCTTGGCACGAAAGGTCGATCTGGTTGCAGAAAAAAATCTTGGAAAGAATGAGAAGTTTTGGAATTATTCCAATTTTACCTGCATTTGCTGGGCATTTACCAAGAGCTATGAGAAGGTAGATTTAAACTATTTTTAATATTTCTGATAATATTTGGGTTCTTTTAGAGTATATCCTGATGTTAATGTAACGAAAATGAATATTTGGAATAATTTTAATGATTCTTATTGTTGTCCTTATTTTATTGATCCAACTGAATCTATGTTTAAGATTATTGGAAAAATGTTTATAGAAGAGGTAATATTAAAATTATTTTCTTGAGATCGATATTTTTTGATTGTTTGTTTTTTTTTTGTAGCAAACTAAAGAGTTTGGTACTGATCATGTTTACAATTGCGATAGCTTTAATGAAGTAGATCCTGTTACGACAGATTTGACTTACTTATCTGATGTTGGTAAAAGCATTTTTGGTGCCATGACAGACGCAGATCCTCAAGCTGTATGGTAAATTTCAGTAAATATTTAAATACACCTCTGTAATAATTACAAAAAATTTCGAAGACGGTCCTGTCTAAATATAAAGCAGCACCGGGTTCTAAATTTTAGTTTAATATTTCTAAGTAGGATTTGTGGTAATTATCTTTGTAATAATTACTAAAATTTTTGAATACGGTTCTATCTAACTAGAAACCAGTACCGGCTTGTAAATTTTCCTTATTTAATTTTAAGTAGAATATTTGTTAATTCTCGTTGTAACAATTACTAAAATTTTTGAATACGGTCCTTTCTAACTAGAAACCAGTACCGGCTTGTAAATTTTACTTACTTCATATTAAGTAGGATTTTTGATAATTCTTGTTGTAATAATTACTAAAATTTTTTAATACGGCCCTATCTAACTAAAAATCAGTACCGGTTTCTAAATTTTACTTACTTAGTTTTAAGCAGGATTTTTTTTCTAATTTTCGTTGTATTTATTTCGTTGCAATAATTACTAAAATTTTTGAATACGGTCCTATCTAACTAGAAACCAGTACCGGCTTGTAAATTTTACTTACTTAATATTAAGTAGAATTTTTGATAATTCTTGTTGTAATAATAACTAAAATTTTTAAATACGGTCCTATCTAACTAGAAACCAGTACCGGCTTGTAAATTTTACTTACTTAATATTAAGTAGGATTTTTGATAATTCTTGTTGTAATAATTACTAAATTTTTTTAATACGGTCCTATCTAAATCGAAAGCAGTACCGGTTTCTAAATTTTACTTACTTAGTTTTAAACAGGATTTTTTTCTAATTTTCGTTGTATTTATTTCGTTGCAATAATTACTAAAATTTTTTAATACGGTCCTATCTAACTAGAAACCAGTACCGGCTTGTAAATTTTACTTACTTAATTTTAAGTAGAATATTTGTTAATTTTCGTTATAAAAATTACTAAAATTTTTGAATACGGTCCTAGCTAACTAGAGAGCAGTACCGGCTTCTAAATTTTACTTACTTAGTTTTAAACAGGATTTTTTCCTAATTTTCGTTGTATTTATTTCGTTGCAATAATTACTAAAATTTTTGAATACGGTCCTATCTAACTAGAAATCAGTACCGGCTTGTAAATTTTACTTACTTAATATTAAGTAGAATTTTTGATAATTCTTGTTGTAATAATTACTAAAATTTTTAAATACGGTCCTATCTAACTAGAAACCAGTACCGGCTTGTAAATTTTACTTACTTAATATTAAGTAGGATTTTTGATAATTCTTGTTGTAATAATTACTAAATTTTTTTAATACGGTCCTATCTAACTAGAAAGCAGTACCGGTTTCTAAATTTTAGTTACTTATTTTTAAACATGATTTTTTTATTAATTTTCGTTGTATTTATTTCGTTGCAATAATTACTAAAATTTTTGAATACGGTCCTATCTAACTAGAAACCAGTACCGGCTTGTAAATTTTACTTATTTAATTTTAAGTAGAATATTTGTTAATTTTCGTTGTAAAAATTACTAAAATTTTTGAATACGGTCCTAGCTAACTAGAGAGCAGTACCGGCTTCTAAATTTTACTTACCTAGTTTTAAACAGGATTTTTTCCTAATTTTCGTTGTATTTATTTCGTTGTAACAATTACTAAAATTTTTGAATACGGTTCTATCCAACTAGAAACCAGTACCGGCTTCTAAATTTTACTTACTTAGTTTTAAGTGGGATTTTTGACAACTTTCTTTGCATTTATTTCGTTGTAATAATTAGTAATTTTTTTTAATACGGTCCTATCTAACTAGACCAGTACCGGCTTGTAAATTTTACTTACTTAATATTAAGTAGGATTTTTGATAATTCTTGTTGTAATAATTACTAAATTTTTTTAATACGGTCCTATCTAACTAGAAAGCAGTACCGGTTTCTAAATTTTAGTTACTTATTTTTAAACATGATTTTTTTTTAATTTTCGTTGTATTTATTTCGTTGCAATAATTACTAAAATTTTTGAATACGGTCCTATCTAACTAGAAACCAGTACCGGCTTCTAAATTTTACTTACTTAGTTTTAAGTGGGATTTTTGACAACTTTCTTTGCATTTATTTCGTTGTAATAATTAGTAATTTTTTTTAATACGGTCCTATCTAACTAGACCAGTACCGGCTTGTAAATTTTTCTTACCTAATTTTAAGTAGAATATTTGTTTTAATTATCGTTATAGCACTTATTAAATTTTTAAAGATGGTCCTAGGTAACTAGAAACCAGTACCGGCTTCTAAATTTTACTTACTTCATTTTAAGTAGGATTTTTGATAATTTTTATTGTATTAATTACTAAAATATTCGAATACGGTCCTATCTAACTAGAAACCAGTACCGGCTTGTAAATTTTCCTCATTTAATTTTAAGTAGAATATTTGTTAATTCTCGTTATAACAATTACTAAAATTTTTGAATACAGTCCTATCTATCTAAACCAGTACCGGCTTGTAAATTTTACTTCATTAATTTTAAGTGGGATTTTTGATAATTTCCGTTGTAATAATTATTAAAATTTTCGAAGACGGTCCTATCTAATTAGAAAGCAGTACCGGCTTTATAATTTTATTTACTTAATTTTCACTATTAGTTTTGATAATTTTCCTTTTTAGGGTAATGCAGGGGTGGCTTTTTGTTCACTCCTTTTTCTTTTGGACACCAACTAGAGTTAAGACTTTTTTGACTTCGGTTCCAAAAGTGAGTAAAAAAATTAATATAACTTTTTTATTTCGTAGGTTAATGCAAGGTTGGTTATTTTATAATAACGAGTTTTGGCAAAACTTGGATAGAGCTAAAGCCCTGGTCACAAGCGTACCGTTGGTATGTCAAAAATAATTGCTCATTGTTCTGTCAATATCGATTTAATATAATAATAATACTATTTCTTACCAGTTGAAGCTTGTGCGGAGAAGGGATGGTTATTATTATTATTTGGAATGATGAATTGATGTAAATTTTTTATTTTTTTTAGGGTAAAATGATTATATTAGATTTACAATCAGAAGAATTTCCTCAATTTGATAGGCTTCAGCAATATTTTGGTCAACCGTATATATGGTGTATGTTGCACGATTTTGGTGGTACCTTAGGAATGTTTGGATCAGCTAATATCATAAATGAGGTACAAATAAATAATTATCATATCACACAATTATATATATTTCTTTCTAGAACGTTATTAAAGCTAGAAATCAACAAAATAGTACGATGATAGGTACAGGTTTAACTATGGAAGGTATCAATCAAAATTACGTTATATACGATTTAATGACTGAGTCTTCTTGGAGAGATAAACCAGTTAATTTAGACGAATGGTTCAGAAATTATACCATTAGACGGTATGGGAAAGTTAACGAAAATATCATTACCGCTTGGCAGATTCTCAAAGTAAGAAGAATTTATATTTAAAAGAATTTAATGTAGAAACTTTTTATTTTAACATCTAAATACATAAAACGTTACATTCGATTATTTCCTTGACAACATGTCGCCATTACTTAACTAACCTCTAAACTCCAAAAAAAAAACCTCTTACCGCCACTCACAAATGTTAAGTGTCAGGACGCTACCAACTTAAATTGTGGCGGTAAATTTGAACGTTGGAGATTATTTGTACACTATGGGGATTCGGCCTATTTCCCCATGTTAAATCCCATAAAAAACCGCCAAGGTCCATTCTGGCAAGGTTCCGATCAGCTATAGGCCAGTCTCGAACAGATCTCGAACAGCTTTTAACAGATCTAGATCAGCTTTTAACAGATCTAGATCAGCTTTTAACAGATCTAGATCAGTTTTTAACAGGTCTCGAACAGCTTTTAACAGATCCAGTAGATCAGCTTTTAACAGGTCTCGAACAGCCTTTAACAGGTCTCGAACAGCTTTTATCAGGTCTCAAACAGGTCTTGAACAGCTTTTAATAGGTCTCGAAAGCGGATCAAACCTACCCTGTTAAAAGCTGTTCTAGACCTGTTAAAAACTGTTAGAGACCTGTTAAAAGATGTTTCAGACCTGTCCGAGACTTGTCTAGCGCGGATCAGAACCTTAAACCGATACGCGAGCTCGAATGATAAGCGAGCTCGAATGAGCTAAAATTTCTTGTGTGGGGAAATAGCCCTAATCTCCATAGTACATTTACACTGTTGCCACTTTGACAAAAATTGTTCAAGTATTAATATTTTTATTTTTCTTTAATTTTAAGGATTCTATTTACAATTTTAATGGATTAAATTTACTTCGTGGGGGATACGCCATCACATCGACTCCTAGCTTAAAGTTAAATATTTGGGTAAGAGTTTGTAGTATAAAAAAAAATAATTTAAATTATTAAATAATTTTTAGACTTGGTACAATTATAGTGATGCGTTTAAGGCTTGGGATATATTTGTAGAAAATTCTGATAACCTCAAAGACAGTCCTGGATTTTTACACGATCTAGTTGATTTAACTAGACAAGTTTTGCAAATTAATGGTGATTTTTATTATAAAAAAATTGTTACTGCATTTATATTAAAAGATTATGAACGATTTAGTCAAGAATCTATTATTTTTAAAAATATTTTTGATGATTTGGAATTAATACTGTCCACCAATAAAGCATTTTTGTTAGGACCATGGATTGAGTCCGCTAAAAATTGTGCAAATAATTCAAAGGTTTGCTTTTTTTTTAATTTAAAAATTTCTATTTTTTATATAATTTTTCTTAGGAACAAGATCTTTTTGAATATAATGCACGTAATCAAATCACTCTTTGGGGACCAAATGGACAAATCATTAATTATGCCAATAAACAATGGTCAGGTAAGACTAATATAAACGTAAACTCCAACATAAGCGTACCAAAAATAAATTACCTAAAGGATTAAATTTTATTAAAATTTATTTTTCTAACAGGTATAGTGGCTAATTATTTTAAACCCCGTTGGGATTTATTCATATCAGCCATGAATACCAGCCTAGCGGAAAATAAAACGTTTAATGAACGAACCGTAAAGCAGACAATATTCGTAGAAGCTGAGGAACCATTTACTTTTGACAGAACTATATTCCCAGTAGAACCGACAGGTAATAAAAAAATATATTAAATATTAAAGTATAGTGAAGAAAACATACTTTTGTGCCAAGATTTTTCTGAGATTTTATTTATTTGGTACAAGTCCATTTTATTGATATATTTTTCTAAGACTATAACATGTTCTATACTATTTTTGATAGCACACTTTTAATCTAGTTTCTTCCTAAGTCAGTATTTATGACCTAATTCTGTTAGCCCATTTATAATCCAGTATTTGTGCTAAACTTTCCCTAAACCAGTATGTTAGCAAGTCAGTTAATTTTTTTAACCCATTTCTAATCCAATTTTTGAGCTATGTTTATGAGTAATTTTTGTTAGCCTATTTCTAATCCAGTTTTTGACTCAGTTTTTTCCTAAGTCAGAATTTTATTGAATCATAAATTTCTGATAAAGTTTTTGAAACAATACTTTCGTTAGTATGAGCAATTTTTGGTAGCCTATACCTAATTCAGGTTTTAACTCAGCTTTTTGATAAGTCAGAATTTTATTAACTAATTTTGTTAGCTCATTTCTAATCCAGCTTCTGAGCCAATATTGTTCTTAACTAATATTTTATTGAGCTATCTAGTTTTAAACTCAGTTTTTTCCTAAGTCAAATTGTATTGGGTAATATTTATTAAATTAGGTAATCAATAAATTTGAACTCCGGAAAAAACTAAGTCAATACTTGGATTAGAAATAGGCTACCAAAAATTGCTCAAAAACTGGATTGGAAATGGGTTGAAAAAGTTATTTAATAAATATGACTCAATAAAAAACTGAGTCAAAAACTGGATTAGAAATAGGTTACCAAAAATTGCACATAACCGGATTAAAAAAAATAGTTAATAAGTTAATTAGTTAATAAGAATCACTGAATAAAATTCGGAAATATAAAAAAACTGGATTAGAAATAGGTTTAAAAAATTACACATAAACAGAGCACAATCAAATAGTAGCTAAGGAAAATATTGGCTCAAAAAAACTGGATTAGAAATGGATTAAAAAAATAGTTAATCAATATGACTCAATAAATTCGGACCCCGGAAAAAACTGCATTAAAAACTAGATTAGATATAGGCTACCAAAAATTCCTCATAAACATAGCTTAAGAAAATAGTAGCTAAGAGTATTGTCTTTGCAGCTGGATTAAAAATGGGCTAAAAAATTAGTTAATAATTATGACACAATAAAATTTTGGCTTGGAAAAACACTAAGTCAAAAACTGGATTAGAAATAGGCTGCAAAAATTGCTCATAAAGATCGCTCAATAAAATAATAGCTAAGGAAAATATTGGCTCAAAAACTGGATTAGAAATGGGTTAAAAAAATTAGTTAATAAATATGACTCAATAAAATTCTGACTTAGGAAAAAACTGAGTTAAAAACTGGATTAGGAATAGTCTACCAAAGTTTGCTCATAAATATAGCTTAATAAAATATTAGCTAAGAAAAATATTAGCTCAAAAATTGGACTAGAAATGGGTTAAAAAAATTAGTTAATAAATATGACTCAATAATATTCTGACTTAGGAAAAAACTGAGTTAAAAACTGGATTTGGAATAGTCTACCAAAAATTTTTCATAAATATAGCTTAATAAAATATTGGCATAGTAACTTCATCAGACTAATTAGTCTGATGAAGTTACTATGTAACGAAACTAGTCACTATTAAATTAATAACTTTTGTTATTTTTTGTGGAAATCTTAAAACATTGTTTTATTTATTTAAATTTAATAATGGATTTTCATCAAGTAAAAGCCGACACAGTTAAATAAGTTTGTTAGCCTATTTCGAATCTAATTTTTGGGTTAATATTTACCTGAGCTACTATTTTATTCAGCCATTTATATGAGCCCACTTCTAGTCTAGTTTAAGTGCCAATATTTTTCTGAACCATTATTTGCTTGAACCATAATTATGAACTATTTTTTTATCAAATTTCTAATCAAATTTTTGAGTTAATAATTTCTAGAACCACAATTCTATTGAGCAATAATTATGAGCTATTTTTTTAACCATTTCTAATCCAATTTTTGGATAAACACTTTTCTGAGACACTATTTTATTGAGCTATAATACAGATTTTAAGGTAATATTATTCTGAGCCACTTTTTTATTGAACTATAATACAAATTTAGAGGAAATATTTTTTTGAGCCACTTTTATATTGTGCCATAATTATGAGCTATTTTTAACCCATTTATAATCCAATTTTTGAATCAAGATTTTTAAGAGACACTATTTTATTGATCTATTATACAAATTTTGAGCTAATATTATTCTGAGCCACTTTTTTATTGAACTATAATACAAATTTCGAGGAAATATTTTCTTGATTCACTTTTTTATTATGCCATAATTATGAGCTATTTTTAATCCATTTCTAATCCAATTTTAGAATCAATATTTTTCTGAGACACTATTTTATTGATCTATAATACAAATTTTGAGGTAATATTATTCTGAGCCACTTTTTTATTGAACTATAATAAAAATTTCGAGGTAATATTTTCTTGAGCTACTTTTTTATTATCCCATAATTATGAGCTATTTTTAACCCATTTCTAATCCAATTTTTGAATCAAGATTTTTATGATATACTATTTTATTGAGCTATAAGACATATTTTGAGGTAATATTATTCTGAGCCACTTTTTATTGAACTGTAATACAAATTTCGAGGTAATATTCTTCTGAGCAACTTTTGTATTGAGCCATAATTAAGAGCTATTTTATAACCCATTTCTAATCCAATTTTTGAATAAAAATTTTTATGAGACACTATTTTATTGAGCTGTAATATGAATTTTAAGTTAATACTATTGTGAGCCACTTTTTTATTGAATTATAATATACATTTTGAGGTAATATTCTTCTGAGCCACTTTTGTATTGAGCCATAATTATGAGCTATTTTTTAACCCATATCTAATCCAATTTTCGAATCAAAATTTTCATGAGTCACTATTTTATTGATCTAATATCCAAATTTTCAGGCAATATTTTTCTGAGCGACTTTTTTATTGAGCCAAGTTTAAATAATTTTTTAGAATTCAAATATATAAATTATTTTTCTGATCTGTTCCTATTGTCTTTAATTTTAGTAGTCAACATTTTTTCAGCTTATGTATTAGCCTTACGTTTTTTATATATATTTTTTAAATAAATGATGTGCGCTACTGTTTCTAGGCGTTAAGGTAGGGCAGTTGACGTTCGCGCACGGTTCATTTGTTGATTAAATTATGCTGGTGACCCAAT
Source organism: Neocrepidodera transversa (assembly GCA_963243735.1). NCBI lineage: Eukaryota > Metazoa > Arthropoda > Insecta > Coleoptera > Chrysomelidae > Neocrepidodera > Neocrepidodera transversa. The sequence continues at coordinate 9,138,283 of OY725344.1, forward strand.
TTAATGATTAATTAGTCTGTTCGCTCACTTGAGGCTTGCGAATTATATAAAATGTTGGTTCGCATGTTCATTCATAATTTTGTGTTTTTGAGAATTATAAAAATAGCCGCAAAAATTTTTTATTTAGTGTTTTTATTTTCTAGGAGATACTGTTGAAGCCGCAAAGAAAATTCATAAAAAATGGGCTATACATTATGAGAAAAAAAATTTAACTATAATATAAAAAAATTGTAGGAAGTATCAGCAAACGAAATTGTGATTTAATCTTTAATAAAATAAATTATATTAAACAAAATATGTATATTTTTTAATTTCACACAAAAACAGGAAATTTTTGTTCACTATACGGAAATTTTTTCACCATTTTCTGATATAAACACCATAAAATAATAACAAGAATATACTGGCGCCTTTTTAAAACTTATTTTTTGATATATCTTTCCTAAGTGATAATTAAAACTAAATAATATATACAAATATAAAAGCCTGAACAGTAAGTTCAGTTATTTTTTTAAAAGGCAATTTTCTTCTATAAGATCGATTCGACCAAAATTTATTATTATCGTCGTTAGTTATTTTAACGGCGACATTAATCTTTAAACAATGGTGGTACCCTATAGACGCATGAATCTTTTTGCGGACATCCACATATCCTTATAAGTCCAAGACGAGTTCACATCGTGAATGTAAATCTTTTTCAACAGGATTTTATGAATGAGCTGCAAAAAGATTGATTATAGAAATTATTTTAACAAACTAGATTTTAAAAATGTGGTTGTATAAAAATTCTGAAGTAATAAAAACCTTTACGTGATATATACACGCCGTTTAACCTCATTATTTCGAATGGCACAAATTTTATCGTTGTAATTTATTTGGATATAAAAACGCTGGAAAGAAATAATAAGAATTATTGTCACTTTGTAACAAAACGTTTTTATAGCCTTTTATAAAAAAAATATCTGAACGTTACTGATTTTTTTATATGTACCAATTTTCTAATCCATAAATTTTTGTTGCCAAATTAAGAAAAAATATATTATAGCCTTTGTAAAAAATAATCTGAACGTTACTGAATTTTTTGTAAAAACCATTTTTTTGATCAATAACAATTTGGTTTCTAAATTAATAAAAAATAATTATAGCCTTTGTAAAAACCAATTTTTTGATCAATAAGAATTTGGTTGCTAAAAAATATTATAGCCTTTTTAAAAAAATAATTTGTACGTTACTGAATTTTTTGTATGAACCAATTTTCTATCCATCAATTTTTGGATCCCAAATTAAAAAAAAATTCTTATAGCCTTTGTAAAAAATTATCTGAACGTTACTGAATTTTTTGTAAAAGCCAATTTTTTGCTCAATATTATAGCCTTTGTAAAAAATAATCTGAACGTTACTGAATTATTTTAACAAAAAATATTTTTTTTGAACAATAACAATTTGGTTGCTAAATGAATAAAAATTCTGATAGCCTTTGTAAAAAAAAATATTCTGCACGTTACTGAATTTTTTGTATGAACCAATTTTCTGATCCATCAATTTTTGGTTCCCATATTAAAAAAAAATTCTTATAGCCTTTGTAAAAAATTATCTGAACGTTACTGAATTTTTTTTAAAAACCAATTTTTTGATCAATAACAATTTGGTTGCTAAATTAATAAAAAATTATTATAGCCTTTGCAAGAAATAATTTGTACGTTACTGAATTTTTTGTATGAACCAATCTTCTGATCCATCAATTTTTGGTTCCCATATTAAAAAAAAAATTCTTATAGCCTTTGTAAAAAATAACCTGAACGTTACTGATTTTTGTAAAAACAAATTTTTTGATCAATAACAATTTGGTTGCTAAATTAATAAAAAATTATTATAGCCTTTGTAAAAAGATAATCTGTAAGTTACTGAATTTTTTGTATGAACCAATTATCTAATCCATAAATTTTTGGTTCCCAAATTAATAAAAAATTCTCATAGCCCTTTGTAAACATAATCTGAACGTTACTGAATTTTTTGTAAAAACCTTATTTTTGATCAATAATAATTTGGTTGCTAAATTAATAAAAAATTATTATACTTTGTGAAAAAAATAATCTGTATGTTACTGAAATTTTTGTGTGAATTTTCTAATCCATAAATTTTTGGTTTCCAAATTTTAAAAAAATTCTTATAGCCTTTGTAAAAAATAATCTGAACGTTACTGAATTATTTTAACAAAAAATATTTTTTTTGAACAATAACAATTTGGTTGCTAAATTAATAAAAATTCTGATAGCCTTTGTAAAAAAATAATTGAACGTTACTGAATTTTTTGCAAAAACCAATTTTTTGATCAATAACAATTTGGTTGCTAAATTAATAAAAAATTATTATAGCCTTTGCAAGAAATAATTTGTACGTTACTGAATTTTTTGTATGAACCAATCTTCTGATCCATCAATTTTTGGTTCCCATATTAAAAAAAAAATCATAGCCTTTGTAAAAAATAATCTGAACGCTACTGAATTTTGGGTAAAAACAAATTTTTTGAACAATAACAATTTGATTGCTAAATGAATAAAAATTCTTATAGTTTTTGTAAAAAAAAATAATCTGCACGTTACTGAATTTTTTGTATGAACCAATTTTCTAATCCATCAATTTTTGGTTCCCAAATTAAAAAAAAAATCTTATAGCCTTTGTAAAAAATAATCTGAACGTTACTTAATTTTTTTGTAAATACCAATTTTTTGATCAATAACAATTTGGTTGCTAAATTAATAAAAAATTATTATAGCCTCTGTAAAAAATAATCTGTACGTTTTTGTATGAACCAATTTTCTAATCCATAAAGTTTTGGTTCCCAAATTAAAAAAAATTCTTATAGCATTTGTAAAAAATAATATGTAAGTTTGTGAATTTCTTGGTTCCCAAATTAAAAAAAAAATCTTTGTAAAAAAATAACCAATTTCTTAATCTATAATTTTTGGTTAATAAACCAAAAAATAATCGTATAGCCTTTGTACAAAAATAATTTCATTGTCTTTGTAAAACAATAATCTGAACGTTACTGAATTTTTTGTAAAAACAAATTTTTTGATCAATAACAATTTGGTTGCTAAATTAATAAAAAATTATTATAGCCTTTGTAAAAAGATAATCTGTAAGTTACTGAATTTTTTGTATGAACCAATTTTCTAATCCATAAATTTTTGGTTCCTAATTTAAAAAAATAGCCTTTGTAAAAAAATAACCAATTTCCTAATCCATCATTTTTTTTTTAGTTGATAAATCAAAAAATAATCGTATTGCCTTTGTAAAACAATAATCTGAACGTTACTGAATTTTTTATATGAACCAATTTCCTAATCCATAAGTTTTTGGTAGCCAAATTAAAAAATAATCTTATTGCCTTTGTAAAACAATAATCTGAACGTTAGCGAATTTTTTTCATAAACCAATTTCCTAATCCATAATTTTTTGGTTGCCAAATCAAAAAATTATCTTAATGCCTTTGTACAAAAATAATTTAAACGTTTCTGAAATTTTTATATGAACCAATTTCCTAATCCATAAGTTTTTGGTATCCAAATTAAAAAATAATCTTATTGCCTTTGTAAAACAATAATCTGAACGTTACTGAATTTTTTTCATAAACCAATTTTCTAATCCATAAGATTTTGGTTGCCAAATTAACAAAAAAATCTTATAGGATTAATAAAAAATAAATTAAACTTTTTATAGGAACCAATTTCCTAATCCATAAGTTTTTGGTAGCCAAATTAAAAAATAATCTTACTGCCTTTATAAAACAATAATCTGAACGTTACTGAATTTTTTTCATAAACCAATTTCCTAATCCATAATTTTTTGGTTGCCAAATTAAAAAATAATATTTTTACCTTTGTAAAATAATAATCTGAACGTTACTAAATTTTTTATATGAACCAATTTCCTAATCCATAAGATTTTGGTAATCAAATTAAAAAATAATTTTATTGCCTTTGTAAAACAATAATCTGAACGTTACTAAATTTTTTATATGAACCAATTTCCTAATCCATAAGATTTTGGTAATCAAATTAAAAAATAATTTTATTGCCTTTGTAAAACAATAATCTGAACGTTACTTAATTTTTTATATGAACGAATTTCCTAATCCACAAGGTTTTGGTAGCCAAATTAAAAAATAATCTTATTGCCTTTATAAAACAATAATCTAAACGTTACTGAAATTTTAATATGAACCAATTTCCTAATCTATAATTTTTTGTTTGATAAATCAAAAAATAATCGTATTGCTTTTGTACAAAAATAATTACGTTACTGAACTTCTTATGTGAACCAATTTCCTAATCCATAAGTTTTTGGTAGCCAGATTAAAAAATAATCTTATTGCCTTTGTAAAACAATAATCTGAACGTTACTGATTTTTTTATATAAATCAATTTTCTAATCCATAAGATTTTGGTTGCCAAATTAACAAAAAAATCTTATAGGATTTATAAAAAATAAATTAAACTTTTTATAGGAACCAATTTCCTAATCCATAAGTTTTTGGTAACCAAATTAAAAAAATATATGAATTATTTTACATTAATAATGTACAGTGTTGCCAATAATGCATAAAATTCATAAATCTTCTGAAATTAAATTGATCGATTTTTCTGACCTATAAATTTAAATGGGACATACATTGACACGACTCTATACCCATTTATAACCATTTTTTATCTATTTTATGCGTATTCGGAGCGAGGGTGTGACTTAACCTCAATGTAGAACAGAATATATAATTGTAGCTTTGCGTGTACGTGAAGAACCATGTCAAGCCTACAGTAATGCGTTTTCTAGGATTAAATATTTCGAAATAGATGCGTGGGTTTGGGAATATTAAGGAAAAGGAAGTTGCCCATTTTAAGCTGTCATTATGATTTATTATTAAAAAATTATGGCACCTAAATAATTTTACAACAATAAAGTAATTGACTATAAAATTCTAAAAACAAAAAAGTTTATTTCTGGTAACCGAACATAGATGACACCTGGTTGAAACTGACACGAGATGAAGGTTAAACGCAAACCGTGCCGAATGCGCTGATGCATTGTCCCGAAATGAAAAGAAAAATAATTGAGGTTTAGCCAAGAGATATGTATTTACCTGAGGTTTTAGAGGTTCAACGGTGTGCCGTGGCCGTCCGACCGTAGCCCCGCATAGCCGTGCGAGCTCCTGATCCAATCAAACGGAAGGTGTCAGTTGCACCATAACAATGATTAAACTATAAGTAGAATTTATATGTTTAAGAGATAACAACATACAAATTTATAGAAAATCCCGAAACACGTCAAATTTAAATTACAAATTCACATTCTTAAACCTGAAAATGTGATCCCTACCTTCAAAGCCCTTCGAGTGACAGTTACAACCCCCAATTTTTTAAATTGGAAGTATGTGCTTGTGATATATCGTTTGAAAGGTCTCTTCAATCTCTATCCAAAAATTTTACTGTTTTCCAGTTTATTGTAAAAATTAACATTAAAAACTAAAATCATTTGATTACCGAAAAATCGCGACAATACACTCACCATGTATTACTTAATTATTCATAATGTAAAAAAATTGAATGTCAATTAATTATATGTTCAAAATGCTGTCAGAGAACGTCTTTATAACATCCTAGTCTTAAATAAAAATGTCTTCTAACTTTATTTAACATTTAACCGACCTAATCGCAAGCGTTATTCGTCCTCTTAAGTAGATATACTACGTTGTTCCGAGCCCAGGTATAGGGAATTCAATGAGTGCGAGAGAGAGGTATATGAAATTCAGCGAGTTAGAGAGAGAGCGCCATGACGTCATTAGCCAGCATTACAGATTCCTCTAAAACAATTTTTGCTAGTTCGACTACTATCCGACAGAGGGCGCAGCTTTACAGTTTCTTTTAATACAATTTTCGCTAGTTCGACTACTATCCGACTGACGGCGCAGTTTAATCCCGTTTTATATCCGCTATCATCGCGATCATCGTTTGGAATACGTTGAGGTTTGACAGGTTCATCGTATTGAATGTTGTTTACTTCGTTATTGGAAGCTACATCGTTAATGATTTCAACTAAACTTGACATATCACGTTTTCTGTCAACACTGACGAAAGTCATATTGTTCACTAATTTTAAAATAGAACTTTTAATATTGAAATACTGAACCAGAATGATTAAAGTCAACAGTATAGATATAAAGTAATCTTTCGGTCGGACGTTGGTCTGAACGCTTAAACAGTTTTCGATGTCTTTTACAAAGGCCCCTGAATTGCAGAAATTTGTTATTCATTGATTTCCATACTAAATCGGTAGTTTCGATACGACTTCCATGTTTTGTTCACTACAACAGATCTGATAGGACAACACACTGGGACTCCAACATTGTGACGTCAGTAAACGCTGCCGTTTTCGTCTTTTCATCGTTTTCGACTTTTTCGTCTTTTCATCGTTTTCGACGTTTTCGTCGTTTTTCGTAGTTTTCGTCGTTTCCGCCGTGATCGTCGTTTTCGCCGCTTTCGGCGTTTTCTACGGTTTTCGCTGTTTTTCGTTTTTTTTGTTGTTTTTCGGCATTTTTCGACAATTTTCGTCTGTTACACACTATAGACTTGATGTGCAAACGACATTTATTGCCAAGTACGTTCGATACTTTGCTTTGGGGACATTTGATATAAGTTTTTTCACTGTATTATAGTAAAAAAAGTAAAACGTAAATTTGTATTGTAAATATGTAACACTACTTACATTTTCCTATACCTGGACACGGACCATCGTAGTATATCTACTCTCTTAATTCATCTAAATCACGTGGTTTAGTTTTGTACACAACACTCTTCACATATCCCCATAGAAAGAAGTCTAATGGTGTAAGATCAGATGATTGTGCTGGCCATTCTATCTATATTCGCCTCCCGATCTAGCGATTTGGAAAAGTTAAGTGGAGGTACTGGCGGACATTAATTTGGCGGTGCTCTGTCTTGCTGGAACCATATCGTATTCGATGGAACTTGAGGGTTTCCTGGATCAGGATATAAATTTGCCAAAGTTGGTATGACATCATTTTGTAGTAGTGTTGGATATTTATCGCTATTGAAATTCCTCTCAATGAAAATGGGACCAATGATATGGTTTCCAACAATCCCTGCCCAAATATTAACCTTTTGAGGGTATTGCTCAAGTAGCAAAGCGACGTCGGCCCAACGTTGTCCTATACAACTTGGGACGTTGGGTGAAAACGTGGTGCCGACCACGCGGCAACTCTGATCTGGTATAGTTTGGTGAATCATTTTTGGGTCGTGTCGACGTGTTGCACGACCAAAAACCAACGTTGTATCGGCGTTATTTTGACGACCGTACCGACATCGGGCGCTGTGATAAATCCGACTTTCTATGCGTTAGTGCAGCTTCCAACGTCAGTCCAACATCGCGATGTTACTGTAAAGCAACGGTCCTACATAGGTGAAGTAGCTGACGTTGGTGCAACGTTCTCAAAGTGCAAATTATTAGACGTTGGAATCACAACGTCGGGAATACAGCGATCCGACGTTGTACAGATGTATAAATGATTGCCGACGTTGTGATTGGGACAGAACAAGTTTTAACCCCTAACTGCACCTGGCTGGGCCACTGCTAACAATAACGTATAGAACGACATAGAACGAAACGTACAAACAAACATATGTGACATTGACTATATCCTAGTACCGATGAATCATTTAACAGCACCTAAAGAAGTCTAGGAACCAATTCACAGACTTCCTAATAAAAAAGCCTCCCAGGACCGGAGTCACTACGTATAATTCTATTCAAAGATCTTACCAAAAAAAGCAATAGTACATAATTAATTCCATTCTCAAACTACAATATTACCCCAAAAAAATTGAAAACATTATGATCATAAATCGGGAAAACATCCTAATATTGCTGAAAGCTATAGACCTATATCACTATTAAATATTTTGTCCAATACAATTGATAAAATCATATTAAAAAGACTGACGATCGCAGAAAAGTACCTGAATTTAATTCAACGACAACAATACGATTTTGGGGAAGGTCACGGCACTGTAGCACAAATTAGTAATATAAATAAACAACATACAGTGTGCATGCCATACTTAAATCAAAGATCGATTAACGTTAAAATAAACACATTAGTAACATAAGAGTAGGTGTCCCAAAGGGATGAGTGGTGGCACCTTTCCGTTACAACATCCCAATTACAGATATGCTAGAGGCAAACAATAACATGACAGCGCTGTTTGCAGATGACATCTGTTTCGTCAAAGGTGCATACATGACGGAAATCGCAGTAAGGGCGCTAAATATCCATATAAATAGAGTCGTTCTCCCCTATCTAGGTGAGACAAAGAATGAGATGTTAGTAGTAACCAAAAGAAAAATTAATTCTGACTTAAAAATTAATAATCATGAAATAATACCATTAGACTCAGTCAGATATCTCGGTTATCACCTGGATAGGGGACTAACGCATAAGAAGCAAATCAAAAAAGCGATAAATAAGATTAGAGAAGGGCTAAAATGAATGAAGAATGAAGAAAATAAAGTGCTCCTCTATAAACATACGTTAACATATTGATATTTAGCGTTCTGCTCTGCACCTGAATATCTCATTGAAAAAACTACAAAAAATACAAAACAGATGTCTAAATTTGGGTCCTCAGAACCGCGGAAAGCGAAATTTTTTCTTGCGGAACTTTTGTGATGTGTCCAAATAAATTTGAAATTCAGATGGCGCCATTTTCTTACGATTATTTTAACTTCCTGCGATTTCGCAAAAAGTTGAAAATATTTTAACTTTTGGTGGATTTTTTTATATCTCTCTCTTCCATTCGATAACGCGTTCTTTGTTTAATGGACCTGAAGTTGTATTTGATTGGTTTGATACATATTTCACACTTGTTAAGCCATTTAGTATTAAAAAATGGAATTCCAAGAGTATGATCAGTATCAGGTAGGGAATAACTATCAATAATTACAAATTACATTTAATATATATTTTTAGCTCCGTACTCCTTTACCTATGTTTTTGTCTAAAGGCTATATAAAGTTCCCGGCATAAAAGAGAGATAAACCTATATTTATATTTTTAGCATACAATGTGCGATGTATGTGGACTACTGGACAACTCCTAAAGTTAGAAGTCATTAAACAAAGCGAAAATCGCCTAAAAATTCGTGAGGTATTTTGGTCAAGTGGTGAATTTGGCCTTCCGCTTTCCGCGGTTCAGAGTACCCACCTTAAGACAAGCGCTGAGTAGACACTTTCGACCCATAATATAGAATTTACACGAGGTGGCATCAGTGCCTTATATCCGGGAATTTATAAAATAGATTTTACCAATGTAGTCTGCCAGATTATCTAAAAAACGATATTCAGCCAATAATAACCCGGATATGAGGCATGAGTGCCTCCACCAAAACCTTCCTATATTTCTAGATTATACATGGTGTTGCTATCGGCTTTAGTTGCTGAGATATAGGGGTTAAAAGTTTCAGATAAAAATTAAAAAAATTCCCATAAATCAAAAACGCCTTTAAATATTTTTATCAAATCTGGTGGCCAATATACTCTGTATGAAAGTCATATTTTGACACAAACTAACTTTCGAAAAATTTAACCAGTTGCGCGCTATTAGGGTTAGTGGCCACTTTTGCCCCCTATTTTTACGCCACTGGACCAAAAACATTTTTTGTTAATTTTTTTAATTCTCTGTTCAGTTTTAATTAAAAAAATAATAACCTTTTATGGTGTTAAAAAGAACGGTCTTCGAGAAATTTGCTTCTAAACAAAAGTCTGAACGACTATTGTAATTTTTTAATTCTGGCGTAAAAAATGGGGCAAAAGTTGCCACTAACCCTGATAGCGCGCCACTGGTTAAATTTTTCAAAAGTTAGTTTATGTCAAAATATGACTTTATTATTGGCCACCAGATTTGATAAAAATATTTAAAGGCGTTTTTGATTTATGGGAATTTTTTAATTTTTATATAAAACTATTAACACTCTGTATCTCAACAACTAAGACCTTTAAGGGTATATGTACCTATATCAAAATTCAACAATTAACAAGAGCTATCTAGGGTATAGCGTCGTCGGTCGAATATAGTAAAACCCTGTATAACATTAGAAGCGGCAACCTCGGAATTGATATCCATCCATCTCAAATTCTCGCCTACCGCGGGGGCCGAAGAGAGTGGAAAGCAACGGATAACCACCCGATTAGTCATCCAGGGGAACCCCATTTTAAGGGTATTTAAAAAAAATGGATGTCAAAAATGAAATGAATAACTCCCATTGAATTAGATTTCTAGGCGAGAGAAGCGAGTAAAATTTCTGTTGACTTATATAGCAAAAAGTGACGCCTGGATTTTGAATAATTTCATTTAGCCGATTTACATGAAATTTCGCATATAGCTAAAATTAATAGCCGTGGGTAAAGTATAATATTCTAGTTGCATATGATAGTTATTATTCTCTTCGATGATTTACGACACTCGTTTACGGTTCGTACCGTTATATCCTTATTGAATAATATATATAAATAGAATGGTAATATAACTTATTTTAAAGTATTATAGCAATAAAACTTGAAAAAAATATAAATCATGGACTGTAAAACTAAAGAAATAAATTCCGACTTCCGCTTGTTTTAAACGACAAAATTGTGATGCCTAACGAAGTCGTTTGGCAACGAACCATAACGGTGCAAATGACTAGAAAATTCCCGCTATTCAGAGCCTCCTTCGTTCGTTTCGTACACACTAGTTGCTGCTTTAACTTCGCTGACGTAACTTGTAGGACGAAACTTTTTTTTTCTCTACGTTACGAAATTTTCGAAAAATATTTTGGTTTTTGTGTTTTATTTTGTTATTTTTTTAGTAGTGTAGTTAGTGATTGGTTTTTTTTATTTTAATTTTGGATTCTTTTGGCGTTTCTATAAAAGTAAGTTTTTTTTTGTTCAGATATATTTAAAAAATAATAAAGGTTGTGTTTTAAACTGTCGATTAATGGTTTATATATAACATTAATAATACTTTGAAAAAAAATATTTATATACCATGACATTGTTCATTTTTTATATTATAATAAAGGAAATTTTATTCTTTTGATTGTTGAAAGCCACATATTTTAAATAAAAATTACTTAACAGCAATATTTTAATTTTTGCAATCTCCGTAATAAACAAAAATAAAAATTACTACTACCATTTTAATAAAAATAATATTAATATTTTTTTAAAAAATTGACATTAATTGACGTTTTATTAAAAATTGTTACATTTTGTAAAAGATGTCTTATGCCACCCGACTATTAAATATCTCCGGTGCACCTTGGTTAAAAAAAATCATCTGAAATGTATTTGAAACTGTTGCTTCTTTATGAAAAATACATGAGAATAACCAGAACATCAAGTTTTATATTATAAAAAACAAGTAACAATAAAAATCCAATGGTGTAGTTATTTATTATTCCACAATAGTCTGCATAACAACCCTAACTTGGTATCTTTTGATTTTTTCCAAATTATTTCCAAAAGTGCTAAATTTTTATTGTAATAATCCTTGGTAAAGTAGAATTTTTAATTTGTTTTGGACATTTTATTTTTACAAAAATGTCCGCATTATAGTCCAGACTTGGTATAATTAGATTTTTCCGACAATTATCGTTTTTGTAATTATCTACAAGAAGGTGAAATAATAAATTTGATAATGGCATTAAAGTTTACATTACGGTCCTGACTTATTTTCTTCTGGTTCTTCCCCTTTTTCTACGTCTATGATTTTTTATAATTATTCCCAGAGACACAGAATTTTTTATTTGACTAGGGCATAATTTTTCACAAATGAGTACAGTATAATCCAGACTAGGTATCTTATGATTCTTTCCCTTTTCCTACGTCTATGGTTTTTTTCTAGAAACGTAGAATTTTTCATTTGAGGAGGGCATAATTTTGGATATTTTATTTTTACATCAAATATCTATATTACAGTCCAGATTTAGTATCTTATGATTTTTTCCATGTTCCTACGTCTATGGTTTTTTTTTCATTATTCCCATAAACGTAGAATTTTTAATTTGAAAAGTGCATATTTTTGATTATTTTATTTTTCTGTATTATAGTCCAAACAGTCCAGGCTTGGTATCTATTCTTTCCCCTTTCCTACGTCTATATTTTTTTTTAAAATTCCCATAAACGTAGAATTTTTAATTTGACAAAGGCATTATTTTTACACAAATGTATGTAATATAGTCCAAACTTGGTCCAAACAGTCCAGGCTTGATATCTTAATATTCTTTCCCTCTTAATACGTCTAAGTTTTTTTTTCATAATTCCCATAAACGTAGAATTTTTTATTTGACAAGGGCAAAATTTTGATTATTTTATTCTTACATAAATGACTGAATTACAGTCCAAACTTGGTCCAAAAGTCCAGGCTTGGTATTTTAAGATTTTTTCCGTTTTCCTACGTCTATGTTTTTTTATTATTCCCATAAACGTAGAATTTTTAATTTGACAAGGGCATAATTTTCTATATATTTTTAGACAAAATCAGTATTATAGTCCAGACTTGGCAGCTCATGAATTTTTCCGTTTTCCTACGCCCATAGTTTTTTTTTCATTATTTCCATAAACGTAGAATATTTTATTTGACAAGGGCATACTTTTGATTATTTTATTCTTACACAAATGTCTGTATTAAAGTCCAAACAGACCAGGCTTGGTATTTTAAGATTTTTTCCCTTTTCCTACGTCAATATTTTTTTATTATTCCCATAAACGTAGAATTTTTAATTTGACATGGGCATAATTTTGGATATTATATTTTTACACAAAATCATTATTACAGTCCAGACTTGGTAGCTCATGAATTTTTCCATTTTTCTACGCCTATAGTTTTTTTTTTATTAATTCCATAAACGTAGGATTTTTTATTTGATAAGGGTTATACTTTTGATTATTTTATTTTTACATAAATGTCTGTATTATAGTCCAAACTTGGACCAAACGGTCCAGGCTTGGGAAATCTTAAGATTCTTTCCCTTTTCCTACGTCTATGTTTTTTTATTATTACCATAAACGTAGAATTTTTAATTTGACATGGGCATAATTTTGGATATTCTATTTTTACACAAAATCATTATTACAGTCCAGACTTGGTAGCTCATGAATTTTTCCATTTTTCTACGCCTATAGTTTTTTTTTATTAATTCCATAAACGTAGGATTTTTTATTTGATAAGGGTTATACTTTTGATTATTTTATTTTTACATAAATGTCTGTATTATAGTAAAAACTTGGACCAAACGGTCCAAGCTTGGGAAATCTTAAGATTCTTTCCCTTTTCCTACGTCTATGTTTTTTTATTATTACCATAAACGTAGAATTTTTAATTTGACGAGGGCGTAATATTAGATATTATATTTTACACAAATATCAGTATTACAGTCCAGACTTGGTATCTTATGAGTTTTTTCGTTTTCCTTCGGCTATATTTTTTTTTCCATTATTTCCATAAACGTAGAATTTTTTATTTAGCAAGGGAATACTTCTGATTATTTTATTCTTACACAAATGTCTGTATTATAGTCCAAACTTGGTCCAAATAGTCTAGGCTTGGTAAATCTTAAGATTCTTTCCCTTTTCCTACATCTATGTTTTTTTTTATTCCCATTAACGTAGAATTTTTAATTTGACAAAGGCATCATTTTGGATAGTATATTTTTGAACAAATATCAGTATTACAGTCCAGACTTTGTCTCTTATAAATTTTTTCATTGTTCTACGTCTATAGTTTTTTTTTCAACATTCCCATAAACGTAGAATTTTTCATTTGACAAGGGCATAATTTTGATTATTTTATTTTTCTGTATTATAGTCCAAACTTTGTCCAAACATTATTCCCATAAACGTAGAATTTTGAATTTAACATGGGCATAAATTTGAATATTTTGAATATTTCCATTTTCCTACGTATATGGTGTAACGAAGTTAATTTAATTTCCGTAATACATAAAATCGCGCACGGTACTGGGGTAGAATTAACTTCGAATATAAGGTCAGTAGTACCAATTGAAGATCCACCCGACAGATGGAGTCACTCGCGTAGTTGTATCGCATACCCGGCCGACCTTAAGGTATACAGTAGCCGAAATCGATCTAGTCAGTTGCTGTGGCAGTCCCAATTGGAGTTCAAGTTGCAGTCCGAGTTCGAATTGGAGCTCTAGCTGAGTACTGAGTACCGGTCTAGTAGTGATGAAAAAAAGGACCTCTCCGCTATAAATTAACGGGTATTTGCCATATACAAAAAGTAACGATTCCTTGTTGTTTAAAATACTCGTTACTTGTTACTTTTGTACCCATAGTCCTATAATGTCGATGCCATAAGACCCCTGGGTTATTTTTGTTTCCACTGACGCTGCCCGTGCAAGTGACCTTCAACTATAAACGGTGGCGCCTGAGGTAATCCGAAACCTGGACTAAGACGCCAAAAGACTGCTTGATGACGCAAAGAGCTTTACAATAGTTTTCTTTTCATGATTCTCATAAACGTAGAATTTTAAATTTGAATAAGGGCATAATTTTGAATATTTTATTTGTACACAAATGGCTGTATTCCTGTCCAGACTTTTGCATATTTTATTTTTACTCAAAAATCCTTTTAGTGTTTTTTACTTTTTTACATTTTTTTACGTTTATGATTTTTGTAATTATCTCCAGGAACGTAAAATTGTTAATATTAGTCTATTAATAATTTTATATTACTTAATATATTTTGATTTCCATTTTTCCTAGGTTTACAGTTCTTTTAATTTTTTCCATGAGCGTAGAATTTTTAATATTACAAAGACACTATTTCGAAAAATTGTAAAAATTCAGAAAAATTCGATATCAAAATTAATTTTTCATTGACAAGACAAGACGGATGAATCAATACATCCGACATCTGCTTTCGTTTATTTCTCTTATGTATTTAAGTGTTAAAAACAAACACAGACGTACTTCAATTATTTGTTTAGTTTTAAGTGATATTTATCTGCATATACAATATTTGACATAAGAAAAATAATTTTTAAACAAAAAAATTATATATAAAAAAAATCATACAATGTTACATTATAAACATATTTAATCTTAAATTGAACTAAATAAACATTTTGGTCGTTTATTTTTTAAAGATAATGAACATCTTTGCAAAAATAACATTTTCTCAATATGGTGAATTTCATGACCTAAATGTAAACAGAACTGGGTGTATAAATATCATATCCATATAGAGCGATAAATCTGCATGAATTAGCATTCACACATGTGTGTTACAAGTAAACACAGACATTACTTTACTTGCTTAAGAAATTCATACCATATTTAAATGAAAATAAATCCAAGACACTTGAAAAAATATTTGTAAGTAATTTTTTTTATGTAGATATTATTAAATTACCTCTGCCACTGGAAATACATGATTTTAATAGAGAAAAATTAACTGGTCAATCTTCTTTATAATTTATAATTAGTCAAAAGTATGCAGTCATGTGAGACACTAACACCCGTATGCATAGTCGTTCGCCAGCCACTCGCCAAAGTTTCGCCGCTCGCTACCCAAGAATTGTAATGCATAGTCAAACGCCAGAACAGTAACGACTGCGCACTAGTTTATATTTCGGCGAAGCGGTGGCGAAATACGGGAGATGGTCAGTAGCATCTCCGCCAATTCTCCGGCACACTTTCAAAACTATTTCAGTTCAGGGAACAGTTGTAGTAATGCAGTTTTTAAGTTATAATTATATTTTTTTTAATAATTCTTACAAAGTGTTTTATTATAATATATACAGGATTAAATATTTTTTTTAATTTTCGAATTTTAGATATAAAACTAACATTTAAATACATTATCAGTACAAACAAATTTGATAATACTAAACTTTGTTTAACAATTAAATTATTATTATATATTTTTAATAATTCATACAAAGTATTTCATATAAACAGGATGGAAAAATTTTTTTTTTAATTTTCTAATTTTAAATATAAAACTAACATCTAAATACATTATCACAAACAAAATTGATAATATTAAACATTTTTTAACAATTAAATTATAATTATATATTTTTAATAATTCATACAAAGTATTTCATATATACAGGATGAAAAAATTTTTTTTTTAATTTTCTAATTTTAAATATAAAACTAACATCTAAATACATTATCACAAACAAAATTGATCATATTAAACTTTTTTTAACAATTAAATTATAATTATAAATTTTTAATAGTTTCTACACAGGGTTTTATTACAATATATACAGGATGAAATAATTTTTTTAAATTTTCTATTTTTTTTTAATTTAGCCTGTTCTTGCTGCATAACCAGTTTTATAACATGCCTCATCCATTCTTACTTTATGTAATTCCTCAAGCTTTTCTCGTTCCCTATTTATGAGCTGCAACCTAACTTGCGTTATTTCGTCTAGGTGACTTTTTTGCAGTTTTTATTTTTTTAAGAAGACACTAGAGTAGATGGTGTAGCTGAAATAAATAAAAAATGTTGGGACAATACAGTACAAACAAGAACAAAAAGAAATTATACTTTTCAGTACAATTTTCACATGATGTATGAAGTAGCACATATTCATAAAAAAATACGTAATTTGAAAATGACAAATTTAATTCTTTTGTTGACACGTTTTACGATTTAAACGTAAATAATTAAAAAAAATAATATGTACCTATTACTGGGAGTACTACTTCATTTACCCGTGCTTCAGAGGTGACAGAAGTTGAAGGTGTGTTTAAAATAAAAGGGAAACCTTTTTTTTGTAACAATTTTTATAAAAAATACACCATATCTTTTTAAGAACTTGTAAATTAATAAAAAAAAAATTACCTTTTTCCGAATTCAATATCGTTTCCACCACTGTGTCTCCTTCAATATTTACGTTAGACGTAAATGCGTAAATTTTTGGTCGGCTTTTATCTATGAAAAAAAAAACTGCATTTAGTATAACAGACGATATACAAAAACGATACTACATATAATTTTTTTTTTCGTTATTAATCCATCGTTATTATAATTACCTGCGTATTCGTTGTCACATTAAATTCGGCTACAAATTTTTCCCATCTTTTTTTTCTATATTATCATCCGTTCTTTTATTTTCAATAACAGGATATCGTCCAAGAATCTGTATTAATATTTCTTTCTCGCCCACTGAATACTTCACTGCCATTTTTAATTTAATAGCCCTCAACCGCAACCTAACCACCGAATTTTAACTTTTCAATAAGAAAAAAATGCACCGTGTCATCTAAATTCCTCAAATGCACGTAGTAATACCCACGTGTTTACTGTAAACAGATGAATTACGCATGCTTAAGCACCCAAGGACGGTCGGAGACTCGTAGGAGCTTTGCCAGAGAGGAGACCGGAGAGAGATCGACTATGCATAGTAAACCTTGCGCTGCACTTTCGCCAGCGCGTCGCTGGATCACTCGCTGGGATAAGCCTTCGGCGTATCGCGAGCGAACGACTATGCATACGGGTGTAAGAGTTCATTTTCTAAAATTACAGTTACTCAAGTTCCGATTAATGAATTAATAAGTATCGCAGCTGCTAGCATAAATAGTCCAAGAACAAGGTACATTTTTTCTGCAATTTACAGATAAAATTTTATTTTTTTGGATTATATTCCAGGGGTGTCCCGAGAAAGTAAATTTAACGGTGGGGTGCAAGCGTCAACCTTCACCAAACACGTTTAGTGAAATATCTCGTTAATCGTGCATCGTATGAGAAATATAGTTAATATTAATTTTGTAGATAAAAACATTCTCTATAACTTTTATTTAAAACTTTTTTCTGTAGAATGCACAGGTTTTTTCTTGTCCTAACGAATACGTCCTGGGGTGACATCTGAGTAGTTTTCATCAAAAACGGAAAAAATCGCAAAAGATAAAAAAAAATTCAAAAAAATCGCAAGAAATCGGAAAAATGAATCACAAAAAATGGCAAAAGATTGCAAATGCAAATATTCGTAAAAAAATCAGAAAAAAAATACAAAAAAAATGCAAATAAATCGCAAAAAAACAAAGAACAACCAAAAAACCGGAAAAAATTGAAAACATAATAAAAAATCGCAAAATAAATTGCAAAAAGTAGAAACAAAATCTCAAGAACGCAAAAAATCGCAAAAAAAACAAAGAACAACTAAAAACCGGAAACAATTGTAACCATAAAAAAATTCGAATTAATTCAAATCGCAAAAAAAACGCAGTAAATAAAAACAATATTCTCAAAAAAACATCGCAAATAATCTTAAAAAAATCTCAAAAAAACCGCAAAAATCGCAGAAAATAGCAATAAAATATTAAAAGTCACAAATAATTGTAAAAAAGAATAACAAAAAATCGGAAAAAGGAATCACAAAAAATGGCAAAAAATTGCAAACGCAAATGAGTCGTAAAAATCAGAAAAAAAATGCAAATAAATCGCAAAAAATGCAAAAAATAGAAAAAAATAAATAACAACCAAAAAAACATGAGAAGATAGAAACCATAACAAAAAAATCACAAAAAAAATTGCAAAAAATAGAAACAAAATCTCAAAAAAACGCAAAAAACAAAAAACAAGTAAAAAACCGCAAACAATTGCCATAAAAAAAAATTAAAAAATTCCAATTAATTTAAATCGCAAAAAATCGCAGTTAATACAAACAATATTCGCAAAAAAGGCAAAAACATCGCAAAATATCGTAAAAAATCTAAAAAAAAAATCGCAAAAATCGCAGAAAATAGTATAGAATATTAAAAGTCACAAAAAAATCGTAAAAAATAATTACAAAAAAATGGAAAAAAGAATCACAAAAAATTGCAAACGCAAATAGGTCGTAAAAATCAGAAAAAAATTGTAAAGAAATCTCAAAAAATTGCAAAAAGTCGCAAAAAAAAAACAGAGAACAACTATAAAACCGGAAACAATTGTAGCCATCAAAAATATTGAAATAAATTGCAAAAAATAGAAACAAAACGCAAAAAATCGCAGAAAAAGCAAGAATTTAAAAAAATAGATCGAAAAAAATCTCATCAAAACGCAAAAAATTGCAAAAAATAGAAACAAAAGGCAAAAAATCGCAGAAAAAGCAAGAATTTAAAAAAATAGATCGCAAAAAATAGAAAAAAATTTCAAAAAAATCGGAAAAAAGAATTACAAAAAATGGCAAAAAATTGCAAATGCAAATATACTTAAAAAATTACAAAAAAAATGTAAATAAATCGCAAAAAACAAAGAACTAAAAAATCGGAAAAATTGAAACCTTACCAAAAAATCGCAAAAAAATTTTTGCATAGAATAGAAAAAAAATCTCAAGAACGCAAAAAATCGCAAATAAAAACAAAGAACGACTAAAAAACCGGAAACAATAATTGTAACCAGAACAAAAAATTAAAAAATTCGAATTAATTCAAATCGCAAAATAAAACGCAGTAAATAGAAACAATATTTTCAAAAAGAAGGCAAAAACATCGCAAATAATCGTAAAAAATCTCAAAAAAAATCGCAGAAAATAGCATAAAATATTAAGTCACAAAAAATCGTCAAAAAGAAAAACAAAAAATCGGACAAAAGAATCACCAAAAATGGCAAAAAATTGCAAACTCGAATAGGTCGTAAAAATCAGAAAAAATGCAAATAAATTGTAAAGAAATCACAAAAAAATGCAAAAAGTCGCAAAAAATCGCAGAAAACAGCAAAAATTTAAAAAAATAGATCGTAAAAAATTGGAAAAAATCGCCAAGAAATATCAAAAAATCGCAAAAACAAAACAAAGAACAACCAAAAAAACCGGAAACAATTGTAACCATAAAAAATTTTGAAATAAATTGCAAAAAATGGCAAAAAATAGAAACAAAATCCCAAAAAAATGCAAAAAATCGCAGAAAACAGCAAAAATATAAAAAAATAGATCGTAAAAAATTGGAAAAACTCGCCAAGATATATCAAAAAATTGCAAAAAATGTCAAAAACAAAACAGAAAACAACCAAAAAAACCAGAAACAATTGTGGCCTAAAAAAGATATTGAAATAAATTGCAAAAAATCGCAAAAAATAGAAACAAAGTCCCAAAAAAATGCAAAAAATCGCAGAAAACTGCAAAAATTTTAAAAAAATTGGAAAAATTCGCCAAGAAATATCAAAAAATTGCAAAAAAATCTCAAAAGCAAAACAGAGAACAACCAAAAAACCGGAAACAAAAATGTTTAAAATTCCAATGAGTTGAAATTAATCGCAAAAAATCGCAAAACTTACACTTAGAAATAATTCAAGAAAAAAACAAAACATAAACACGTAAAAAACAACATAAAAGCACGAGGTAAATAAATTATTACTCCTTATCAGGGTTCCAATTGTCACCACACGAGCGCTGCAATCTTAATCCGAGTTGCGTATATTTTTGTAAAACTTGCACCTAGTAAATTATTAGTAGAAATGGAAACATTTCATAACGCATAATAATAATAGTAAAAATGATAAGGAAAATGTGTAGAAGGGCATAAAAGAGCTCAATTAATGCAAATTAATATTTTAAAATGAAAAAAATAAATCAAACATTTATTAATGTAATAAACGTGGCACAGTATTTCACTGCGCAAGTAGAGTTTGGAACGCTATAAATAAAAATCTATGCATTATACAGAAAAAAGCTTTAAATAAAAGTTGTATAGAATGTTTTTATCTATATAATTGGTTTTTACTATTTTTCTCGTACGATGCATGGTTAACAAGATATTTCACTAGACGTGTTTTTCAAGATGGCGGCCAAAGTTCGCGCCTCCCCGTCTCGCCAATTTGGGTTTACTGTCTGGAGACACCCCTGAACATGTTCCTACAATAATCTTTCATTTGTAGAAGATTACATTATGAACCTACTTTTTTTGCTCTGGCTCTTGTACTAAAACGTAGAATAAGTAATATTCATAATACAATCTACCAAATAATTAATTATTTTCAAAATCTCAGTTTTTGAAACCAAAAATAAAAAAAAGGCTAAAAATTTAGTAAATTGCTGAAAAAAAATGGGTAAATATTGCAAAAATGCCCAAAAATTAATTAAAATGAAAAAATATTAACAAGGTAACGAATTAGTTCCAAAAAAATTGTTAAAAATGATAAATAATTACTAAATTTCAGCAAAAATTAAAACTTTAATAAAAAAAGAGTGAAAATAGGCAAAAATCAAAAATACGATAAAACAAAAGGAAAAGAACCCAAATTAAAGCAAAAAGAAAAAGAGGCCTAGTAGAGGCAAAAAAAGGCAATCAGGATAAAACAAAAATCAAAAAAAAGCCAAATAAGACAAATTAAAGGGAAAAAAGCAAAAAAAACGCCAAAAAGGGCAAAAAGGTCAAAACAGATAAAAGTCCAAAAAAATTAAAAACTATTAAAAAAAGATTAAAAAAGCAAACAAAAAATGCAAAAAAAGAGTAAAAATGCCAAAAAAAAAGGAAAGAAAAGCAAAATAGAGACAAATAAAGACAAAAAGGCAAAAAGCTCAAAAAAGTAAAAAAAAAAACCAAAAAATTAAAAAACCAAGAAAAAGAGTTAAAAAGGCCAAAAAAAGAAAAGAAAAAAAGTAAAAAAAGCAAAAAAAAAAGACAAAATAAAAGCAAAATAACGACAAAAACTTGGCAAAAAAATTCAAAAATGGCCTTCAAAATAAAAAAAAAGACGAAAAGTCCAAATGTATATATTTTGCACCCTCTTGCGGCGAAACTATGGATAATTCGAAGAAAAGTTAAATATAAATGTTAAAAGAAATTTGGTACTCTACAACTTTGCATTAGAAAAGTTTGCACCAAAGTGCTTTGTTTGTCTTAAAAATTTGGAAAAACTACGGAAAAACTCCATGCACATTTTTGCGCGCCCTCTACTGGCGCAGCTATGGAAAATTCTGGAAAAACCTACTCTGAAAATGGTTTCAATCTTCTTGGGGGATCTCAAAATGGACATTTCCATCGATATCTTGATTGTTTTTTGCTCATTTTTTGCAAGCCTTTTAATGGGACCGGGAAAAAAAAATTCTTCCTGACTTTGAAATATTAATTCTCTACGCCTCTGATTACTTCTATAATTTTAATCTAAATCAACCCTATAAAAATATTCAAATCTAAGAAACCTTAAGGATATAATCAAAAAATAAATTATAATACGAGGGATACACAAAATAAAAATTTAAATATTTTTTTTTCCATTTCAAAACTTTTTTTATTGTGAAGCGGAATGGAACGAAATTTCTAAAAATAAAACCTGACAAGAGTCAAATGTCACGAATCACGAATCTGAATTAGACAAGCCGACTATTAATAAACAAATTACACAATCCAAGTAAGTATCAACTAAGGTCCTCGTTTTAAATAAAATAAATTTAAAGCTATTCTTTGAAGTGTTACATACGCCAGCGGTGTGTCATCTGCACAGAGACGGATCCAGATTTATGTATTAACAATTTTAATTCCGATATATATTTTTATATTCTCTTAAGTCAGTTTTTAGCCAATGAAAATCGTTTTAAAATAAAGTTTTTATTAAATTATTACTATAGAGTGAGCAAACTTGGAGAATTATTTTTTAACATAATTTACGTATTCTTCACATCACACTGTATATTTTTGTGGCAATTTAATAAAGTTTATTAAATTTAGAAACTTTTATCAAGAGTGAAATGTTCTGTCAAATTAATTATACAGGGTGTAAAAAATTAAAAAATAATTATAATTTGCGTATTTTTGGCAACATCCTGTATATTTTTAATATTTTTGTTAAAAAATAATACATATTAATGAATTTAATTTTTTTTGTCAAGAATAAAATTTTCTGTCTAATTAATACTACAGGGTGTGCAAATTAAAGATTAATGTTTTAAGTACATCATAATTTAAGTATTCTTTATCACACTGTATATTTTTGTGGCAATTTAATAAAGTTTATTGGATTTAAAAACTTTTAGCAGGAATGAAATTTTCTGTCAAACTAATTCTACAGGGTGTGCAAACTATAAAGTAATTTTTTATTATAATTTGCGTATTTTTGGAATCATTCTGTATATTTTTAATATTTTTGTTAACAATTAACAATTATTATGAAATATAAATAATTTTTTGTCAAGAATGAAATTTTCTGTCAAATTAATGCTACAGTGTGTTCGAATTAAAGATTAATGTTTTAAGTACATCATAATTTACGTATTCTTGACATCACACTGTATATTTTTGTGGCAATTTAATAAAGTTTATTGAATTTAAAAACTTTTAGCAGGAATGAAATTTTCTGTCAAACTAATTCTACAGGGTGTGCAAACTAAAAAGTAATTTTTTATTATAATTTGCGTTATTTTGGAATCATCCTGTATATTTTTAATATTTTTGTCAACAATTAACAATTATTATGAAATATAAATAATTTTTTTGTCAAGAATGAATCTTTCTGTCAAATTAATACTACAGGGTGTGCAAATTAAACATTAATGTTTTAAGTACATCATAATTAACGTATTCTTGACATCACACTGTATATTTTTCCGGCAATTTAATAAAGTTTATTCAATTTAGAAACTTTTAGCAACAGTGAAACTTTCTCTCAAATTATTTCTACAGGGTGTGCAAACTAAAAAGTTATTTTTTATTATAATTTGCGTATTTTTGGCATCATCCTGTATATTTTTAATATTTTTGTTCAGAATTAATATATATTATTGAATTTAAATTTTTTTGTCAAGAATGAAATTTTCTGTCAAATTAATACTACAGGGTGTACAAATTAAAAATTAATGTTTTAAGTAAATCATAATTTACGTATTCTTGACATCACACTGTATATTTTTGTAGCAATTCAATAAAGTTTATTGGATTTAGAAACTTTTAGCAAGAGTGAAATTTTCTGTCAAATTAATACTACAGGGTGTGCAAACTAAAAAGTAATTTTTTATTATAATTTGCGTATTTTTGGCATCATCCTGTATATTATTAATATTTTGGTTAAAAACTAATAATTGTTATTGAATTTAAATTTTTTTGTCAAGAATAAAATTTTCTGTCAAATTAATACTACAGGGTGTGCAAATTAAAGATTAATGTTTTAAGTACATCATAATTTAAGTATTCTTTATCACACTGTATATTTTTGTGGCAATTTAATAAAGTTTATTGCATTTAAAAACTTTTAGCAGGAATGAAATTTTCTGTCAAATTAATACTACAGGGTGTGCAAATTAATAATTAATGTTTTAAGTACATCATAATTTACGTATTCTTGACATCACACTGTATATTTTTTTGGCAACTTAATAAAGTTTATTGAATTTAGAAACTTTTAGCAAGAGTGAAATTTCCTGTCAAAATAATTCCACAGGGTGTGCAAATTAATTCTACAGGGTGTGCAAACTTAAAAGTAATTTTTTATTATAATTTCCGTATTTTTGGCATCATCCTGTATATTTTTATTATTTTTGTTAAAAATTAATAAACATTATTGAGTTTAAATTTTTTTGTCAAGAATGAAATTTTCTGTCAAATTAATACTACAGGGTGTGCAAATTAAAGATTAATGTTTTAAGTACATCATAATTTACGTATTCTTGATATCACACTGTATATTTTTATGGCAATTTATTTAGGAACTTTTAGCAAGAGTAAAATTTTCTGTCAAATTAATTCTACAGGATGTGCAAAGTAAAAATAATTTTTTATTATAATTTCCGTATTTTTGGCATCATCCTGTATATTATTAATATTTTGGTTAAAAATAAATAATTATTATTGAATTTAAATTTTTTTGTCTAGAATGAAATTTTCTGTCGAATTAATACTACAGGGTGTACAAATTAAAAATTAATGTTTTAAGTAAATCATAATTTACGTATTCTTGACATCACACTGTATATTTTTATGCTAATTTAATAAAATTTATTAAATTTAGAAACTTTTAGCACGAGTGAAATTTTCTGTCAAATTACATGTACGGGGTAGGCAAACTAAAAAGTAATTTTTTATTATAATTTGCGTATTTTTGGCATCATCCTGTATATTTTTAATATTTTTATTAAAAATTAATAAACAGTATTGAATTGAAATTTTTTTGTCAAGAATGAAATTTTCTGTCAAATTAATACTACAGGGTGTGCAAATTAAAGATAAATGTTTTAAATACATCATAATTTACATATTCTTGACATCACACTGTATATTTTTGTGGCAATTTAATAAGTTGATTGAATTTAGAAAGTTTTAGCAAGAGTGAAATCTTCTGTCAAATTAATTCTACACGGTGTGCAATCTAAGAAGTAATTTTTTATTATGATTTACGTATTTTTGGCATCATTCTGTATATTTTGGATATTTTTGTTGAAAATTAATAAATATTGTTGAATTTAAAATTTTTGTCACGAGTGAAATTTTCTGTCAAATTAATACTACAGGGTGTGCAAATTAGAGATTAACGTTTTAAGTACATCATCATAATTTATGTATTCTTAGCATCACGCTGTATATTTTTTATACTTATGTAGCAAATTATTAAAGATTATTATATTTTAGCAATTTTTAGCAAGAGTAAAATATTCTGTCAAATTAATTCTACAGGGTGTGTGAACTAAAAAGTAATTTTTCATTATAATTTGCGAATTTTTGCCACCATCCTGTATATTTTATATATTTTGTTAAAAATTCATAATGATTATTAAATTGAAAATTTTTTGTCAGGAGTGAAATGTTCTGTTTACAGGGTGTTCAAATTAAACATTAATGTTTTAATTACATCATATTTTATGTGTTCTTGGAATCACGCTGTACATTTAAATTAATAAAAATTTGTAAATAACAAATTTTTTAAATAAAAAGATTTTTATCAAATTATCAAATTAATTCTACAGGGTGTGTTAATTAAACATTAAAGTACATCATAATTAATCTATTCTTGCCAGCACGCTGTACATTTAATAAATTTTATTGCGTTTAGAAACTTTTATTAGAAGTAACTTTTATTAGAAGTAAAATTTTCAGTCAAATCAATTATACAGGGTGTGCAAAATAAAAAGTTAATATTTAACCATAATTTTCGTTTACTTGGCATCATCCATTAAATTTTTAATATTTTTGTTCCAAATTAATAAAGATTTTTAAATTTAAAAATTTTTTTTAAGAGTGAAAATTTCTGTCAAATTAATACTACGGGGTGTGCAAATTAAATATTAAAGTTTTAAGTACATCATAATTTATGTATTCTTGTCATCACGCTGTACATTTTTGATATTTTTTTTAGTAGTTTAATAAATTTTATTGGCTTTAGAATCTTTTATCACACGTAAAATTTTCAGTCCCATTAATTGTACAGGGTGTGCAATGTAAAAATTACATTTTAATCATAATTTTCGTATTATTGGCATTATCCTATAAATTATTAATATATTTTTTTGCAAATTAATAAAAATTGTTAAATTTTAAATTCTTTGTCAAGAGTGAAATTTTCTGTCAAATTAATTATACAGGATGTCCCCTCAGAGTTTTTTATCATACTTTTTGTATTTTTTTCATCATCTTGATCATATTTATTATTTTTATTGCAAATTAATAAAATATATTAAATTTATAAATTTTATCTATGACGAAATATTCGTCAAATTAATTCTACAGGGTGTACAAACTAAAAAGTTATTTTTTTATCATAATTTATTTTTCATCCTGTACATTTATGTGACAATTTAATAAATTTTACTGAATTTAGAAACTAAAAATGAAATTAATAATACAGGGTGTGCACACTTAAATCATAGCAGCTATAGCAATTAAGTTAAAAGAGAAGAAAAAAATTCTATTCCAACGTGGGGCATTTAAGAAATTGAATTACATAAATTTAGAGTTGCATAATATGAGATTTATAAGGTAGGTAATGAAGGGCGACATTTACACTTAAATAAGGATTTGTTCACCCTCTTAGAATGACGCGTCTTTTGTCGCAGTAAGGGTGAGATCACCCTATGGTATCAATGTTTAATCTGTCTTTCAATAAAGGAAAAGGTGCGGTGAACGGGGAATTCAAAGGTTAATAAAATTTTCTATTAAAGGTCATACACACACTAATACCAGCATTATATACAAAGTATCTATTAAAATAATTTATTAACAATATTCTATTTTTTAATAATATTTGTTGCGTACATGTTTTCAGTATTGCTATAAAAGCGCAATTTCTTTATTGCCCCATGAAAGTTCAAATTGATTGACGGGGGGGGGGGGGGGGGGGGGTTGAAGGGTATGCCACAGGAATCAATAAAAGCTCTTTCGTTAAATGTTTGTTTTGCGCCCATTCCAGATGACAGTTCGTCTAAATGCAGCAGCCAGTCATATCTCAATCGAGTATTTCGTGTCATTGTTTGAGTTTTATTTTCGGTAATTTGATATTTTCTTTTTAGGGAGATAGACTGTATATATGATATACAGGGTGTTTCATTGATAATAATATGTTCATGACCTCTAAATATTAATATTTTATTAAATAACTGTAGGTTAAATGTTCTAAGATACAGGGTGTTGAAGTTAAAATTTATTTTTCGGTTTTTAGCAATAATTTCTTTATTATTTAACGTATTTACTAGAAATTTGGTATGGTTATATTTTTAAGTTAGTAAATCATATCAATTTTAAGATTAGACAAAGAGGGCACCACTTACACTCTACTGGATGAAGAAAAGTATCCATTTTTTTTATTCTCGGCCTTTTTTGAATTTTTTTCAAGTCTTTATGATACACCCTGTAAATTTTAACAAAAAAGGTATACCTGTTTTAATAGCTGTTTTACCTTTTAAAATTTTGTAGCCACAGTATTTACTTTACAATATTTCAACATAGTAGGCTTGAATGACTGCAATTTCAATTTTTTTCACCAAATTTCACCTAAAGTAGGTAACTTTAACACCCTGTATCTTAGTAGTAGATAACATTTCACTATTGGTTATTTAGTAAAATATTAATAATCGGAGGTCCTGAAGCTATGATTAAAATATTGACCATTCCTTATGAAACATCCTGTATAATAACTGGAGAGAGTCCTTGGACCAAAATATATATGGGCGTTTTATTTCAAAATTTAAAATTGATTTTTAACAATTATTCTCAACCAATGTTTCTCCATGTATTCTATAGACCATTATTAATGTGATAGTAATCACAATTAGTTTATCTCATTCTAATAATAACGTCTTCCTTGTCTTTCACGTTGAAACCGAAAAGCAATAACCCCTAACAGGTCAAATTTAAAATCTAACAAGGCATTCGTTGGTCCACTCTCAAACACACAGTAATAGGCAGGTCCGACATTTTTCTTATTTTTTTTATTTTAACTTACATCGAGAGATTTTGTTATTTAAAAACTATCAAAAAAAAAAATTGAGCGCGAAATATTAATATTTACGTCCGCTATAAGCATTTTAAAATCAACGATCGGCGAGAGGCTGGAAAACGGTACCTGTGCGCGAGACTAGACCGTGTGACGTCAGTAGCCATGAACGCTTCGCTCCTTGCCCGCTGCTGCGCTGTATTCATGATGTGTGTACGTTTTCCAGCCTCTCGCCGATCGTTGATTTTAAAATGCTTACAGCGGACGTAAATATTAATATTTTGCGCTCAATTTTTTTTTGATCGTTTTTAAATAACAAAATCTCTCGATTTCAATTAAAAAAATGTCGAACCTGCCTATTGTCGACTTCACTTGTTAAAACAATGGAAGCGAATTAAAAATCAAACTATAATCAATTTCCTAAGGTTACTGATAAGATAAGTTTGCAATAATATTTACAGTGAATCTGAAAGTGATTTTGGTAAAATAAAATGTTGAATGAAAATGAAAATATTCTTTATAAAGTATCTATAGTCGGTTGAATATTCAATAAGAGTTTATTAATTAAAATCTTAATCTCAGCTTATAGAAGATCTAGTCCTTTGAGTTTAGATATTGGTAAATTTCGTTTTAAACGATTTTAAAGTGACTAAAATAGTCCAGGACCAAAGTACTGCATTGGACCTTATTTATTAAACAAAATGGAACCACTTATAAAACTTTTCCTACACTATGTATGGCTTAAAAACTGCTTTTAATATTACACGAGAAATATTTTAAAATTTCTCTTTTGCTCTGAAAAAAGTGACCTAAATTTTTTTAATTTTTATCTGGCGGAGAGATGGTGAACTTTTTTCTTACCAAGTCTCAAAATATTGAGAGAACAAGTTTCTGTTGATAAAATACAGTGGAAACGTGCATATTTACTTTTACTCGTGTAAACCCTAAAGAAAAAGTTTTATAACACGGCTCTGTCTGGCTGTCTGTTTGCTCGTCTGTCTGATGTCTATCCGTCTGTCTGCATTTATAAACTTTCTCAGACCATCCACTCGGAGTCGAGTGCAGCGAGTTTCGGAGTATCCAAACCAATCAAATTCGAGAATTAAGTTATATTTTGTGTTTTTTGCGGTATTTTTATCAGCTTATTAATTTTATAAAATTTCCTATACCTCAAAGATATGTAATAGACGTTTAAAGTTATAGTGAAGTGCTTTTTATGTTGATTAATTTGATAGCTCCGAATTTCGCTACGCACGGCTGGGAGTGGCCAATAGGGCAAACTTTTTTCTAGTAAAGAGTGAGAGAGAAAATGTTCTCCCACCATCCACTCCGAGCCGAGCGTAGCGAGGTTCGGAGCAATCAAATCAGTTAAATTCGAGAAATCCGTGCATCTAATTTTTTTATGACTTTCTTCCAATTGTATTTTTTTCACTCATTCATTTCGCGGTATTTTTACCAGCTTAATAATTTTCAAAGACTTCCTATACCTTAAACATTTTTAATAGATGTTTAAAGTGATAGTAAAGTACTTTTTGTATTGATTATTTGATTTGTCCGAACCTCGCTACGCTCGGCTCGGAGTGGACAGTGAGGCAAAATTTTTCCTTAAAAAAGAGAGGGAGAGACAAATTTTCTCCCACCATCCACTCCGAGCCGAGCGTAGCGAGGTTCGGAGCAATCAAATCAGTTAAATTTGAGAAATCCGTGCATCTAATTTGTTTATGACTTTCTTCCAATTGTATTTTTTTCACTCATTCATTTCGCGGTATTTTTACCAGCTTAATAATTTTCAAAGACTTCCTATACCTTAAACATTTTTAATAGATGTTTAAAGTGATAGTAAAGTACTTTTTGTATTGATTATTTGATTTGTCCGAACCTCGCTACGCTCGGCTCGGAGTGGACAGTGAGGCAAAATTTTTCCTTAAAAAAGAGAGGGACAGATAATTTTCTCCCACCATCCACTCCGAGCGCAGCGAGGTTCGGAGCAATCAAATCAATCAAATTCTGGAATTCTGTGCATCTAATTTTTATATGATTTCCCTCGAATTATATTTTCCTCACACATTCGTTTTAACGTTATTTTTACCGGCTTATTAATTTTCTAAGAATTACTATACCTTAAAATTTTTTAATAGATGTTTAAAGTGATAGTAAAGTACTTTTTGTATCGATTGATTTGATTTGGACAGTGAGGCAAAATTTTTCCTTAAAAAAGAGTGGGGGAGACAATTTTCTCCCACCATCCACTCCGAGCCGAGCGCAGCGAGGTTCGGAGCAATCAAATCAATAAAATTCTGTGTATCTAATTTCTAAATGATTTTTATATTGATTGATTCAATCAATGTTGTTAATACCTGTAATATTTATAACAGAATGTTATATTATTAATTAATAAGCATGTAAAAGCTCTTTAAAATTAAAATCAGTTGTATCTTCATTTAAAAACCAATGTCGTAGTTCTATAAAAATTACGTGGTCCTTCGTATCTTCATGTCCACTTTGAGATTAACTAACTCGTTTCTCTGTTTATTTACCACTGGAGAAAACTACAGATTGAATTTCCTACCCAATATTAGGCCTATATCTAGTTCTATAGATTGTCCAACAACTTAAACGATACCTTCAACGTCCCCACTTCTCTAATTTTCCCTTTGTTTTTTTCGTTCCCCACTTCTATAATTTTTAACTTGGCGGTCGGTTTAGTTGGACAAAGTTTAAGAAGAATTTTACAATGCCAAGTTCTAGTTATTTACGAAATTTCATGCAAATCGAATGTACGAAAGTATTTAAAACCCCGGAGTCACTTTTTGCTTTGCTTCGCGATTATTATTTTTTCCTAATACAAATTTTTATTTTAGTGTTTATGCTTTAATAAGCTTTGAACACGTAAAGCTTAATTTTCCAATGGAAGAAAATGTAGGGCTACAAAAAATTGATTTTTTTTTTTTTAATAATCTTAAAATATCATTATTTTACAATTTTTGTTTTTTTTAACGATAAATAAATACCATTAGTTATATAGTTAAAACTTTCATCCTGAACTAATATTTGTCTTTTTCTGTTTCCGATATTTAACGAGTTATATATAGAAATTCTATTTATTAATCTAACGCTTAAGGCACAAGGCTTGTAGAAATTCTTTTTTTTTCCACTTGAACATTAAAATAAATCCACCGGAAATCATTCCATATTGTGTTTTAACACGTACAGGATCGTAATCAAAACTTTTCATAACAAAGAAAGTACATTTCAGATTATAGTTTATTTGGCAACATTGTATGATTTATAACCCCGAAAAACTAATTTCTTGTGGTTTCCCTACATCGATGGGCTAGGTAGTAATTAAATTCATTATATGATGGCCAGTGGCCAATATTCAATTAGAGAATCCTCTCGTGCATTTACGTCACACGCAAAATAAGATTGAGATCAAGGTTGTCGGTTCAGTTGACCCATCACGTAAAAGATTATCTAGTTTTCTTCTCATTCTCATTCTCAATAATGCGACGAGAAATTATTTAAATCGATTCCATTGTAAAAATCTTATAATTTTTTATAGATCGTCAAGAGATGTAAGGATAGATTAATATTAAAAAATATAAATACCAATAGTGTACTCATTTTTTCATTGTAATGTATTTATTTATTCGTTTACTTTCATTTTGAATAATTATCAGGTCAGGATATACAGAATATTTTTTGTAACATTTTTTTGTTAATAAAAGAATAAAAAGCATTAAATTAAAAAAAAATGTCAAAATATTCAAGGCTACGTAAATTATAAGATCTTGTTATTGAGCACATCCTGTATTTTTAATTTTATTCTTGAAAAAAAAACCACTCTTAAATCCATAAAATAAATTGTTAAAAAACTTTTTATTTTGCACACCCTGTATTATTACTTTATTCGAAAATATTATTCTTTAAAAAAGTTTCTAAATCTAAAAACCTTTAACAGAAATCAAAGGAATGTAAAAAAAAACTGAAATAATTGTAAAAAAAATCGGTAACATTTGAAAACTGTAAAAAACG
The DNA here is from genome assembly GCA_963243735.1 of Neocrepidodera transversa. Classification (NCBI taxonomy): domain Eukaryota; kingdom Metazoa; phylum Arthropoda; class Insecta; order Coleoptera; family Chrysomelidae; genus Neocrepidodera; species Neocrepidodera transversa. The sequence goes on from OY725344.1 coordinate 9,170,741, forward strand.
TTGGACAAAATTGAAAAAAAAAGAATAAAAAAAATTGGAGAAAATAAAAAAAAATAGAAACCGAAACAAATTTAAAAATCTCTAAAAAAATTGGAAAATATAAACAAAAAAAACACAAAAAGAAAGAGAAGGAAAAAGGAAAAAAATCGGTAAAATTGGAAAACCTAAAAAGAAATTAAAAAATCTAAAAAAAAAAACGGTAAAATCAAAGCACATCGAAAAAAATTGGTATAATTGAAAAAAGTCTAAAAAAAAAATGAAAACCCCAAAAAATATAAGATAGAAATCGAAAAAAAAGGTAAAATTGAAAAAAAAATAAAATATAGGGAAGATGAAGAAATCCAAAAAATCGGTAAGATCGGAAAAAATCTAACAATTGGGCAAAAATAAACAAATGGAAAAAATCAAACAAAAGCGGAACAAATCAAAAAATATCTGAAAAAATCGGAGTTAAAATTAAAAAAAAAAATTGGAAAAAATCAAAAGCAATCGAGAAAAAAAATCGAATAAAATTGAAAAAAAAACGAAAAGAGTAAGAGAAGGACAAAGTAATCCGAAAAACAAATCGAAACATATAAAAAAAATCGAAAAAATCACAACCAATTGGAAAAAATTTAAATAGGATAATTCTAATACTATGTAAATTATCATTAAAAAATTACTTTTGTATTTGCACACCCTGTATTAATTTGTCAGAAAATTTTATTCCTTAAAAATTTTATCCTTTAAGAAAGTTTCTAAATCTGAAAAGATTTAACAAATTTTAATTTAAATATTAAAAAATATACAGGATGATTCTCCAAGACTACGTAAATTATCAATAAAAAAATCACTTTAGTTGTTACACACCCTGTATTAATAATTTGCTAGAAAATTTTATTCTTTAATAAAGTTTCTAAATCTAAAAATGTTTATCAAATTGGAATTAAAATATTAAAAAATATATAGGATGATTCCAATACTACGTAAATTATCAATAAAAAATCACTTCAGTAGTTACACACCCTGTATTATTAATTTGCTAGAAAATTTTTCTCTTTAAAAAAGTTTCTAAATCTAAATATCTTTATCAAATTGGAATTGAAATATTAAAAAATATATAGGATGTTTCCAATACTACGTAAATTATCAATAAAAAATCATATTAGTAGTTACACACCCTGTATTATTAATTTGCTAGAAAATTTTTTTCTTTAAAAAAGTTTCTAAATCTAAATATCTTTATCAAATTGGAATTGAAATATTAAAAAATATATAGGATGATTCCAATACTAAGTAAATTATCAACAAAAAATCACTTTAGTAGTTACACACCCTGTATTATTAATTTGCTAGAAAATTTTATTCTTTAAAAAAAGAGTCTAAATCTAAAAAACTTTATCAAATTGGAATTAAAATATTAAAAAAAATAGGATGATTCCAATACTACGTAAATTATTAACAAAAAGTACTTTTGTATTTGCACGCCCTGTATTATTAATTTGTCAGAAAATTTTATACTTTAAAAAAGTTTTTAAATCTAAAAAACTGTAAAAAATTTGAATTAAAATATATAGGATGATTCCAATACTACGTAAATTATCAACAAAAAATCACTCTAGTAGTAACACACCCTGTATTATTAATTTGCTAGAAAATTTTATTCTTTAAAAAAGTTTCTAAATCTAAATCTCTTTATTAAATTGGAATTGAAATATTCAAAAATAATTAGGATGATTCCAATACTACGTAAATTATCAATAAAAAATCATATTAGTAATTACACACCCTGTATTATTAATTTGCTAGAAAATTTTATTCTTTAAAAAAGTTTCTAAATCTAAAAATCTTTATCAAATTGGAATTCAAATATTAAAAAATATATAGGATGATTCCAATACTAAGTAAATTATCAACAAAAAATCACTTTAGTAGTTACACACCCTGTATTATTAATTTGCTAGAAAATTTTATTCTTTAAAAAAAGAGTCTAAATCTAAAAATCTTTATCAAATTGGAATTAAAATATTAAAAAAATAGGATGATTCCAATACTACGTAAATTATTAACAAAAAGTACTTTTGTATTTGCACACCCTGTATTATTAATTTGTCAGAAAATTTTATACTTTAAAAAAGTTTTTAAATCTAAAAAACTGTAAAAAATTTAAATTAAAATATATAGGATGATTCCAATACTACGTAAATTATCAACAAAAAATCACTTTAGTAGTTACACACCCTGTATTATTAATTTGCTAGAAAATTTTATTCTTTAAAAAAGTTTCTAAATCTAAATCTCTTTATTAAATTGGAATTGAAATATTAAAAAATATATAGGATGATTCCAATACTACGTAAATTATCAATAAAAAATCACTTTAGTAGTTACACACCCTGTATTATTAAGTTGCTAGAAAATTTTATTCTTTAAAAAGCTTTTTAAATCTAAAAATCTTTATAAATTTGAAATTCAAATATTAAAAAATATATAGGATGATTCCATTACTACGTAAATTATCAATAAAAAATCGCTTTAATAGTTACACACCCTGTATTATTAATTTGCTAGAAAATTTTATTCTTTAAAAAAGTTTCTTCTAAATCTAAACATCTTTATTAAATTGTAATTAAAATAATAAAAAATATATAGGATGATTCCAATACTACGTAAATTATCAATAAAAAAGCACTTTAGTAGTTACACACCCTGTATTATTAAGTTGCTAGAAAATTTTATTCTTTAAAAAAGTTTCTAAATCTAAAAATCTTTATAAATTTGAAATTTCATTATTAAAAAATATATAGGATGATTCCATTACTACGTAAATTATCATAAAAAATCGCTTTATTAGTTACACACCGTGTATTATTAATTTGCTAGAAAATTTTATTTTTTAAAAAAGTTTTCAAATGTAAAAAGCTTTCAAATATTGGAATTAAAACATTAAAAATTATATAGGATGATTCCAATACTACGTAAATTATCAACAAAAAATCTATTTAGTAGGTGCACACCCTGTATTATTAATTTGGTGGAAAAAGTTTTCAAATGTAAATATCTTTAACAAATTGGAATTTAAATAATAAAAAATATATAGGATGATTCCAATATTACGTAAATTATAAACAAAAAAGTAGTTACACACCCTGTATTCTTAAATTTTCAATAAAAAAGTAATTTTGTAGTTAACACACCCTGTAGTATTAATTTGATAAAAAATTTTATTCTTTAAAAAATTTTCTAAATCTATAAAGCTCTAACAAATTGGAATTAAAATATTAAAAAATATATAAGAAGAAAAATTATAACAATTTTATAGTTGCTCAAGAGATTTAAGGATGGATTAATATTAAAAATTATAAATTTAATACCAACAGCGTACCCATTTTTTCATGGTAATGTATTTATTTATTCGTTTACTTTCATTTTGAATAATTATCAGGTCAGGATATACAGTATTAATGAAATTTTGTTTCGGGTGTGTTTTGTAGCGTATTTCCGCTTCACTATTATTACTACTATTAGAAATAATATTAGTTAAAAATTTAAAATTTTTCCATGAAAAAATATGAGTAACGGTTTAAGTTATAATCATGTTTATTATAAATATTAACCAATTACTGATAACATTTGATATTATAAAAATTATAACTCATTAAATTACTAATATGTGGTTTAAAAGGAATAACAGTACCGTAATTAGTTATATTTAGATTTCTAATAAACATCCAATTAACTAATAATCTATTTAATTTAAAATTGTTTGTAAATCTTTTAATTATTAAATTCGTCCTATTTATTTTTTAAATAGTAAATATATATTTTTAACAAACCATAACCAGATGAATCAATTAAATAATTAGAAGAATGCTTTTAGCTGAAAACAAATTAAATTACACTTTAATCAATTTTAATTTATAGGTCAGTGATTTCTAATAAGATAATTGATCTGATATATCCAATAAATCTCCACTTAACTAATCTCTTATTTAACTTATAATAACAGTAATTACTCTTATAAAATAGCTATTGTTTTACAACAGAAAAATAGTTATTAATTTATTATTTATTGAATTCAGGAATAAAATTTTCTATACAAATTCAAAAGAATTTATTTCTAGATTTAGAAACTTTTTCAAAGAATAAAATTACAAAAGTACTTTTTTGTTCATACGATTTATTGGAATCATCCAATACATTTTTTAATGTCTCAATTAAAATTTATTACAGTTTTTTGAATTTAGAAACTTTTTTAAAGAATAAAATTTTCTAGCAAATTAATAATACAGGGTGTGTAAATACAAAATTACTTTTCTGTTGAAAATATACGTAGTATTAGAATCATCCTGTATATTTTTTAATATTTTAGTACCAATTAATTAAAGCTTTTTAGATTTAGAAACTATTTTATGGAATAAAATTTTCTAGAAAATTAATAATACAGGGTGTCAAGCTACAAAATTACTTTTTTGTTGAAAATTTACGAGGTATTGGAATCATGCTGTATATTTTTTAAAATTTTATTACCAATTTATTAAAGCTATTTAGATTTAGACACTTTTTTAAAGAATAAAATTTTCTAGGAAATTAATAATACAGGGTGTGTAAGTACAAAATTACTTTTCTGTTGAAAATATACGAAGTATTAGAATCATCCTGTATATTTTTTAATAATTTAGTTCCAATTTATTAAAGATTTTTAGATTTAGAAACTATTTTAATCAATAAATTTTTCTCACAAATTAATAATACAACTACAAAAGTAATTTTTTATTGATAATTTACGTAGTATTAGAATCATCCTGTATATGTTTTAATATTTTGGTACTAATTTATTATAGATTTAGATTTAGAAACTTTTTTAAAGAATAAAATTTTTTAGCAAATTAATAATACAAAATTACTTTTTTGTTGAAAATTTACGTAGCATTGGAATCATCCTGTTTATTTTTTAATATCTCAGTAACATTTTATTAAAGCTTTTTAAATTAAGAAACTTTTTTAAAGATTAAAATTTTCTAGCAAATTAATAATACAGGGTGTGAACCTGCAAAAGTACTTTTTTTGTTGATAATTTACGTAGTATTAGAATCATCCTGTATATTTTTCAATATATTAGTAACAATTTATTAAATATTTTTAGATTTAGAAACTTTTTTAAGGAATAAAATTTTCTAACAAATTAATAATACAGGGTGTGAAGCTAAAAAAGTACTTTTTTGTTGATAATTTACGTAATATTGAAATCATCCTGTATATTATCTAATATTTTAGTTCCAATTAATTAAAGCTTTTTAGATTTAGAAACTTTTACCAAGAATACATTTTTTAGCAAATTAATAATACAGGGTGTGTAACTACAAAATTACTTTTTTCTTAAAAATTTACGTAGTATTGGAATCATCCTGTATATTTTTTAATACTTTAGTACCAATTTATTGAAGCTCTTTAGATTTAGAAACTATTTTAATAAATAAAATTTTCTAGCAAATTAATAATACAGGGTGTGAACCTACAAAAGTACTTTTTTTGTTGATAATTTACGTAGTATTAGAATCATCCTGTATATTTTTTAACATATTAGTAACAATTTATTAAATCTTTTTAGATTTAGAAACTTTTTTAAGGAATAAAATTTTCTAACAAATTAATAATACAGGGTGTGAAGCTAAAAAAGTACTTTCTTGTTGATAATTTACGTAGTATTGAAATCATCCTGTATATTATATAATATCTTAGGTCCAATTAATTAAAGCTTTTTAGATTTAGATGCTTTTACAAAGAATACATTTTTTAGCAAATTAATAATACGGGGTGTCAAGCTACAAAATTACTTTTTTGTTTAAAATTTACGTGGTATTGGAATCATGCTGTATATTTTTTAATATTTTAGTTCCAATTTATTAAAACTTTTTAGATTTAGAAACTTTTTTAAAGAATAAAATTTTTTAGACAATTAATAATACAGGGTGTGAACCTACAAAAGTACTTTTTTTGTTGATAATTTACGTAGTATTAGAATCATCCTGTATATTTTTTAACGTATTAGTAACAATTTATTAAATCTATTTAGATTTAGAAACTTTTTTAAGGAATAAAATTTTCTAACAAATTAATAATACAGGGTGTGAAGCTAAAAAAGTACTTTTTTGTTGATAATTTACGTAGTATTGAAATCATCCTGTATATTATCTAATATTTTATTTCCAATTAATTAAAGCTTTTTAGATTTAGAAACTTTTTTAAAGAATAAAATTTTTTAGCAAATTAATAATACTACAAAATTACTTTTTTCTTAAAAATTTATGTAGTATTGGAATCATCCTGTATATTTTTTAATACTGTGGTACCAATTTATTATAGTTTTTTGGATGTAGAAACTTTTTTAAAGAATAAAATTTTCTAGTAAATTAATAATACAGGGTGTGTAACTACAAAATTACTTTTTTAATATATTAGTAACAATTTCTTAAAGCTTTTTAGATTTAGAAACTATTTTAATAAATAAAATTTTCTAGCAAATTAATAATACAGGGTGTGAAGTTACAAAATTACTTTTTTGTTAAAAATTTACGTAGTATTGGAATCATTCTGTATATTTTTTAATATTTTAGTTCCAATTTATTAAAACTTTTTAGATTTAGAAACTTTTTTAAAGAATAAAATTATTTAGCAAATTAATAATACAGGGTGTGAACCTGCAAAAGTACTTTTTTTGATCATTTACGTAGTATTAGCATCATCCTGTATATTTTTTAATATTTTAGTAACAATTTATTAAATCTCTTTAGATTTAGAAACTTTTTTAGGGAATAAAATTTTCTAACAAATTAATAATACAGGGTGTGAAGCTAAAAAAGTACTTTTTTGTTGATAATTTACGTAGTATTGAAATCATCCTGTAATTAATCTAATATTTTAGTTCCAATTAATTAAAGCTTTTTAGATTTAGAAACTTTTACAAAGAATTCATTTTTTAGCAAATTAATAATACAGGGTGTGTAACTACAAAATTACTTTTTTCTTAAAAATGTACTTAGTATTGGTATATTTTTTAATACTTTGGTACCAATTTATTATAGCTTTTTAGATTTAGAAACTTTTTTAAAGAATAACATTTTTTAGCAAATTAATAATACAGGGTGTGTAACTACAAAATTACTTTTTTGTTGATAATTTACGTAGTATTAGAATCATCCTGTATATTTGTAATATATTAGTAAAAATTTATTAAATCTTGTTAGATTTAGAAACTTTTTTAAGGAATAAAATTTTCTAGCAAATTAATAATACAGGATGTGAAGCTACAAAAGTACTTTTTTATTGATAATTTACGTAGTATTAGAATCATCCTATATATTTTTTAATATTTTAAGTCCAATTTGTTAAAAGCATTTTGGGTTTAGAAACTTTTTAAAAGAATAAAATTTTCTATCAAAGTATTAATACAGGGTGTGCAAAATAAAATGTTTTTAACAATTCATTTTTTTTTAAAGTTTTTTTGTAAGAATTAAAATAAATAATACAGGATGTGTTCTGATAATTTATACGTAGCTTTGAATATTTTTACATTTTTTTTAATTTAATAATTTTCATTCTTTTAAAATATTCAATTTTTGTACCATCATCTAGCGATGTTAAGAAACTATAATTTTAAATCAGATCAAGTCATGGTCACGTTAAACGACTTATGTAACCACTTAATAGTGTTGAACCAGTTCTTGAACGAAATAAAGAAATCTGATAGAAGTAGGATAAATATAATAGACGTTTTATAGAATGACCTTCAATTCATTTAATTTGTATCAAAAATACAATGACCTACGCGTTATTTAACCATACCTATACTTATGTCGTACATACCAAGTAGTTTGGTACTACCAGCATAAAATAACAAACATATCAATTAATACCATAAATAACCCAATTCCACATCTTCAAAATTAATTTTTATTAATTCTAGTTTGTTAATCAGCCAAACGAATCCATAATTTTTTATATTCGGTTGCTTACCTCATCGTCAATTTAAAAAAAAAAAAAAACGAAACTAAAGATGGTATCTACCGACAACAAACCGGTTACAACAGCGGAAAGAAACGATGATATCATCAGGTATTAAAGAATTAATTTGCTTAAATTTAAGTCAACAGATGTTTCAAAAATGGCTTTTGAAACTAACACAGTTCGTAAAATATTAAATTTTTACTATTATCTAACCGACACATATTTTTGTAGTCGTATCGTTAAACCATAATTTTAGTAAACACTAAAACGTAATTTAAGTATTTAAAATAGTAATTAGATAATATAAACAGTTTATCGTTACTTATAATTGGTTAAAATAATTATTTTAGAAATTTACTGCATCACTTGCACCCCTTGTAATATGCAAATATTTATTTTAGACGTTTACTACATCTCTTGCGCCCCTTGTAATATGTAAATATTGATTTTAGAAACTTACTACATCTTTTGCTCCCCTTGTAATATGCAAATATTTACTTTAGTAATTTACTATGTCTCTTGCGCCCCTTGTAATAAGCAAATATTTATTTTAGAATTTTACTACATCTCTTGTGCCCCTTGTAATATCTAAATATTTATTTTATAAATTTACTACATCTCTTGCACCCCTTGTAACATGTAAATATTTATTTTAGAAATTTACTACATCTCTTGCACCCCTTGTAATATCTAAATATTTATTTTAGAAATTTACTACATTTCTTGTGCCCCTTGTAATATGCAAATATTTATTTTAGAAATTTACTATATCTTTTGCTCCCCTTGTAATATGCAAATATTTATTTTAGTAATTTACTATGTCTCTTGCGCCCCTTGTAATAAGCAAATATTTATTTTAGAAATTTACTACATCTCTTGCATCCCTTGTAATATGCAAATATTTATTTTAGAAATTTACTACATCTCTTGAAGCCCTTGTAATATGCAAATATTTATTTTAGAAATTTAATACATTTCTTGCGCCTCTTGTAATATGCAAATATTTATTTTAGAAATTTAATATATTTCTTGCTCCCCTTGTAATATGCAAATATTTATTTTAGAAATTTACTACATCTCTTGTGCCCCTTGTAATAAGCAAATATTTATTTTAGAAATTTACTACATCTCTTGCACCCCTTATAATATGCATATTTGCGAAATTTGACCGCCCCTGAAATTAGGCAACCCTAATTACTGTATCTAAAAAATACCAATTTATTATTATTGTATTAGGAATTTATATTAATTATATTTATTAATAATATTGTTTATTTTGATTAATAATTATTTTATAATTAAAATAAACCGTTATCAGTTGTAATTTAAAACCGCCCCTAAATTCAGGCAACTCAAATTACTCGAAAAAAATAAACACGTGTTCTTATTTTACCTACATATTTTTGACATTTGACAGAAGCCATGTGCTTTCAGTATTTATTGTGGTATGTGATGTGCTTTTAATACATTCTAGTGCACGTTTATTATAAATAATAATAAAAAATTCCAACATTTTTAATATTATTTACAAATAATTAGTAAGACAATAATAACATACATTTTATAATTCTATAAAACTAAGGTGAGTATTTTGGGAGTGTCTATACTTCCAACCCCTCGTAACTTTTAATATAATTCTCGAGTAAAATATTTTTTTATACAAATATGTAGAAATGATATATTCACATGTTTCCATTAAATTATGATGTCATGGCTGTTATTAAAATTCATAGACATGGTCATTGTCTCATAAAATGTTTACACAATGCCCAATGATCGTAAAATCAATTAAACGTTTCACAGTGACATCATTTAAAAAAAAAACAAAGCATCCTGAATTGAAAAATTCAGGAAATTCAAATTTAACTGAATAGTACAGTGGCGGACTTTTTATAATGTATAAAATTACAGTGACGGACTTTTATAATGCATAAAATTATTTAAAAATATATTAAAAAAATTAAGTATCTACTTTTTAATTTTTCAGTTGAAAAATGGATAATGAAGTAAGTCAAGATAGTTTAGCTGTTATTATTCAAAAGAATGTTGAGAATTTTTGTAAAATTCTACCATCTCATGTTGATAAATGGATAAATTTGATAGCGGAAGTAGAAAAACCAGTACAAGCTTTAGTAAATTACAGCGAACAATTAAGACATGTAGAAAAAACAAATATTAAATATATAGAAGGTTTTGCAAATTTAAAAGACAATCTTTTATTTAAAATATTGTCAGGAATAGAAGAAGAGATATTTTTAATAAATGGAATTATAAATCGACTCAATCAAGCAAATCAAGACTTAAAAAATAAACTAACCTTACTAGAACAATCAACAATAAACTTGGATTGGGAGGAACAAACACTTATTTTAAACGGAAATGCCTACCAACCACCATTAGCTCGAATTCTACAAGATGGCTACCAGTTTTATTTATACTTTTTTAACGCTTACAAAACAATTAACAACAAATTTAATTCTCTAAATATAAGAAACGAGACAAGCATGAACGATCTTGAAAATAAGTTTAAATTAGATGTTCAAAATAATGTTGTAATTAATTATTTAGCTTTAATTCAGTATGTTAATGATAATAAAAGTGTAACATAAATATTTTTTTGTTTTTTTTTAAGCTTTAAAGCACTAATTATTAAAAATATATAAATAGAGCAAAGATAGAACCTTGTAGCACTCATTATATGGGACCTTTAAACCATGCAGTAAACTTAAAAAAAAACAAATTATTGTCCCAATGTTTCAAAATATATTTTAAGTCACATAAATGGGGCAGTGGGGCCAAGACAGAACCTTGTAGCACTCATAATATTGGACCTTTAAACAACACAGTGAACTTAAAAAACAAATTGTGTAACGTAAGTCACATAAATAAGGCAGTAGGGTCAAGACAGAACCTTGTAGCACTCATTAAACCACACAGTACACTTAAAAAACCAAATGATTGTTCCAATTTTTCAAAATATATTTTAAGTCACATAAATAGGGCTGTGGGACTAAAACAGAACCTTGTAGCACTCATTATATTGGACCTTTAAACAACGTAGTAAACTTAAAAAATAAATTGTGTAATGTAAGTCACATAAATAAGGCATCGGGGTTAAGACAGAACCTTGTAGCACTCATTATATTGGACCTTTGAACCACGCAGTGAACTTAAAAAACAAATTGTGTAACGTAAGTCACATAAATAAGGCAGTGGGGTTAATACAGAACCTTGTAGCACTCATTAAACCACACAACACACCTAAAAAACCAAATTATTGTCCCAATTTTTCAAAATATAATTTAAGTCGCATAAATAGGGCTGTGGGGCTAAAACAGAACCTTGTAGCACTCATTATATTGAACGTTTAAACCACGCAGTAAACGTAATAAACAAATTGTGTAACGTAAGTCACATAAATAAGGCAGTAGGGTCAAGACAAAACCTTGTAGCACTCATTAAACCACATAGTACACTTAAAAAACCAAATTATTGTCCCAATTTTTCAAAATAAATTTTAAGTCACATAAATAGGGCTGTGGGGCTAAAACAGAACCTTATAGCACTCATTATATTGGACCTTTAAACAACGTAGTACGCAGTAAACTTAAAAAACAAATCATGTAATGTAAGGCACATAAATAAGGCAGTGGGGTTAAGACAGAACCTTGTATCACTCATTAAACCACACAGTACACTTAAAAAACCAAATTATTGTCCCAATTTTTCAAAATATATTTTAAGTCACATAAATAAGGCAGTGGAGCCAAGATAGGATCTTGTAGCACTCATTATATTGGACATTTAAACCACGCAGCAAACTTAAATGAACAAAATTATAGTGTAACGTTTTCAAAATATTTTTTAAGTCTCATAAATAGGACAGTGGGACTAAGACAGTACCTTGTAGTACTCATTATATTGAACATTTAAATCACGCAGTCAACTTAAAGGAACCAAATTATTGTGTAATGTTTTCAAATTATTTTTTAAGTCTCATAAATAGGACTGTGGGGCTAAGACACTACCTTGTAGCACTCATTATATTGAACATTTAAACCACGCAGTAAACTTAAAGGAACCAAATTATTGTGTAATGTTTTCAAAATATTTTTTAAGTCTCATAGATAGGACAGTGGGGCTAAGACAGGACCTTGTAGCACTCATTATATTGGACATTTAAACCACGCAGTAAACATTAAAAAACCAAATATTGTGTAAAATATATTTTAAGTGACATAAATAGGGCAGTGGGGCTAAAACAGAACCTTGTAGCACTCATTATATTCAAGAAACCGTCAAATTGGTTTAAATCATTATTGAAATTAAATATTGCAATAAATAAAATACTGCTTAAATGTTATCAATGTATTAATAACTTTTTAATTATTTCATGTTTAGTGCATATCTAATTATAGATACTTTCATCATTAAATGAAATAATAAAATGAGCAATAATTTTAAATTAAAAAATATACAACGTTATTTACAACTGGTAAAACATAATTTTCTATTGCATGAATGTTGTTGGCCTTCAAAAATTACCATAAATTTACAATTTTTATTACAGAAAAACGCGTTATCAGCTGTTTTCCGACTGCTATTGTTATAAGGGTTATCTGCTGATGTGAATTTTTAAAAACTAGGTTTATTTTTAATCAATATCACATTCAACCCAACTACTAAAAATTAGTTTTTATTACCCAGTATAAAAGTGAAATGCCTCAGTAGGTTAACGATCTTTCTCTCAACAATTTATTAGAAGCAATTAACAAATTTGGTTAATGGCCGTTTTTATTTCATGTGACATTCGTATCAATTAACTTTTATTTGTTTTTAACATGATTTCATTAAAAAAAAACGGGAACTGGATGAGTATACACTACCATTTTAATTAACCCTTTTGGTTATTTTTTAAGGGTGCGTTCGACTTTTAACCTAAAAAATGTATGTAATTTAGCTCGCCATATTTAACAATTAAATTAAATATGCAGTGATAAAAAAAACAATACAAGGACAACCAACAATTACATCATCAAGCACACCTTTTCATTAAATACGAACACTAAAATTAATTTATATTTATATACAACTGTAGTTTTACAATAAATCGTGGGTTGTTATATGACACGAAATAAGTGACACTGACATAAAAAAAATAATCGTTTTGTTAACATAATAATTATGAGTAGGTGCCATTCATTTTCTATTGATCAAAAATATTCTGAATTGCTGCCAAAGAACTGGAAAAACAAAAACTAAAATTGATGTCACCAGTGCCAGAACGTTTTCTATTTCTATGCAGAAATAAATAATGTCAAATAAAAATAGAAAAACATTTGGGTCAGAAATTTGCGTACATTGTTTTGATACAAAAGAGAATTAATGGATAATTGGACTTTCCATTTACGAATTTTATAATAAAATTATTGTTATTTAACCTTCTAATGTCATCGACACTAAACAACTAAAGAAATATTGTAATCTAAATAAACATAGTTAGGCAACACAATATACATATTCCTGATTATTATTTTTTAATATTTGGTTTTTTTTTCCAGATGAAACAAAGCTGAATCGAATGAAACGAAAATGGAGCAAGAATCAAAATTTAATTTACCACGATTAGAATAAAAATATAGACCAAAATGTTGAATATCAATCGAAATTTAATCTCATTAAAATGTATACTCTTCCTAGTATTTGGAGGTAAGTAATATTTAAATATATTTATTTTACACTTACGCCCATACGTAGCAGCAGCCACTATCAAATAAATGTCAAATCTAGTAAACTTTAAGAACTATCTTATAGATGGCGATCTAATACTATACGGCCATTTTTTATCCATATATATTTAGTAGTATTGGGTTTGTATATACCGAATGTGAATTTTTTTCTGTTACACTTTAGCTTAACTAATTACGTTTCTAGTATTTCGAAGTGATCTTTAAATTTTTTTACGTTACAATAAATATCAAAATCGATTAAAGGAATGAACTTTGGTAACTATCTGATAGATGGCAGTGCATTATTTAACTACTATTTTTATATTTTTTAGCAATTGGAAGCCTTTTTCCGTTCCTGCCTCTTCATATGAACGACGCTTTAGGCCTTTCAAAGAGCGAATCTATAATAATTTCCATAGTAGCACCGTTATTAGCTGTAATAGGACCGCTTGTGGCAGCTCCCTTAGCTGACAGATTAGCAGGAACTTATGGAAGTCCTCAAAAAAGCAAAAATGGGGCTTATCTTAGGGTTATGATAGCCGTTTCGTTAACTTTCGCCACGATATTATATTGGTTGCTATTAATTATTCCCGCGATTGTAAGTATTTTTTCATAGGTATGAAGAAGATTGATAAATATCGCGTAAAGGGTTGATGCAGGCGGAATTATTAATTTCAAAAACTAAAATATAACAACGCGCCTCTTTTTTCTTCTTTTTAAGGCCTTAGCCACCAGGGCTATTCGGTAAGACCAAGCCTTCTATGTCATAGTTGTCAATTCTTCTTTTGCGTATTAGAAGTGTATATTGAACCGCACTTCCGGTTTCTTAATATGTATATTAGGTGATTTTGTGATTTACAGAAAAAATCTGCAAATGTATCGTTTGTTTGTAATGAAAATGGAGGTTATATATTACAAGATAGATGTGGGACACAATGCTATGATTTTAATGAAGAGGTAAGTAAGTACAATGATTATATATGGTGAAATTAAATGGAATTTTTATGTTTTAGAAAGGATCTATGTTGGTTAAAAATTGTATATACTCCTGCAACTCTACTTCTGCTTACACTGTCCAAGCAACGGCACTTCCGTTAATAGAGGAAAGTCATGAAGCTGTAGATGGAGATAGTGATAGTTTTTACGATAGCGGAGCAGATTTAGAAGCTGAATTGGTGATTAGTACGACGCCATCTAGCGATCTTAACAGTTATTTCGAACCGCATCCACATATGTGTTATAAAAATGATACTAACGTCACGTTGTGTGAAGTTTATACTGAATTTTCAAAACCAATTGAATTTAACATAGGATTAAAACTTTCTGTACCATTTATAAGCGCAGAAAATCATGATAACAAAACTTGCAAGTTTCCTACAGGTGAATAACGTTTTAATACAATTTTTTAATATTTTACAATTTTTCTTTTTAGTGGAAGAATTCCAATGTAGGATCAGACCAGATGTGTTTAATAACCTTACAAATAACGGCCAAAATAAAAATTGCGTACCCGTTATCATTTGCGAACTAGATAACCCCTACAACAACGATAACAGCCTACTGAGAAGATCGCAATGCGGGAATATCAGTTTTTGGTTGTACATTTTCATCAGATCCCTCGCTGATATTTTCCTAGCGGCCACTGTCGTCTTAATCAGTACTGCCGTTGTCATAGCTACCAGAGAGACATCTACCGGTAGGTTTTAAAAAAAAATCGCGCTATATCCTGAAATTGTGTACCGTTTGGCAACGCAGCTAAACTCTAATTTATCTATATATTATTTAATAAAAGGATCAATTACATTTTGAAAATGTATGTTAAATTAAGCGTACGCCACTGAAGTAGAACATTGACTAATGGGGGAGTTCCGTCCAAGTAGCCAACCTAGAAAAAGGTCTACCAATGGAGAATCAAAATCTACTTCATTATTTTCGCAATGATAAAATATGTTTACAAAATTCTAGTGAGCTTTCCAGAATGTATTTTTATCGAAATATAATGATTTTAATAAACTTCATTTCTGATTGATTGAAATTAAAGTTGGTGTCAAGGCTCGAGGTGACAGTTGACATACTTCGTTGTCAAAATCAAATGTCATTTTACGTCATTATCTTCGAATAAAAAGTTAGTAGGAAGGAGCATTTCGCTTTCACTTTGTGGACGCGATGGACCTTGCAAATGGCGGATATATGTAACGTTCTAACTATGAGTCATACGTGGTTCTTAATAATGGCCGACTGTTCGCACATTACTCTCGTATATTTGATGATAAATACTCCTTCCATAGAGATAGGAATAAGGTTAGAGAGATATGGGATATCAAAGTAAAGCCGATGTTCTCAACATCCCGACTCGAAAAGCACCTTTTGTTTTGATTAAGACTCATAAATATTCATTAGCGTCGGTGGTTTAGGGGCGTAGTAATATTTCGAAATTGAAATATAAAAATCATATTTTAATTTTTGTTTATCATATAATTTATTACAGTCAAACCAACAAAATCATAAAATATGAAAAATATCAAAAATCGGAAAAATGTAAAAGATCAAAAACAAAATGGGAAGATTGAAAAAATCAGAAAAATACCATTAAAATTAAAAATGTGTAAAACTTAATAAAAATGAAAAAATATCGAAAATATTTAGAAAAAAAAATAGATCAAACGAGCAAAATTAAAATTATAAAATTAGAAAAAAATCAAAAACGTGAAAAATGTAAAAAACCAAAAAAAAATTAGAAATATTGAAAACATCAGTAATAAATCAGAAAAATCAATTAAAAAAAATAAGAATCAAAAGAATTTAAACAATAAATAAAAAGCAAAAGAATTTAAAACAAAAATAAATGAATTAAAACAAAAACCCTGAAAAATCAGATAAAATCTTCAGGAGTTTTAAAAATTCCAAAAATCGAAAATATCATAATTTTTTTAAAATAAAAAAATAAACGAAAAAAATATAATCAGAATAATATGGGAAAATTATAGCAAAAAAAATTTAATTGATGTTAATACAAAAATGTGTAAAACTTAATCAAAATGAAAAAAAAATTGAGATATCGGAAATATTTAGAAAAAAAAAACGAAACAAAAAATAAAAACAAACGCGAAAGTAACAAAAGAATAAGAAAAGTGAAAAAAATAGAAAAGGATGAAAAAAGCAAAATTAAAATTATAAATTATGAAAAAATCAAAAATGCAAAAAAACAAAAAATATATGGAATTATTGAAAAAATCAGTAATAAATCAGAAAAATCGATAAAAAAAATAAATAAAAATCAAAAGAATTTGAAAAAAAATTAAATTAATCAAAAAAAAACCCGAAAAATCACAAAAAATCTTCATGAATTTCAAAAATCAAAAATTTCAGAAAATAAAATAAAAAAAAAGAAAAAAATATAAAAAAATAATTAAACATCAGAATAATATGTGAAAATTATATGAAAAAAATAAAAAAATAACAGACAAAAAATAATAACAAGAATTTCAAAAATCAGAAAAAATGTTAACAAATCACTAAAGATCAGAATAAATTAAAACAAGTGAAAAACGGCAATATTTTTTCCGTAATTTCGAGTTGTCGTCCGTTTGTCTCTATCTCTCTCCGAATCATACTAACAGATGAACGGACGGACGGACAAAACCGTTTTATAAGAGTTTTTTTCTTTGAAAAGTCTAAAAGCAAATCATGACAAAATACTGATAAGACGAATGACGTAAAATGACATTTAACAACGAAATATGTCAACTGTCACCTTGATTCTTTACACCAACTTTAATTTTAACCAATCGCAGAAATGAAGTTTAGTAAAATCATTGTATTTCACTAACGATACATTCTGGAAAGCTTAGTAGAATTTTGTAAACACATTTTATCATTGCGAAGTAAATTTTGACCAAAAAAATTCATTCCCCGTTGGTGTAACTTTTTCTAAGTTGGCAACTCCCCATTTTAGGTACCAATGGAGCAAGGTTGCCAATTGTAGAATTTCATAAATTGTGTGGAAACTTTAATTAGAATTAGAAATTGAATGCTAAAAATTAAAATTTTATTACATTACAGGGAATAATTGTAGATTATTTTTCAGGTAGAGGTGACGTCGGTAAACAATATGCAGCTGGTGCTTTGGGTTTTGCAATTTTTGCACCGATCATGGGAGGTTGTGCACTTGGAAGTTATATGGAATCGTGCATATGTTTCACCGTATTATCCGCTGTCGCTGTTCTTTTATTAATTTTGGACGAGTAAGTTACCCTCTATAAATTTTATCACGAATACTTTTTACCCAAAAATCAATTATAAAAAAAAATTCTACTTTTTGAGACACACTGTAAAAATTTCGGTTTGAAAGCGTCGCGTCCACCGACATAACCTCAATCTAGAATCTTCTTTCTGCCTGAAAAATGCCATTTTACTGTTAAGATAATTTCATGTTTTGTTGCTCTTAAGTAAGAGTCCAACTGTGTAGTTAAGCGAGCCAAGAAGAACGAAGAGTTAGTTAGGGCGTTATTCATTTTTTTCATTGATGTTTAAGTTTTACTTTAATAAAATAATCCTCATAAATCAGAAGTTACACTAAATCCTTAAAATTTACCACCTAATATAATATTAAATACAAGGTATATAATTGATATAATAAGATAAAAGAAAACAAAACAAACTGTCACAAACGAACGAAGTGGATTAACAATATGGCGAAAGTAATGACACTTTTGGTCACGTGATTGTGTCTCCTTCCAGTTTCTCCTATAGAATTAACCATCGACATATACTAATGGAAATTCCCTAGCAGATGAGATTTGTAATTATGAACAGATTCTTTTCGAAATTCATATTTGGGAGTTCAAAATTAATATGGCGGTTAAAAACGTCGCGTCCACGGACATAACCTCAATCTAGAATCTTCTTTCGGCCTGAAAAATGCCATTTTACTGTTAAGATAATTTCGTGTTTTGTTGCTCTTAAGTAAGAGGCCAACTGTGTAGTTAAGCGAGCCAAGAAGACCGAAGAGTTAGTTAGGGCGTTATTCATTTTTTTTCATTGAAGTTTAATTTTAAGTTTTACTTTAATAAAATAATCCTCATAAATCTGAAGTTCCACTAAATGCTTAAAATTTACCACCTAATAAATAACACAAAACAAACAAACTGTCACAAACGAACGAAGTGGATTAACAATATGGCGGAAGTGATGACACTTTTGGTCACGTGATTGTGTCTCCTTCCAGTTTCTCCTATAACCATCGACATATACTAATGGAAATTCTCTAGCAGGGCGGTTCCAAGATGGTGGACGAGATTTATGATTATATACACAGATTCTATTCAAAATTGGTATGCGGGGGTTTTTGGTATCATAGATTAAGAATAAATTCAAGATGGTGAACGAATTTTATGATTTTATTCAAAATTGGTATGTGTGGGTTTTTGGGATCGGAATAAATTCAAGATGGCGGCTCCAAGATGGGAAATGGAGTTTTTTGATTATGGTTACATTCCATTAAAAATTATCATTTCTGGATCGGAAATACTGATTTTTTTTACTTCAAATTTTGCATATTTACAAGAATCGACATATATGATTATTGTTTTTTAGCTCGATCCCTTTGAGTCCACCAGAATGGTGGTGGCACACTAGATGTGGTTTGCTAGCCCTTCCGATGTCTTCGGTAAGGAAATATGGATGGGAAGTTGCGGCATTAGGTATTGTTTTGTTTCTTTTGGGAGTTTTTTGGAATTCTATAGATTCGTTTTTACCATGGTAAGTTATAATTGTTATTAAGGGATTATTTTTTATATATATTTTTTTTAGGTATATTGTGAAATCTACAGATGGAACACCAGTAATAATAGGACTTGCAGTGACTGTAGGAGCTATTCCAGCTGTGATATTTTTAATTTTTGCTGAAATGATCGTTGATTATTGCGGACATAATAATATTTTGATTTTCTGTTTTGTGAATTACATCTGTCATCATTTAGGTACATTTAAATTTAATTTAAAAAATTTATTTTTAATGATTCTTGTTTTTTTTAGGTCTTATGTTTGTGGATAACGCTTGGTATATTTTATTCTCTGAATGGTTGGAAGTTTTTACTTTACATATGATGTACATTACTTCCGTTTTATATCTACGCCATCTTGTGCCCAGAAAATATACAGCTTGTGGACAAGCACTGCCAATTATTGCTCACTTTTGTCTAGGTAAAAAAAAATATTTCATAATAATCTTATTATTTTTTATGTGAAAAATATAGACTTTTTTAATTCGAAATTACTGTTGAAAAGAATAGTGTATGGTCACTTTAAACAGTCAATGAAAATATAAAAAATTCCGAGAATTTCTAAATATGTAACTTCAAAAAGGCCAAAAATATCAATAATTAAAGAATTTCGAAAACTTCAAACGAAATTTCCAAATATGTAAATATCTTCAGAATTTCAAGAAATCATCAAAAAGTTCCACAACTTCAAAAAAAAAACATCAAAAAGTTCCAAAATTTAAAAAATATTAATTTCCAAAATTTTAAACAAGAATCAAAAAGTTCCAAAATCTCAAACATTATAAAATTTGAAATATTTGAAATATTCCGAAAACTTCAAAAAAATTGCTAAAATTGACAAAAAAAAACGTCAATTTCCATCATTTCAAAACGTGTTAAAATTTTTAAATATTTCAAATTCCCAAAATTTGGAAAGACATCAACATTTTTAAAAGGTTCCATTTCAAAAATATCAAAAAATAAAAAACCATTCAATATTTCCAAAACAAATCATTTGTTATACTGGAATAAAAGGTTAGCATGGACGTAAAGTTCCAAAATTAAAAAAAAAAACATCAAAAAGTTCCAAAATTTCAAAAAAACAATAAAACCATCGATTTCCAAAATTTTAAAAACTAATCAAAAAGTTCCAAAACTTCAACATCTTAAAAAATGTCTTTGTAAAATTTCAAAAATTCCGAAAATTTCAAAAAAAATTTGCCAAAATTGACACAAAAAAAACGTCAATTTCTATCATTTCTAAAATTTCTAAACGTTAAAATTTGTAAATATTTCAATAATGTCGAAAATTTAAGAAAATTCAAATTCCCAAAATTTGTTGAAAAATAGTGTATGGTTACTTTAAGCAATGAAAATATAAAAAATTTATAAAATTTTCAAAACTTTCGAAAACTTCAAACCAATAATTTCCAAACTTTGAAATATCTCTAAAATTTCAAGAAATCATCAATTTCGAAAATTTTTAACAAAAATCAAAAGATTCCAAAATCTCAAACATTCCTAAATTTATAAATTTTGAAATATTTCAAAAATTTCGAAACATTCAAAAAAATTGCTAAAATAGACAAAAAACGTCATCCATCATATTAAAACGTGTTAAAATTTTTAAATATTTCAAAAATGTCGGAAATTAAAAAAATTTCAAATTCAAACAAAATTTGGAAAAACATCAACATTTTTAAAAATTTCCATTTAAAAAATATCAAAAAATAAACCATTCAATATTTCCAAAAAAAAAAATCAATTGCTGATATAATTAAAAAGAATAGTGTATGGTCACTTTAAGCACTCAATGAAAATATAAAAAATTTGGAAAATTTTCGAAAACTTCAAACTAAATTTCCAAACTTAAATATCTCTAAAATTTAAACATATCATCAAAAATTTCCAAAATTTTAAACAAGAATCAAAAGATTCCAAAATCTAAAAAAAAAATTTCAAAAATTTGTAATATTTGGAAAATTCCGAAAATTTCAAATGCGTGTGGGAAGTTGTAACTTTCCGCACGCTTGTAGAAAAAATAAAAAACCTTTCAAAATTTCCGAAAAAAAAACATTTATTGACATACTAGAATAAAAGGTTACCATGTACGTAAAGTTTCAAAAAAAAAATTCAAAAATTTAAAACAAAAATCAATTTCCAAAGTTTTAAAAAATAATCAAAAAGTTCCAAAATCTTAACAATTTCCTAAAATTAAATTTCAAATATTTCAAAAATTCCTAATATTTCAAAAAAATTGCCAAAACTTGACACAAAAAAACGTCAATTTCTATCATGTCTAAAATTTCAAAACATTAAAATTTTTAAACATTTCAAAAAAGTAGAAAATTTAAAAAATTTCAAATTCCCAAAATTTGGAAAAACATCGTTTTTTAAAAATTCCCATTTAAAAAATATCAAAAATTACCGAAATTAAAAAAAACCATTCAATATTTCAAAAAACAAAAATCAATGAAAAGTGGAGAAAATTTTATGTATTAAGCATTTCAGAAAAATGCGGTTATCATTTCTGATTTTTCCTATTTTTTCAACCAATTTTTTTTTACTAATTTTTCAAATTTTTGTTTTTGTTTTCTAATTTTTTTCGATTTTCTCCAAATTTTCCTCATTTTTTTCTTATTGTTTTCGTTTTTTTCCTTATTTTATCTTTTGTTCTTTATTTTTTTCTTATTTAATTAATTTTTTCATTTCTTTTCTAGTTTTTTTTTCGTTTTTTCCGGTTTTTTTTTGTTTTTTTCAAATTTTTCAGATTTTTGTTTTGTTTCGTTTTTTTTTCTTTCTGATTTTTTCGGTTTTTTTTCGATTTTTTTCTTGCTCTTTCCGATTTTCCAATTTTTTAATTCATCTAATTTTTTCTAGTTTTTTTTTCTAATTTTTCAGATTTTTGTTTTTTTGCGATTGCGCGTAGTTTGTGACTTCTTTTTCGTTTTTTTTGCTTTGGCCAGATCTGGTAAAAAATTTTTTTGATTTTTTTTTGATTTTTCAATTTTTTCCTCATTTATTTCTCATTGTTCTGTTTTTTTTACTTTTTTTTTCGTTTTCTATTTTTTCCTCATTTCTCTGATTTTTTTAGGATTTAATTGTAATTTTTTGCAATTTTTTTGCGTTTTTTACAGTTTTTTTTTTAAATATTATTTAATTTTTCTTTCATTTTTATCACATATTTTCTACCAGAGCTCATGCTTATTATTTAAGCGAAATAACGTATGACGTAATTTACGTGCCTCTAATTTAATATATCGCGGCACGTTAGCGTGCCTGCAGTCACAGCGGAAAATAAAACGTTGTGCCTAGCACTACATCGGACGTACGCATTTATTTTGTACTTCGGCCGTTCATTGTGTTTTAAGGTTTACAAAGTATAGAAGTATATTGGCGCATTTGCTTGATAAGTTTGATATTATTTCTGTAACTTCGTTGTATGGTTTCGGTGTAAAAGGGCCAGAGTTTCATCCTAGTACGGTCATTTTTTTTGTTTTAATATTTTTTTTAGCTTCATAAAAACCACATAAAAATAGTGATTGTTAACTGGTTTGATTTGTATAGTAGTTTTTTTTCTCTCCAAAATTAATGATTATTAGATTTCACTTCTTAAAATCTACATAAAGATAGTGACATGGTAACTAGTTTGATTTATACAGTAAAGTGTCTTTTTTCTCAAAGTTCGAGATGTAAAAATTAGGTAGTATATTTTATTTTGTAGATGTACAATATAAACAAGTACATCCGATGTACTGCTAGTCACGGCCAAAATAAAAACAATACAATTTTCTTCTTTTCCCATATTTATATCTGGCCTCTATTTAATAAGGAATTCAATTCGTATATACTTCCATCTCTTAAGAGTATTATCAATTAATGTAGATATTTTTAATTTAATTTTTTTTTAAGTATAATAGAGGCTTAAAAAAATTATAAATATTTTTGTAGGCATATTTGATAACAGATTTTAAGGTTATAATTTAAAAAAATTACATAATACGTCCCCATTATGGCAACTCGAATTATTCTGAATCGTGTCGGAATATTAATTCTCGTGAATAAAATCCATCGTTCTATGCTTGTTCAAAACATTAACCGAAAAGTTTATAATTAAATTCATTGTTTTAAAAATATTTGTGTCGATTTCTTAATAAAAAATAACTTATTTATACCGCAAAAATTGCTCAATGAAAAAATCAATTTCATAAAACCACCACCAAAAAAATTAAATAATTCTTACCTCTATGATCGAGTTTCTCTGGTACTAATTGTTTTTTTAACTCCATTCTTGGTAATTTCTACAAAAAATAACAAAAAAAATTGTTATTAGTATCTATTAAATAAATAAACGATTTCGATACATTTATAAAATTTGAATTAGGTATAAAAAGTATATTTATTATAAGATTGGAAATAATTAACATACTGTATAATAAAATATAAAAGGTATTTTGAAACCTATAAATTTGAAACACCCTGTAAAACAGTTATTTTAAATATTTTTTTAATATCAAAGTGTATAAAAAAATATCAAATTGATTTTTCTATATGCGTTATGGTCTATAATTTTTTTTTAATGTAAATATTATAAAATTTATATAAATTTCTAATTAACGTACCTTTTTATTTATAATTTACAAATTGTAAAACCACTAAACGAAATTTTTATTTCAATTTTGTACAAATTTCTTTGCAGCTTCAACTAACACTAAATGAATTGTTCGGACTTGTTAATATATTTCATAGGCAACTATTTTTTTTCTGGAAATTTCATCGCGGCTGCGCGTTAGTGGAATATTTATCTTTTTAATATTTTTTAGTTGATGCAAAAAATAAGAAAACGTAGAAGGTGTTTGTATTTATATTTACTACGCAGATTTGATTTATATTGAAATTGTGTTAGGTTGGATTTTTATTTTCTCGGGGAACCAGTGCGGGAGAAGTTAGAGGGAAGTCATAAAAAAATTAGATGTGCGGACATTTATAAAATGTCAAAATGTTCAAAATTTTTAAATATTTCAAAAATACCGAAAATTAAAAAAAATTCAAATTCCCGTTTGGAAAAATATTACATTGAAAATTTCCAAAAGGTGACCATGTACGTAAAGTTCCAAAATTAAAAAAAAGACATAAAAAAGTTACGAATAATAAAAAGTCAAGTCATACCACATAAATTTATTATTAGATTAAATCAGATTAACTTAGCAGCAACATGTTTCGGCCACAACGATGACCATCATCAGGCCTACAATACAATTATAAAATTGGATTACAATATAACATACTTGTATTAAAATTAAACTAAGTCAGATTTAATTTGACTTCTGGCCTCATACTTTATGGTTTTCAACTTGTGGTCTGTTTCATTTTCCCTTCCGGTTTTTATCTTTTGCGTCAATATTGAATTTCTTTTATGTCAATTGTCAATTTAATTTCAATTCCTTTTTTCTTAGTGAATCGTATGTTATGATGTTATTTTGCGTTAATTTGATCCTCTAGTTTAGAGGTATCGTATTGGTTAGTTTTTAAATATTTTTTTAATATTTTACAATGTGACTTGTCTAATTTTCATACCAATTTTTAATATCATGTATAAGTTCTTCGTTTTTTCTGTAAGTAATTTTTTTTCGAGTATGTTGTTATATTATAGTCCTGATGATGGCCATCGTTGTGGCCGAAACATGTTGCTGCCAAGTTAATCTGGTTTAACCTAATAATACATTTATGTGGTATGACTTGGAGTTTTTATTATTCGTTGAAACATTAAAAACATCAATTTCCAACATTTTTAAAAATAATCAATAAGTTCCAAAACGTCAAAATGTTAAAAATTTCCAAACTTTCTAAAATTTCAAAAATTCCGAATATTTCAAACAAAAAATTGCCGAACTTCACAAAAAGCCGTCAATTTTTATCATTTCTAAATGTTCAAAACGTTATTAAAAAATTTCTATTTAAAAAACATCAAAAAAATAAAAAAAACCATTCAATACTTCAAAAAAAAATCTTTTGCTGACATAATACTGGAATAAAAGATGACCATTTACGTAAAGTTCCAAAATTTCAAAAAAAACATCAGAAACATCAGAAAGTTCCAAAATTTGAAAAAAAACATAAAAACATCAAGAAGTTCCAAAATTTCAAAAAAACATCAAAAACATCAATTTCCAAATTTTTTAAAAATAATAAAAAAAGTTCCAAAAGTTCAAAATCTTAAAAATTTCCACACTTTCTAAAATTTCAAATATTTCAAAAATTCCGAAAATTTCCACAATTGACAAAAAACCGTCAATTTTCATCATTTCTCATAATAAAAAATTGTCCAAATTAAAACAAAACTCTCAATATTTCCAAAAAAAAAATAATTTGCTAACATATTACTGGAATAAAAGGTTTACTTAAAGTTCCGAATTTAAAAAAAAAACATCAAAAATTTCCAAAATTTCAAAAAAACATTAAAACCATCAATTTCCAAATTTTTTATAAAGAATCAAAAAGTTCCAAAACTCCAAAATCTTAAAAATTTTGAAAACTTCTAAAATTTCAAATATTTCAAAAATTCTGGAAATTTTAAACAAAAAGTTGCCAAAATTGACAAACAGATGTCAATTTTCATCATTTCTAAATTTTCAAAACGTTAAAAATTTAAAAAATTTCTATGTAAAAAAGATCAATTAAAAAAAAACTTTCAATATTTCCAAAAAAAAAATTCATTTGCTGACATAATACTGGAGTAAAAGGAAAGTTCCAAAATTAAAAAAAAAGTTCCAAAATTTCAAAAAAAAAACATTAAAAACATCAATTTCCAAAATTTTAAAAAATAATCAAAAAGTTCCAAAACTTCAAAAATTCCGAAAATTTCAAATTAAAAATTGCCACAACTGATTAAAAACGTTAATTTTTATTATTTCTAAAATTTCAAAACGTTAAAATTTTAAATATTTTAAAAATAACAAAAATTTAAAAAAATTCCCATTTGGAAAAACATCAACATTTTTAGAAATTTCCATTTCGAAAAAATTAAAAATTGCCAAAATTACAAAAAAAAAAATTCAATATTTCCAGACATAATACTGGAATAAAAGGTGACCATGTACTTAAAGTTCCAAAATTTCAAAAAAACATCTAAAAGTTCCAAAATCTCAAACATTCCAAAATTTCCAAGATTTGAAATATTTAAAAATTCAGTAAATTTCAAAAAAAATTGCCAAAATTGATAAAAAAAACATCAATTTCCCTTTTTTCTTAAATTTCAAAACAAAAAATCATTTGCTGACATAATACTGGAAAAACGTATAAAGTTCCAAAATTAAAAAAAACAGAGTTCCAAAATTTGAAAAAAAAAAAAACAAAAAAATCAATTTCCAAAATTTTAAACAAGAATCAAAAGGTTCAAAATCTCAAACATTCCAAAATTTCTAAATTTCAAAAAAAATTTCCAAAATTGACAAAAAAAAACATCAATTTCCATCATTTCTATAATTTCAAAACGTTAAAATTTTTAAATACTTCAAAAATGTAGAAAATTAAAAAATCCAAATTCCAAAAATTTGGAAAAACATCAAAATTTAACAAAATTTCCATTTCAAAAATATCAAAAAATAAAAAAGTGCCAAAAATAAAAAACATACATCCAAAAATTAGGAAAAACATAAATTTAAAAAAATTTCCATTTCAAAAATATCAAAAAATAAAAAAATTGCCAAAAAATAAAAAAAACGTACAATATTTCCATAAAAAATAATCATTTTCTGACATAATACTGGAATAAAAGGTGACCATGTACGTAAAGTTCCAAAATTTCAAAAAAAAAAAACATCAAAAAAATCAATTTCCAAAATTTTAAACAAGAATCAAAAGGTTCCTAAATTTCAAAATCTCAAACATTCCAAAAATGACGAAAATGAAAAAATTTCATCAAAATTTAAAAAAAAATCCATTTAAAATATTTTAAAAAATTAAAAATTACCAAAATTAAAAAAAAACATACAATATTTCCAAAAAAAATCACTTTCTGTCAGAATACTGGAATAAAGGTGACCATGTACGTAAAATCATACCAAAGTAAAACAAATGATAAGTTTTTCGATAATTAACAAAATATATTAATTTAATAACAAAAAAAAAATATTTTTCTAGGTCGTTGTTTTGGAGCCCTCTTCGGTGGCATGGCCTACACAGAGCTGAACTCAGAATATACCTTCCAAAAAGTACATGGAATATTTTCCATAATTGCCACTTGCATAGCAATCTTGTATTTCCTCATCTACCATTTCTATTTGAAACCGAAATGTATCCCTCCAGTACATTTACCCCCAGCGCCTGCCCCCGCCGTTGTACAAAGTAAGTAAAACCAAAAAAATACTTAGTTATTTTATTAAAATTCAATTATTTCAGGTGTAAATGGCAACGGCGCTTATACTCCACTTCGAGTCTATCACAATAGTAAATCAAAGAAAGGACACTTTAGATATTAATTATTTTTTTTAAGAATATATATATACTAACAGCTTTATATATTTTTGTAAGATTTTTTTTGAATCTCAAACTGATTTTTTTTTTGTATAAAAATATTTGGCAACTTTGTCATGCTGCTGAATGTATTCGATTCGTAAAAAAAAGTGACAGATGACGTTTCTAAATTTCTTAATTATGATAATGTGTCAGCTGTCAAATGATTTTTTTTAAGATTTGAGTGCGTTCCGCATCTAAAATTCTGATGTGATACTGCCATTAATTTATATATATAAATGTATGAACTTTTTTAAATCTAAGCTTTATTTTTTAAAATTAACTTTTTTTCAATACCTATAAATGTCTGCTTTATATTTTTCTGTTGTAAATTGTTTTTATAAGAGTTTTGTATTTATTTGTTTTTTTACAATAAATTATACACCTCAAATATATTTTTAATAATAATGAATTTCCCTGAAGAGTCGTCACTGGAATTGATTGATTGCGGTGTTGCTGGATTATCTTGAAAGTATTAAAATTGAAGAAATTGGATGTATAAAAAAACAATTTTTATAAAATACTGAATTTATTTAAAAGACATTACGTAACAAAATTATTTACATTTAATTTAGATGATAAAATAAGAATATACGAAAATTGCCAAAAAAAAAAACATCAATTATATTATATATACAAGGTGATCCACAGAAAAGATTAAATTTGAAAAATAATCGATAGTACGTGAAGAAAATTCATCATAAAAATAAAAATAAAGAAACAATTATATTATATACAGAGTGGATTTTTCTAAACATATTCTACCCACCCTGTAACAAGCGAATTCAGATCATACAAAAAATTGAAGCAGTCGATATTATATAAAAAAATTAAGAGAAATATAGAAGTATTTTTATGAAAAATAAGTTTTGCGAAATTGATTTTCTGTCAACGAAAAATCGGAGATTTCATAATTAAAATATCATTTTTGGTTTCCGAAAAAATAAAAATTCAAAGTACAAAAATTTAAATTTTTTCATTGTGAAATTTTTTCACACATTATTTTGATAATTTGTGTATGGTTAGCTTTAATTATACTTTTTTTATAAAAATTTCGAAAATGTTGAAAATTCTCAATGAAAAAAATTCATGGCGACGCTGTTATTTAATTTTTTTTTTCGTAAAAATCATTATTTTTATTAAAGTAGTGTATGGTTAGTATTAATAATTATTTTTTAAATTAAAAATCAACCGTTTTTCCAAAATTAATTTGCTCATAAACAAAAACGAGTAAACTCAAATTTAATGATAAAGTACTGGAAGTAAAGGTAACCATGTACGTAAAATTAAATCTTAACCAAAAACTGTTATTGTGGTAAGAATTAAAAGGAAAGAAATAGGATAAAAGAACAAAATTAAAGTTATGATTTATTTTTAATTAAAAACTATTAGAAAAATATTTGTGTATGGACAGCTTAGCGAGTCAATTAATGACGATTTTAACAACAAAAAAAAACTTCAAAACTATAATGCTGAAAATTGAAAAAAACATCAAAAATTTCGAAAATAAAATTCTAAATCAAGAAAAACACTTAAAATTGTTTTTAATTCGAAACGCTGTTCTTCAATTTTTTTTTTCATAAAAATCATTTTTTATTAAAATAGTGTATGGTTAGCTTTAATAATTATTAAAAATCAGCCGTTTTTTCAAAATTTATTTGCTCATAAACCAAAACAGGTAACCTCAAATTTGATGATGGAATACTAGAACTAAAGGTGACCATGTACGTAAAATTAAAGTGCCAGTGTAGTAAGAATTAGAGTAAGAAAAAATAAAAAAATTAAAGTTATGATTCAATTTAAAACTATTAGAAAAATATTTGTGTATGGACAACCTTAGCAAGTCAATCAATGAATATTTTAACAAAAAAAAAATAAAAAACTTCTAAACTAAAATGCCGAAAATTGAAAAAATATAAAAAAATCGTAAATACAATTTACAAAAATCCAAAATCAAAATTATTGAAAATAAGAAAAATTTGAAAAAGTTTTTAATTCGAAAGGATTGAGAGAAAAAAAGATAACCCTGTTCTTGAAATTTTTTTCGTAATCATTTTTATTAAAGTAGTGTATGGTTAGCTTTAATAATTATTAAAAATAATCCGTTTTTCAAAATTACTAGAACTAAACGTGGCCATATACGTAAAATTAAATTTTAACCAAAGTGTTATGTAGTAAGAAAAAATAAAATTTAAAACTATTAGAAAAACATTTGTGTATGGACAGCTTTAGCGAGATATTAAATGAATATTTTAACAAGAAAAAAAATAAAAACTGCGAGACTAAAATCCTGAAAATTAAAAAAAGTTCGAAAATACAATTTTCAAAAATCTCAAATCAAAATTATTGAAAACAAGAAAAACTTGAAAAAATATTTTTAATTCGAAACGATTAGAGAAAAAAAAAGATGGCGACCCTGTTCTTGAATTTTTTTTCGTAAAAATCATTTTTATGGTTATCTTTAATAATTATTAAAATCAACTGTTTTTTCAAAATTAATTTACTCATAAACCGAAACAGGTAACCTCAAATTTGATGATGGAATACTAGAACTAAAGGTGACCATGTACGTAAAATAAAATCTGTGTTATTGTGGAAGAATTAGAAAGATAAAGTTACAAAATGAAAGTTATTATTTATTTTTAATTTAAAACTATTAGAAAAACATTTGTGTATGGACAGCTTTAGCGAGTCAATCAATGAAGATTTTAACAAAAAAAAAATTATTAATACATATACTAGAATATAAAAAAATACCATTTTTCTTTATTGTAGGTGTAAAAAAAAGACATTTGAAAATTTATTAGTTTTATTTTAAATACGAAAATGATGAACTTTTATGATAAAATTTTTCATAAAAAGTCTAATTTTCTAAAGTAGTGTATGATTAACTTTAATCATTATTTTTTTAAATCTTGCATTATAAAACAATAAAAAAAAAACAGTTTTTCCAAAATAAATTTTCTCACAAACCGAATAAAAGTTGACAACATATTAAAATTAAAGGTGACCATGTACGTAAAATCCTATTAAAACCAAAATATTAATATATCTCAAGAACGGCTGGAGGGATTTACTTAAAATTTAGCCCACATACTCCTTTTGGCCTCCTAAGAAAATAAGATATCGCACATGTTTGGGAAAAATCTATACCCCGAAATATGGGGTAAAGGCCGAATGCGGTCGGAACCGGTTCATAAAATTTAACCCAAATTTTCTTTGGAAATTTATAAAAATAAAATGCATATATTTTTAGGAGTTAAATAATTACTATTAAGAAAAAATAAATATAAAACGAAAAGAATAAATTTAGACACAACAAAATATACAAAACAAGAAACTATTAGATGAATTTTGAACACCCAAAAAAGCACAAGGAAAAGACACTTTATGACAAAAAGCAAACACAAAAGGTTAAGACAGAAAAAAACGAGGTAATAAGAAGGCAAAAAGAAATATACCAAACGTGATGTATAAAAAAAACACAACAAAGGGGTATATGATCCGAGAAAAAGAACGAAACAGAAAAAATGAGATACCGGAGGATAATTTTGCCCTGCCCTGAAATTACCCTTTTCTTTTCTTCAAAAAGAAACAAAATTAGTAGAGACAAATAAACCAAAATCGCAAAATTTAATAATTTTTTCCATAAATATACAAATTATTCCACCTAAATTGGACACTTTTTATTATAAAATAAACTAAATTCGCAAAATTTAATATTTTTTTATATACACATTGTCATTATTTATCATTTTTAAATTTCCCATTGAAAAAAACAAATCTCCAATGCAATACATTTTTAAACCTAAACAGAAAAATTCACATTTCAGTTCCCATTCATCAACATAAACTTCGATTTCACCAAAGCATCTATCTCGCTGGAACGTTGTAATAAAATTTTCGCCGGTTTAATTTTTCCTAACACATCTTTATTCTTAATTGTGTCGATTGTCGTAGGAATTTTGTATGGTTCTTCATCGCCATTTGTTACTCCGTTGACAGAAGTGATAGATTCTTCTGCGACAACGTCAGAAACGTCAAGTGGATCTTTTTCTATGACTTCTTCTACTTTATCATCACTTTTATCGATTACATCTTCGATAGGATCATCAGGAATGGTAATACACTCAGACGTGACGTTTTGTAGGGCGGAAAATGATTTGACCCTCAAAAATCCCTTAGGTCTGCTGCTCTCGTCAACAGTACTAGTACTTTTTTTAGCTACTCCACCAGATCCGGTTGATTTTATAGTAATGCTGGTTGAAAGGGGCTTAGGAGGTGTAGATACAGTAGATTGTGATTTTTTGAGCAACGAAATGGATGAAGGAAGGTTTATTGTGGTATTATTTGATGTAACAGGAACTAAAGGCGGCGGAGGAGGCGAGGGATCTGAAGGAATAAAAATTACGTCGTCGTCGTCTTTAGACGACGACGAAGAAGGGGTTTGAGTTTGGGGTTTGGGAGGAAAACGGAGGTTTTTGATACCTGGAAATAAAAATCGAGATTTTACAGATTGTGATAATTGACAGTTTTGCTTAAGGTTGTCATGTGTTTGGGTCTTTTTTTTTTGGGAACTTACCTTAATAATTCCATTTTAGGTAATTCTACAAAATAAATAATAACGATTTAACTTAAAAGTACTAAGATCAAATTTCATGACAACCATGCAAAAACTGTCCTTGACCGGATTTTTTATTTAATACTGATGTCATAAATAACGACAAGTGACAGTTTGTCGGTAGTAGGCACGAAACAAACGAAAATTAAATAAAATTTGATAAAAAAAAGAGTCAAAAGTAAGAAATGATAATAGGCTCATATAGTTAAACCAGTTAAATTAGACTCTACCTAATTTTTATGAAGCATTCATGATTTATAAGGTTTGTTCGTGTTATATAAAATAGAACCGTTCTAAAATTGCGTAGAACTAGTTACTCAGTGACACAAATTTAAAATTGTTCAGAAGTTTTCAATTAAGAAATGAATACAAACACCTCAATAAACAACTGTCAATGTCAATTGTCATTCATGATTTGTCAAATTGTAATCCTAGAAAAATAAAAATAGTATATTGTTTGACAAGTGTTGAAAATAGCACTTTTCACACGCATGTGACGTTTGTGGCACTCGCCTTTCAGGCTCGTGCCACAAATCACAAAGTGTGAAAAGTGCTTTTTCACACGAGTTACACACTATACTTTTCCTACGTCTGCCACTTTATTTTCTAAATTTGCAATACATTTGAATTTATTTTAATGAGAAATCAGAACTGTCAGTAGTGACAGTGTCCGCATGCTAGATTTCATCTGTTTGAAATTTACTTTTTTCGAGCCAAGTTAGCAGTGCGTTTTTGTGTATTTTCTAAGTAGCCGTAGGAAAAGATAATTATTGTTACATGGAGTTTTCCCATTTGGAAAGTGGTAAGTCAAACTAGTTTAGTTTGAAGAAAACGAACTTGAGCTTTTCCAGTCGAATTCCAAAAATTTGTATATAATCTCAGATAAACAAAGAATTTACACAATATAAACATAACCTTAAACCTTGTTTATTATCCTTTTTTTATAAAATGCCTTGCAATGCGCATGTGTGACTAGAACGGTTTTTGTCAGTTCACACTTTTAGCTAGAATCACACAGAATTATTTGAAATAGTTCAGAATCGTTCTGAAAAAAAAACTAAAACACAGGATTCTTAGTTCCAGAAAACAAGAACATTTTTAGTCTACTACGCATGTCTGGAACTGTTCTGCACAAGCAAAACTAAAAACACGAACAAACCTAAAGTCAAGTAACAATTCTTTATGGAATGAAATGCGTTACGGATAAGTACTGTTGGTCCAGCGAATGATTACCTGTGCGTCACTATAGACAGAAAAGGATAAACTATTAAGTATTGTCTGTGTGTGCCATCCAAGAGGTACTTCGTTGGAATTAACGATACATCGCCTTCACAGAGTAAAGTGAGAGAAACATAACGCTGATTCGGAAGAAAAAAATTATTATTTTTTGAGTTTTTTCACTAAAATTTTTCCTATTTGTTCCTATTTTTCTATTTTTTCCTAATATTTACTATTTTTTTCTATTTTCAACCATTTTGCCAATTTTTTCCCTATACTTCTCTGTTTTTCAGTATTTTGTCTATTTTTTTTCCATTTTTTTTACGTTTTCTTATTTTTTTGTCTAGTTTTTTACGCTTTCCTATTTTAGCCCGCTTTTTTTTATTTTTTACGGATTTTTTCTATATCTCTCTTGTTTCTTTTTTTTTGTTTTTTCGATTTTGGCATTTTTCCCATTTTCTCTATTTATCCCAATTTTTTTTACGTTTTCCTATTTTTCTCCATTTTCCCTATTTTTAAACTATTTTTTCCCATTTTCCCTATTTTTTCTATTTTCCTTATTTAATTTTTTTCTGAATTGGCTGTTTTTTGCATTTTCCCATTTTTCTCTATTCTCCCTATTTTTTTTACGTTTTCTTACATTTGCCCGTTTTTTTTTATTTTGTACTATTTTTTCCTACTTTATACTATTTTTTTGTCTATTTTTTTTCTACATTCTACTGCTTCTTTTGTTCTGCTTTTTCGATTTTGTCCATTTTACCCATTTTCTCTATTTCTCACAATTTTTTTACGTTTTCCTATTTTTCTCTATTTTCCCCATTTTTTAAACTATTTTTTACCATTTCCCTATTTTTTCTCTTTTTCCCCCTATTTCATTTGTTTTCCAATTTTTTTCTGAATTGGCTATTTTTTCCCATTTTCTCATTTTTCTCTATTTTCTATATTTTTTTACGTTTTCTTATTTTTGCCTATTTTTTACGTTTTCCCATTTTTTCTATTTCGTTACCTTTTTTTTAATTTTTTCTATTTTTTCCTACTTTATACTATTTTTTCCCATTTTGTTCAATTTTTTTTCTACATTTTCCTGCTTCTTTTTTTCTGTTTTTTCGACTTTGCCCATTTCACCCATTTTCTCTATTTCTCGCATTTTTTTTACGTTTTCCTATTTTTTTCTATTTTCAACCATGTTGTCTATTTCTTTCCCATACTTCCCTGTTTTTCCCTATTTTGTCTAATTTTTCCATTTATTTTACGTTTTCTTAATTTTTTGTCTATTTTTGCCCACTTTTTTTATTTGTTACTAATTTTTTTCTATATTTTCCTGTTCCTTTTTTTTTCGATTTTGACATTTTTCCCATTTATCCCCATTTTCTCTATTTCTCCCAATTTTTTTTACGTTTTCCTATTTTTCTCTATTTTCCCTATTTTTTAAACTATTTTTTCCCATTTTCCCTACTTTTTCTATTTTCCCATTAATTCATTTGTTTTCCTATTTTTTTCTGAATTGACCATTTTTTCCCATTTTCTCTATTTTCTAATTTTTTTACCTTTTCTTATTTTTGCCTATTTTTTACGTTTTCCCATTTTTTCTATTTCGTTACCATTTTTTATTTTTTCTATTTTTTCCTACTTTATACTATTTTTTCCCATTTTGTTCAATTTGCTACTAATTTTTTTTTACATTTTCCTGCTTCTTTTTTCTGTTTTTTCGACTTTGCCCATTTCGCCCATTTTCCCCAATTTCTCTATTTCTCGCATTTTTTTTACGTTTTCCTATTTTTCCCATTTTCCCTATTTTTTTTATTTTCCAACTTATTTCATTTATTTTTCTATTTTTTCTGAATTGGCTATTTTTTCCCATTTTTCTCTATATTTTCTGCTTTTTCCATTATTTTCTATTATTTTTATTTTCCATATTTTTTTCCCATTTTTCTATTGTTTCCTATTTTTCCGTTTTTTACAATTTTCCCTGGATTTCTCTAGTTTTTCCACTTTTTTTCCCATTTTTTCTATTTTTTCCTATTTTTTTACCTATCCAAAAATCGTCCAACGGTTCTAGACAAGTTTTCACTTCACAAAAATTAAAACACAAACACAACCTATTGATTTCACTTCAAAATCAGCTGTGTTCTTGTGTTGTGTTGCCAAAGTTACAAACTTTTCCTGTCGTCTTGGTAAAATCGAAGAGGGCAGCACTTGTCGAATATTATTTATTTAAATACTAGGTTTCGTTTTACAAAATATATTTGAGAAATGAAGTATTGGAAAAAAACAATGCTTTTTTAATATTGTTCACCGGAACTTCACTATTTTTTAAATTAAGAGCAATAAATAAAAATTACTTTAATTTTATTTTGTTTTATAAATTATTTGGAAGATCTGGTAATCACTTAGACTTTATAAATATGTTTCTTCAAACAAAAACTAATTTCATTTAAAACAAAACTCCGTTTTATATCATAATGGAGACGGTTTCCAAGGCACTTAATATTAAAACACATAAAACTAAATTAATTTTTTTTCCAGAAAAACATGTTACTCTCAAAAGTTTAAATAATGAACTAAGGAATAAGGAAATCATAAATAATTTATCTGGGTTTTTCATTGTTGAACTGAGACATATGCGTACAATACAATACAATACAGTCTATTTAAAACAAAAACCGTTGCACGTCATCGTAGACGAAATAATAAGACCCACCAATAAGGCAATCCAGAACACGTGACCAAATGTCATAAAAAATGGCCGCTGGTAGACACACAAATTGTATTTTTACTGCATTTTGCATGTGTTTTAAGTTTATTTTAAGAATTTTGTGCTTTTAGAAGGTATTTGAAATAAAAATAATTGCTTTTTTCAATAAGAGTGATCATTCATTGATCTTGGACAGTAAAAGTAAACAGAATAAAATACATACAGAAAATAAGAAAACAAATAATCCTTTCACACTCATGAAAGTTTTTATTATTATTTATTACTATTCAAACAGGTTTACACCCAACTACAGAAAAGAACTAATAAGTAAATTCAGGTATAACAGAATAAAATACATACAGAAAATAAAAAAAATAACAGCTTAAATGACAGTTATAACTAATTACATAACAGGGATGGTAAGCAAATTAAAAAACACAAATACAATACTCGAGAAGATGACTTTCCATCAGTGACTGCTTTCCACATTTTCCAATATTTGGTTCACACACAAAGTTTTTACATTAAAGAATAAGCCAAGGTCTACAAGTGTTTGTCAGCATGTAAATATTTTTCCTGGTTTTTGAGATAATTCCGTTCTGGTTTGTGTGAAAAATGTAGTTCACTAGGTATTCTATAAAATCTAACAATTTCCGACCTCTTCAACTCCTACAATTGACTTCAGAACAAGTAGTATGCATGTTTTACAGTTTCTATAAACACTATTTTTATGTACACTGTCACTTTGTTAAATATCGATAATGCATCCCGAGTAGCCAGTCACACAACTATTCTAAATTAAAATGTCCGTTTTAAGCTCCAATCGTTTCATATTTTAAATTAAACTGCTTTATTCATGTTAACTACTTGAAAGACATGGATTTGTGTGTCTACCAGCGGCCATTTTGAATTTCATCTGACAGCATCTTGGATAGGTCTATGGAGAGTTCGGGTTGACACAGTAGAGTTGGAGCAGATAAGGTTCATCTCATAATCACGTGATTGCGGTGTTTCAAACTCTCAGCGGTACGAGCCGAACGCTATTTGCCTCACGGAGGCCACTCCAAAGTGAAAAGCAGAAGAACGCTATTCGCGACATTTCAAAAAAACCAAAGAAGAAGAAGACTTTAAATTTATATAAACAAACGATTTTTTTAAATGATTCGTCAAGCATCGGTAATAATTAACATGGCAAAAGAATTATTTTTCGATAGCTCAGATGAAGAGGTAGACATTTTCTGTATTTTTATTGGCATCATAAGGTGTGCTGCTACCTGCAGTAGTACTAGTATTTGCTAAATCCATGTTTTCATTATTATGTAGCCCCATGGCACCGCTACATGTTGCTATAGGTGTAATTTCTGGGTTCTTATGAATGAAATTGTGAATTTTATTGAAAAATTCCCAGTACCTTCTTTGTTTACCTGATGAATTATTATGTAAAAGCGTACTCTTATAAGTCCGCTTTAGACTTTTCCACTTTGAATCCACTTGTTGGAAAGATACTGATATGCCAAATTCCGTAGTGAATTTTGCTGCAATACGCACCCATACATTTTTTTTGTTCTTGCACTAAATCGATTTAAAAATTTGTTCTATCTCTAGTCCACAGCTTATCTTCATTAGTACTACTAGTACTAGCACTAGCATCGGTACTAGTTTCCATTAATACTTCGTTTTGTTGTTCTTGTTCAGACTGTGATTCAACAGTTTGCCCAACATGTGTTCATGAAGTGCAGCGGCACTTCAGCCAAGGATCCTGTAATACTGCACATTCCGCAAATGCCTTGTTCTTCCATTTTTAAATTTCCTGTTACTTGTTAAAGTTATAAAAATACGTTGCTGTTGTTTCAACTTCAACCACAAAAACGAAAACTCCATAAAGTAAGTAAAAACTCAACTTTTAGGTTATAACCTCACATCCCACAACGTTCTACGAAATGTACGAAACTCTTGTTAATGTTTTGCGCATGTATGCACCATGAGCTCAATCTCTTGAAGTGGTGCAACAGGAGTTAACTCTTTTAGATCCGCGGAACTACAACCCGAACGGTATGAAGTCACACTTGAGTACTCCATTGGCCATATCCGAACGTCCACCGATCAAAAAGAGTTAAAATAGTGAAAAGTGCTTACAACCCGAACTCACTCCAAATAGAGCAAGAAAAATTCCTTTCATGTACGAAAGTCACTAATTGGGGGGTTTTAGGGATATCGTTTCTAAGCATAACGTTTGACAAGGATGTTTTTTCTTATAGCAAAATCATCTTTTTGTTTTGAATAGACTATATCTAAATTATGATTAGTAGTTCGATGTACACTATGGTAGTGACGTTTACGCGTATACATGGTGAGTCGCCGTTTATAAATTATTTTAAAGGCTTTATTAGGCGTCAGACCATTATAATTTTTTGCAGATTGCGCTAGAATTATAAAATATTTCATAAAATGTACTTTAAAAAAATGCTAAATGAGCCTATTATCAAATCAGTATAAAGTTATATTAAATTTTACACAATAAAAACTGCCACTAAATGACGACAAATATAAACGGCAATTTAACTATCATCAGAAAGTAAAAAAACGAACAAAAATCAGTAATTTGATATGTTAAATAATAATTAATCAATAAAACAAAAACGTAATCGAAAATAAAAATTCAATGTTGAACACTATACTTTATATAAATTACGAAAAAAAACCGACATATTATTAATAAATTTCCACACTTACCAGCAATAAATTCCGTCCGTAAATTCTTCCTGATCTGTATCAAAGAATTAATCGAGCTACTAAGAATCTCCTGTAATTTATTGTGAACGACGGCGAGCGCTTCGACGCTCGCGGCGTTCGCTTGCGCTCGATTCAGCTGCGTAAGAGTATAAGAGAGATTCGAATTGACGCGTGCGGCGGCCCGAACGGTTTTTTCGAACCACTCGTGTTTTTGTGTGCTGTTGGGACGAATGGGACGTAGAGCCGGCGCACGTAACGATGCGTTAGCTGGAGATGTTAATCGAACGCCGCCTGGCATCACTTTAACGAAACCTTGTTGGGGACGAACACCTAGAAAAAATTAGTTTATTAATATTTGTTAATTTCTTTAACAAAACTGACATTTTATAATTGTTATACTGAAAATTCATCAGGTTATCCATGTCTCAAATATGGTCAACCAATGAGTAAAGAAATACATAAAGTCCAGTACCGCAGAAATATATTTGTTAAAATTAGTTCAAATTTGCCAATTTCACATTTGAACTAATTTTAACAAATATATTTCTGCGGTACTGGACTTTATGTATTTCTTTACTCATATACGTTTCGGACGAGTTTCCTTCATAGGTCAATTTTATTCATTGACTTAAATATGACTTAATCTACCACTATATTCCGAGGAAAATAGTATTATGAGAAAAAGAGGCCTAAATTCTAAAATTTACTGCTATGAGATTATACTTTAATATTTATTTTTTATGTATCTATTTTATTTATTATCTTATATGTACAAACATTTTAAGTGTATAAACTATTATATCTTTCATTTATGTTAAAGACTGGTTATTGGAATTTTGGTGTTTAGTGATTCCAAGATGAGCAGGTAATTTTGGGTGTTGTTATGAACCTTAAATAAGGTGTCAAATGCCTTATTGTGTTTAATAAACGCCGAGAGAATTTTAGTAAAAAAAATTAAAATTTATAAATCTGTTTTAAAATTAACAGACATTTTACAATAAGTCAACAAGATGTGAATTAGAAGATGGGGAAAAGAATGAATTATCGGCAAAACAAAATCAACAAATTGAAAAAGAACAAATAGAAACGACGGATCGCGTTGGACAATAAGAATCGATAATAAAAATTTCTCGATTTGTAGTAAAAAATTGATTTAAGCGACACGATTTTTATTATAGTTAAAAAAATAGTGTATGGTTAGCTTTAATCGATATTTTTTAATGCTACATTAAATTCATTTTTTGCTGGAAAAAGATTTCATACAATAGAATTAAAAAAAAACAAATGAGCTACAAAAATTACAAATTTTGAACATTTTTAATTTTTTTATGAATTTTATAGATTTCTAACAAGTTTGAGCAATTTTCGACACTTTCTAACATTTTTTAATAATTTTTAGCAATTTTGATCATGTTTTAACACTTTTTGGCAATTTTTTTACATGTTTTAAAGAATTCCCTTCATTTTCCAATTTTTTTTATTAATTTTATAAATTTAAACAGTTTTTAATAATTTTTAGCAATTTTGAACATTTTTTATTAATTTAAAAAGTCTCCTAGAATTTTTAGCAGTTTTTTTAAGGTTTTTATTATTTTTATCAAATTTGACCGTTTTTAACAATTTCTAGAAATTTTGAACATTTATTTTAATCCTTTTGGCAATTTTTTTTACCAATTTTAAAGCGTTTTCTTCTTTTTTATATATTTTTATCAATTTTCGGGGATGTATTTGCAACCAAGCGGACTAGGCACGCGCCTTGAGCGGCAAAATATGGAGGGCGGCCGAATTTTACTGCCTGGGGGCGGAAGACGTCTAAATCCGTCCCTGTCAATTTTAGACATTTTCCAACAGGTTTGAGCAATCTTGGACACTTTCTAACATCTTTAATTGATTTAGAAAGTTGCCTATAATTTTTAGCAGTTTTTTTTTAAGTTTTTATTATTTTTATCAAACTTGACAGTTTTTAACAACATTTAGAAATTTTTAACGTTTGGTTTAATCTTTTTGGCAATCTTTTTACAAATTTTAAAGGTTGTCCTTTATTTTTTATTTTTTTTATTAATTTTATATGTTTCCAACAAGTTTGAGCAATTTATAATTTTTTATTAATTTAGAAAGTTTCCCATAACTTTTAGCACTTTTTTATTATTTTTATCAAATTTGACAATTTTTAATAATTTTTAACAATTTTGAACAATGTTTTAATCTTTTTGCCAATTTTTTTTACAAATTTTGAAGGTTTTCTTCATTTTCTATTTTTTTTTAATTAATTTGATCAAATTTCCAACAAGTTGAAGCAATCTTAGACACTTTCTAGAATTATTTATTAATTTACAGTGTTTCCTATAATTTTTAGCAGCTTTTTTAAGGCTTTTATTATTTTTATCAAGTTATAATTTTTAGCACTTTTTTTAATGTTTTTATTATTTTTATCGAATTTGACAGTTTTTAATAACTTTTAGCAATTTTGAACGTTTTAATCTTTTTGGCAATTATTTTACAAATTTTAAAGGTTTTCCTTCATTTTCTATTTTTTTTTTTTTTATTAATTTGATAAAATTTCCAACAAGTTTGAGCAATTTTGGACACTTTCTAACATTTTTTATTAATTTAGAAAGTTTCTTATAATTTTTAGCAGTTTTTTAAAGGTTTTTATTATTTTTATCAAATTTGACAGTTTTTAACGATTTTTAACATTTGTTTTAATCTTTTTCGATTTTTGAGAAAAAAAAATGACAAATATACTTTCGTCTTTTTTGGCAAAGAAAAATTAATATAGAGGGCCTTGAAAATAGAAATTAAGCTATGAAAATTTGTGCCAAAATACTGTTTTTGATACTGAATCTAACAAAAAAATTAAATCAAAATCGGTTGAAAAATGCGGATTTTACAAGGGTGCTTATAAACAAAATGGGTTACACTGTATAACTTCTAAAAAAAAATAGTCATGATATAAAGTTTATATTATAATAGAAATGTTCATGGAATTGCCTTAATTATATGGAGTTGAATTTACCGACTAGAAAATTTATTAATTTAATGTATTAAAACAAAAATTTGAAAAAAAGATATATAAAATCAAAAGGGAGGACATAAAAAATGAAAAGCCAAAAAGGTGAACAGAGCTAATTTGTAGAAGTGGTTGAATGGAGTAGTGTTGGATAAGCCTTTTAGGAAGAGATTTATAGAAGGTATAAAGACTAGAAAGAGAGAGATCAAAACTAGAAAGAGAGAGATCAAGACTAGAAAGAGAGATCAAGACTAGAAATAGAGAGATAAGAATAGAAAGAGAGAAATCAAGAATAGAAATAGATAGATCAAGACTAGAAAGAGAGAGATCAATTTTGAATTGGAGCCAACCACAAAGGGATAGAAAATCGACAGGAAACATACATTTTTTTATAGGACCCACCCCAAAAATGAGAATTTTTTAAATTAGTTAATCATAACAATATATTTCAAAAAATTTCAATACCCAAAACTTCAAAAAAATGGCATTTGACTCACCTGGTGGAGTCATCACCTGCACCCTAGGCCTACTGATGCTGGGCGTAGTAGGTCTTATAATATTTGGTCTAGGTTGTACGACCCCTTGACCTGTTCTCGGACTAAACACGGGACTTTTAACCGTAGTCACTTGCGAAGTTGATGGTTGAACGACAGGAGTGACGTCTCTCTCCTTTGTAGGATCATAATCCGGATCTTCCTCGTCCTGGAATCGCCTCTTTTTCTTCGGTTGTGAAGTACCAGCCGCAGCATCAGGAGCCTTTTTCTTTTGCGGGATACAACATTGGCAGTAATCGGTGTTCATGAAAGCGTCGACGTTTCCAGATGAACCAGCGCGGCTAAAGAGAAATAATTTTTATAAAAATATA
This sequence comes from Neocrepidodera transversa, assembly GCA_963243735.1. Lineage (NCBI taxonomy): Eukaryota > Metazoa > Arthropoda > Insecta > Coleoptera > Chrysomelidae > Neocrepidodera > Neocrepidodera transversa. Next base: position 9,213,874 of record OY725344.1, read on the forward strand.
TTTGATATAAAAAATAAACATACCGTAGCTCATTTTGGACGTACTCCATAAATTCTGCGCAATGAATTCGAAGATGGATGAGTTGTGATGGGTTACATCTAAAGCACATCCATTCGTCGCTTTTTTGTATATCTGATAATTTTCTTCTATCGAAATTAATTCGTATACATTTCTATAAAAAAATACCAGTCAATACATGTTTTTGCTAAAAATTATTATTAATTACTTTGCAAAAAACCATTTCACAATTGGAACAGCACATGACTTGTCCTCCTTGGCCACACCATCTACAGTATAACTCACTGCCGTCTTCATCTTTTTCAAATTCACCGCTGGTATAAAAGTGATAACACTTTTTGCATATTAAAACTTTTAGCAAAGGGTGGACGAATCTATTACCTTGACCGTCTAATGCGCTGCCAAGATGTACATTACAAGCGGTGCAATGAATTTTAGTAAATTGAATAGGGTTATCTAGAAAAATTGTTTTATATATTGTAATTATTTAACATTTTTGGTGTAACTAAAATTTCATAACATAAATAAATTTACTTACGAGGCCCATAAGTTTTTACTTTTAGTTCTAACTCTTCAGTTGTTAGATCAAAATCAACTGAAAACAATAAAATTCAATCAAATATGTCAAAATTTATTTACTTTTATTTTACCTTCAGCTCCTGTCATTTCATCTACAAAAGTGGAGAAAATCGGGTCGTACAGACGTAAAGGACTTTTGCTACCATCAGTTTCTGGAGCTGGAGCATCTAAAAATAACAGAATGCCAATATAATGAATAATATCAACTTTGATTAAAGAAAAATATCACTAAAACTAAAAATTACTAAATATATATTGTACCATTTGTAGTAATAACAGGAGCTTCGTCGACTTCCATGGACAGTTCAGGGCACAGAAGTGATGGATCAAAATCTTCATCCATATCCATTTCTTCATCAACTAGAAGAAAAAGAACCACAATCTTCAATAAATGCTTGCTGTTGCAGTTAGTGTTAGAAATAAATTAAACTCCGGCATTATCGCATCATATCATTAATTAAAGATTTTTTCTGTCATAAAAAATTTTTTAGTGGATTAAAAAAAAATTTGAAAGCAATATTTGCTAATTATTTAAAAGAAAAATTATAAAAAATTATTTTTTACCAAAGAGAATTTTTTAATGCTATTAAATACATTTTAACAATTATTTTTTATACAAATGCCAAAATTTAAAAATTAAATCCCTCAAGTTTTTTGCATTATTAAAATTACTCTTAAGCCCATTTGGAGGATTAAAATCAACATTAAATTATTTCACACCATTAAAAATACAAAATTACCTTCTGGTTACTTTGAAATATTAAAATAACTTTTTTGAAGCATTAAATTTACCACGTTTTTAAAATTAGTGATCGGTCGATACCGATTTCTAGTAAAGGAGCTGCTAGAGTTCTAGCGCAAAACCCCTCATTTTTACATGTAAATCTTCATAAGAGAATCTAGCCCAAAATTAGCGAACTTACTAAAAATCAATTTGGGCTAGTTAGGCCCTGGAACTATATGACGTCACACCCACCATCACGTCGATGCAGAGATGCGTTAGGATGATAACGAACTCGCCAGTTCGAACGTGATATTAAATCGCTATAAAAACTATTTCAGGAACTAGATTATATTCCCATTTGAGACGGTACATAAGAGATATTTCATTTTTTGCTTTCATTTACAAAAATTTATAATTTGAACCAAAGACCATCACCAGAAACACATAAGAGACCTGTTATTCTGGCAATTTTATAGTTCACGTACTTTTTTATAGATTGCGCCACCTGCAAAATAATTATTTTGGGGTATATAATTCATGTCTACGTAACTCAATGTTGCCGTCATAGTTTTAAGTAGCAGAAAAAAGGATTTTAATAGAAAATTTGTCTTTGTTCCAATATTTTTAAAATGTTGCTAAAATTACTAATTTAGTATAATACCTAATGAAAACTAGGTTTCTTTTAGAATTAAAATTATGGTGAATAGATTTTAAAGTTCGAAATTCGGGATGCTATTTTTAATATTAAAAAAAAATAATTACGAAACAAAAAAAAAAGCTTAAATTGGCAAAAAAAGCGAAAAAAAGTTAAACAAACGCAAGAAATCGAAAAATTTAACAAAAAATCGCAAATTATAACAAAAAAATCTGATGTGGCCAGCACATGACCTCTCGCCATTTTTGAATCAAAAATTTACAGGTTGACACAAAAAAGTATGAAAAAAAATTATTTTTTTGTAAATATGGCAACAATGGCAAAAGTTTCGAAAATTTTAATGATGAAAATAAACTATAGGGTATACAAAATATGTGTGTAAAACTTTATTGCCGTTTTGTATAATAATGGCGTCATCACCCATAGCAACTGCCACTTCCGGTTGTGCGATTGGGACCAAAATCTAATCAGATCCAAGTTAGGGTATCAGAATCCTGTATTTTTTTTTTTATTCAGTAGTTTTTGAGTTATCGTTACTACAACATCCATCCAAACACACACACACACACACACACACACAAACACACACACACACACACACAGACATCATCGCGAAAATATTAAAATCGTATTCTAGGGACCCTAAAACGTGTTTATTCATTGAAAACTCACTACCCAATTTTTAGCATGATTCCTATACCTCTCTTATCTGAAGGGCGAGAGGTAAAAATCAATGAAATAAAAAAAATGAGATTGAATTAGAAAACAAAAAAAAGAATAGAAAAACAGAACAATGAGAGAAAAATGAGATATTTGAAAAAAATATAAAAAACAAAAAAAACAAAATCACAAAATGAAAAAAAAAAACGAGACTCAAAAAACTGAAAAAAAATCGGAAAAAATACGAAAAAATTATAAAAAAAAAAAAAACTTTTAAAAAAGAAAAAAAATGGGAAAGAAATTAGAAAAAAATGGAAAAGAAATTAGAAAATATTGGGAAAAAATGAAAAATAAAATTGTAAAATACGGAATAAACGCAAAAAAATTAAAAAAATTGCAATAACTCGAAAAGAAATCCCAAAAAAGTCGCAAATAATTGCAATAATTAGATAAGGAGAAATGAGAAAAAATTAAAAAAAACAAAAGAAAAAAAATAGAAAAAAAAGAACAGAACAATGATGAAAAAATAGAAAAAATCGCAAAATGAAACAGAAAAAATTAAAAGTAGTAAAAATCGACAAAAACAAAAAATCATAAAAATGAGAAAAAACCAGAACAAATAATAAAACATCTACATAAAATGATAAAAAAAAAATCTAAATAAGAAAAAATTCATACTGTAGAAAAAGACAGAGAGTAAGAGAAAGAGAGGGATAGAAAATACAGAGTGTTCCATTTAAAATAATTAACTATGGTGCAGATCTTTTAATCAAGGCAACCTGTATAGATCAAAATAATTTAAAATTCTACCTGCAGTAAACATTTTTTACACAATCTTACTATCTTACCGTTTTTCATATAAAGACCAACGCGACGCGTTTATATTGCCCGCCCTGTAGATTTCATTATAGGGTTTTAAATAGAGATTAACAATATATATTTATTTTTTAAACATTTTTCTAATTTTGGTTGGTATATTTATATCGATATTGAAGCTCAAAAGTAATTTGTTCTTTCCATATAAATGAGACATCCTGTATAATAGTATTAAAGCATCTAATTCCATCTTAAAATAATTATCAGGTTTTTTTGACACAATAAAATTGTCCCAAAGTTCCGTTTAACCATTATAATTACTCTTATTTTAAATGTCAATAAATCCCATAACAAATTTGTTAAAAAAACAATTAAACTCACCCTCAGACTCTCTTGCATCGATTGCAGGCTTGGACAAAGTTTCTTTTAATAATGACGTTTCTTTCTCAATTCTATTTTTTTCCTCCTCTTCATCATCATCATCTTCTATCTCTAATATTTCTCTAGGCTCTTCTATAATTTGTACATCATCATCATCCACTTTTTCCTCATCATCTTTAACGTCAAGTGTTTCTTCCTGATCTTTTTTGCCATCTGTTTGGTTTTCCTTATTTCCTTCTTTATCATCTAGTTTTTCTTCTTGGTTTTTGCTATTTTCAACTTCCTTATTTTCTTTTTCAACCTCTAGTGTTTCTTCATCTTTATCATTGTTAACTTCTAGTGTTGCTTCCTGATCTTCTTTACCATCTTTATTTTTCTCTTTATCACCTGTAACCTCTGGTATATCTTCTTGATCTTCTTTATCAACTTTATCTTCTAGTGTTTCTTCCTGATCTTCTTTGTCATCTTTATCTTCTAATTTTTCTTCCTCGTTTTTTTCTTTATCATCTTCAACCTCTTGGTTTTCTTCCTTATTATTTTCTTTCTCCTCCAGTTTTTCTTCCTTGTTATCTTTGACTGCTAATGTTTCTTCCTTGTCATCTTTATCATTAATTTCTTCTACTTTGTTAGTATCTTCATCGTCAACACTTTTATTACTATCGACTGCTATATTGTCACTTATTTCTTCATTTTTATCTTGTTTATTGTCAATATCATCACAAACACTATTATCTGTTTCTCCATCTCTAATTTCTTCAGTCTGTTTATTCTCTTCACTGATTATAACCTCACTTTTATCACTAATTTCTTCGCCGCTATTTTTATTATCTTCTAAATTATTTATTGTTTCTATTTTATCCTCTTCGTTATCACTTTCATCTAAATCTCTGTTTAAAAGAGGACTTAAGGGATCATCACTATCATAAGCTTTATCCGAGTGTACTGGACTTAATAGTAGTTTTTCTTCCTCTTCCTCTTCGCAATCGTCGCTTTCTACTTCCATTTTTGAGTTATCTGTAATAAAATAAGTAGTTTTAAGTAAGAAAATTATAAAAATAAAAATATATAACTCACCTTCTGCTTCAGATTTATCTGGGATATCTGGAAATTAAAATATTTAATAATATTAATAATTCTATATATTTTTAAAAATCTAACCTGTACTTTCCTCGCATGTTTTGTTTACTGGCGAAACAGATTCTTCTAAAAAAAAAATCAAAAGTTAAAAAAAACATTTTAGGTTATGTTAATAAAAATTACCATTGTTTGCAATATCTACATCCATTGTATTATCTAGATGTTTTTGTTCGTAGTTACTGAGTGTTTCTGAAAGTTTAAAAGCGATTACAACCATAGTTTTGTTTATTAAATAAATATAATATTATACCTGTTTCCATTTTTTATATCAAAGGCGGGTTTTATGCACTTCGAAAAGTTTACATTATCACAAACAAAACTGACACCCCGATGTCATCCATGTCAAAATTACAATATTTATTACAGAATTCACCACTTACACGAAAAATCGACGAATTTTTTTTATCCAATGCAGGTTCGTAACACACGATTTGTTAAAAATGATTTGGTTAACGTAATCACGAAAATGAAAATATGGCGGGACACCGTGTCTCTATTCAGTCGATGTAGTTGATTTGAGGAAAATAATTTTGACACGAAACGTCGTCAAACCGTTAGTCGTTGATTATTTCTAGCACGCATACCGTACTCCGCAGTGTGACGTCACCGTCTCGTTGTCAAAGCCACCGCAAGATGGCGCTCGATTGGATTTCATTAATTGAAACACAAATTGTAATAATTATAATAATAATAAAAAAGTTGTAATTAGTACAATTAATTTATTGGTATTAACTGTGATATTGTTTTTAAATTTTCAAAAAATTATGTTTAATATTGAAAACTGTCATTTTTTGACGTTTTGGTAGATCATGCGCAGTTTATTTTTTTTTATTTATCAATAAATGTCAAAAATTCCATTAGCGTAGTAATTAGTTTTTTATTATGATTTTTTTGTTCTGAATTTTTGATAATTTTAATCATCAAAAAATGGTAATTGGTTTTTAATGTTAATCAAAAATTGTTATTTTTTTATTAAACAGTTATATCTGATATATCTTAAAATTACTTTCTTTTGTTAAAGAAATATATTTAGATTTACCTCCGGAGAAACTGATATGGCAACATTGCATGATTATGTTATGCAAAAATTAATTATTTATAAAAATCAATACATTCTTGTAATTTAATGAAATTTTAATCATTATTTAAAGTTTTTGAAAAATTAAAAAAAAACAAAAACTTATCTTGAAAAGTTTATTATTCGAGATAATTAATAACACTCTGTATCTTAAATAACCATAGTATTGTTTTGTAAGTGGTGAGTCCCAAAAATTCTACTCAAATGACGGACAAAAAATTTAAAAAAAATGGCAACGGTGTAAACGAAATAAAATAAAAATAAGCGTTGAGAAAAAATCTCGGCGATTTATAATGTTTGATTTATATTATATCGAATGTACCTAGGGCGTAAATAAAGATTGATAAATTAAATGGACATCCTTTATATCAATAGTTTTGTTCGATTAAATTTAACATTTTTTTTATTTTAATTTTAGCATAAAAATTTGTCATTTAAATATATACAGTTATACAATAAGATTTTATACCGCTATAGCGCATCATTATCATTTTTATTTCCAAAATAGGTATAATTATTTTTGATAACCTGATTTTCATAATTCTACAAAATATCGCCAACGCCAACACACCTACAGTTATTTCCATCTCATTCTATTCCAACCAAATCCTTTTATTTCACACGCAATCTCTATCTCTTTTCCATCCATGCATTTATGTAGCCTCCACATCAAGCCTTCTAATTCTGTATGTCGAGACCCCGTGCGAGATAACTGTGAAACTACAGCAACGATCACGGACGTACGTGACAGTTGTTGGTTGGTCGTCTGCCAGCGGAAGAAAGTATAGAGTAAATTTTAACGATTCGCTCAGTTTCGGGCCTCGGCCGTCGGCTGCTTGTTACGATTCCAAGGTTATATAGGTCATTGCTTGTAGAGAAACAATATATACGTACCGCGCATGCTACTAGAGGCCAATGACAAATAACGATAAAATCCGATTCGTACGTAAAGAAACTTCCCAGATGCGCAGATGCGTTAAGATATTATTTGACAAATGACGTATAGTTATGTCATAGATGCGCAGTTGACTAAAATTATTAAATTACGTCAATGCTGTTTTTCCCTTAAATTTAAATATTTCTGTGATATTTTGAAACAATTAAATCTCTGAAATTCTCAAAAACATCGACAACATTGTCCAAATTATTTCGATTATTAAAAAAAATTCTTGGATTTACAAAATTTACTTAAAAAAAAAACAATATGTAATAGACAATTGTTTGTCCGTTTTTACATTTCATATATTTTATTTCTTCTTTTCGTGTTATTTTTTTGGTATCCTGGGGGGAGGGGCAATTACCTCCTCTACCATCCCCTTATCTACGCCCTTGATAATAACACTATGCAAATTATTTTGTTGGTTGATATTTGTTTCAGCACTGGAATTACATTATTCGTGCACCCTTTTTTTATGTTGGTGAAATTTTGTTTTCAGGAATTGGCACCCTTGCTTAATTAAATAAATGAAATGTCAAACTGACAAATTTGTCAAATTTTTTAAAATTTCAATATTACCAACCTAACTATACACATATAATAAATTTATATACAGATTGTCCATTATTTTTTTGTATACTGCTATAGCAGTCAATATTTTTTAATGTTTTTAGACGGAAATATTTATAAAAGAAATAAAAATTGCAATTAACTTTGCACATCTTATAAATATTTATCTTTATGAGTATGTGATAACCTTTTCGTTTTCTAATCTCTGTGTTTTAATATTTATTTATAATGCATTTAAATAAGTCATACATATCATATTTTATTTTACAAATATCAAGTTATAAATTGTAATATTATGTTTGTCTGTCTGTTAGTATGTGGGCTCCATAACTTCCGTTCTAGTGTAATAAATTTAACCGATAATTTTAAGTTCTATCTAATTATTATACCATAACCAGTGGCGTAGGAAGGGCGAAGCGGAGCTTGGTTAAAACTCGGCCCCGAAATGCTTTTTGAATGAAGAAAAATCAACTTGAACATTAAAATATCATTTCAGGACTCGACTTATAACTTATTTAACCACCTGAAAATATTTCTTACTACGTCACTTGAAATTAAATATACAAAATTTTTCATATTTTTCTCTTTTTTCTTCATTTCTCATTTGTTCCTGTTCTTTACCATTTTTTTGTTTTTTCGTCATTTTATTCTTTTTGCCTATATTTCGCCATTTTCTTTTTTTCCAATTTTTCCCTAGTTTTTCCTCCTTTTTCTGTTTATTTACTATTTTTTCTTGTTTTTGATGTTTTTTTTTTCTATTTTTTCCATTTTTCCCGTTTTTTCAATTTTTTTTTGTTTCCCCTATTGTTTACTATTTATTCATGATTATTTCCAATATTTTCTGTTTTCCAATTTTTTTCTATATTTAGTATTTTTGGCCAATTTTTCTTATTTTTTTTCATATTTTTCCTATTTTTTATATTTTCTTAATTTTTTCCCATTTTTCTCCATGTTTTCCTGTTTTTTCCTGATTGTTAAGTTTTCCCATTTTTCCTCTTTTTCTCTATTTTTCGTATTTTCCCCATTTTTCTCTTTTCCTCATTTCTTTTTATTTCCTATTTTCTTACCATTTTGTATCTACTTTTTCCCATTTTTTTTCCAATTCTACTATTTTTAATTTAATGCTCTTTTTCCTATTTTTCCGTATTTTTCCACATTTTCCTATTGTTTCCTATTTTTTTCTGTTTTGTACCATTTTTTCCCGTTTTTCCTTTTTTTCTTACTATTTCTGATTTTACTTATTCCTATTTTTTCTAGCTTTCCCTTTTTTTTGCTATTTTTTCTATTTTTTCCATTTTTTACATTTTCCCAATTTTTATTTATTCCCCTTTTTGCCATTTTCCCCGATTTTTTTCCATTTTTCTATTGTTTCCTATTTTTTTCCTGTTTTTTCCTAATTTTCTTACATTTTTTGTTTTTATTTTCCTAGTTTTCTTACATTTTCTGTTTTTATTTTTCCTATTTTTCCTAGATTTCCCTATTTTGTTCTATTTTCCCCTTTTTTCCATTTTTTTACGTTTTCCCAATTTTTCATTTTTCCCGATTTGTTTCCTCTTTTTTCCTGTTTTTTTACCATTTTCTCCTGTTTTTTTTTCCTATTTTTTTTAATTTTCCGTTTTTATTTTTTCCAATTTTTCCTATTTTTCCCTATTATTTCCTATTTCTTACCATTTTTTCTACTTTTACCTATATTTTTCCTATTTATTCCTCTTTTTTACCTACTTTTCCCTATTTTTTCCCATGTTCCTATTGTTTCCTATTTTTTTCCTGTTTTTACAATTTTTTCCTGTTTTTTCTTTCTGATTTTACTTTTCCAATGTTTCCTAGTTTACCCAATTTTTCAATTTTCCCCATTTTTTTAAATTTTTACGTTTTCCCAATTTTCCTATTTTTTCCTATTTTTTTCTATTTCCTTACCATTTTTTTCTACTTTTAACTATTTTTTTCCAATTCTCCTATTTATTATTTATTCCTCTTTTTTACCTATTTTTCCAGATTTTTCCCTATTTTTCCCATTTTTCTATTTTTTCCTATTTTTTTCCTGTTTTTACAATTTTTTCCTGTTTTTCCCCATTTTTGTTTCTTGCTTTTTCTGATTTTACTTTTCCAATTTTTCCTAGTTTTCCCAATTTTTCCATGTTTTTTCAATTTTTGCCATTTTTTAAAATATTTTACGTTTTCCCAATTTTCCTATTTTTTCCTATTTTCTTATCATTTTTTTTTCTACTTTTACCTATTTTTTCCAATTCTCCTATTTGTTATTTTTCTTCTTTTTTCTTATTTTTCCCTATTTTTTCTCATTTTTCCCAAAAGAAGGTACAAAAATTACTAGTTACACTTTTATTAAAATCAAATTAATTTAGTATATAAAAGACATGTACAATGAAACGAATAAAACAAACAAAAAAAAAACATTGCGCACCACCCCTAAATACATACAGGGTGAATAAAAATTTCCTACATACAACACCATTTCCCCATCCAACTATTTTGAAAATTAACTCTTAAAAGATTTATAATTCTGATTCCCCCTGTATGTTAAAACGTTACTCCTTAATCAGCGCCATCTGTAATAAAGGAATGACAGCTATAGTTGATAGATCCGCCAAAACGGATTCGACATTTTGTAAGGTGGTAACTTTAAGCAAGTTATCTTTACGAAATATGATGATGATGACAGCCAAAAGAGGAATGATCTCCAAGGAATCGTAAGCTAGGATTAAATCCCATAAGGATAATAATTGCTCCGGGGGAAGGTGACCGCTGAAAGCGCGCATAATCCATTTTATCACCAGCCTTAACCTTAAATTCACAAATAAATCAAATATATCATTAATATCTTTTTACTTACGGTGCAATATGAAATTTCCTGAAGTGATTCCACAGAAGAGGGTCGAAACATTGGAGCAATTTTTCAAATTGCAAACACAACGAAACTATTCCTTGGGAACTGCCGCACACCCTGTGTAATCGGTGCCAATATCTTAGATAAAAGGCCCTAAATGCAAAGTACAATTCCACAGGATCGTCATAAATGTAACAAAACGGTGCAGCTAAAAAATAGTGAACTTCAGTAAAGTAAGTTCAGTAAAAAAACATATTAACAGTCAATTCTAAATAAATTTCAATAAAACAACTTTGAGGAAAGGAGTTTTAGTAAAAAATGAAAAGTTGGAAAATAATGATGATAATCAAGGTAAGTTTAGTAAAAATCAAGGCAAATTAAGTAAAAATCAAGGTAACTTCAGTAAAAATCATGATAAGTTCAGTAAAAATCAAGGTAACTTCAGTAAAAATTGAAGGTAACTTCAGTAAAATCAGGGTAAGTTCAGTAAAAAACAAGGTAAGTTTAATAAAAATCAAGGTAACTTCAGTAAAAATCAAGGCAAGTTTAGTAAAAATCAAGGTAAGTTCAGTACAAAAGTAAGTTCAGTAAGAATGTTAGTTAAACCCATATTATATAATCAATTCTAACGATACTTCAGTAAAATTTAAAACAACTTTGAGAAAGGAAATTTCAGTAAAAAAATCGAAAAAAATAAAAAGTTTGATGTTCTGTAAATTCTTAATAAACTTTAATAAAATCTAATGTAAGTTCAATAAAAGGGAAACTTCAGTTACATCTACAGAAAGTAGATTCAGTAAAATTCAAGGCAAGTTCAATAAAAAATCAACGTAACTTCAGTACAATCAAAAGTTCAGTAAAATTCGAGGCAAGTTCAGTAAAAAATCAAGGTAACTTTGATTAAAATCAAGGTAAGTTCAGTAAAAATCAAGGGAAGTTAAAATCAAGGTAACTTCAGTAAAAAATTAAGGCAACTTTAGTAAAATCAAGGTAAGTTCAGTAAAAATCAAGGTAAGTTGAGTAAAAATCAAGGTAAGTTCGATAAAAAAATAATAAGTTCAGTAAAAATGTTAGTTAAAACCATAATATTCAATCAATTCTAATGTTACTTAAGAAAAATTTAAAACAACTTTGGGAAAAGGAATTTCAGTAAAAAAAAATTAAAATAAAAAAGAATGCTGTTCAGTAAATTCCAAAGAAACTTTAATATAACCTAGTGTAAGTTCAGTAATTACTAAAGGAAACAAAATCTACAGAATTTTATTAAAATCAAAGGGAACTTCAGTAAAAAAAAATCGTTGCAACAGTTCAGTAAATTCCAGAGAAAATTCAGGAAAATGTAAAGTAATTTTATTAAAAAGCCTAAAATATAAAATACTTCAGTAATTGAACTTTAAGCAATAAAGGTAAGTTCTGTAAAAATTAAAGAAAATCTATGAGAACTGCAGGAAATATAAAATAAGTTTGGTACAAGATATTCTTAACAAAACATGCAGTAAGTTCAGTAAAAATCAAGGTAAGTTCAGTAAAAATCAATGTGTGTTCAGTAAAAACCAAAGTAAGTTCAGTAAAATAAAAAAATGGTTGCTACAGTTCAGTAAATTCTAAAAATTCAGTAAATATAAGGTAATTGTACTAAAATTCTTAAAATATAAAATACTTCAGTAATTGAACTTCAAACAATGAAGGTAAGTTCTGTAAAATTTAAAGAAATATAAGATAAGTTTAACATACAGTAAGTTCAATAAAAATCAAGATAATTCTTAAAATATAAAATGCTTCAGTAATTTAACTTCAAACAATAAAGGTAAGTTCTGTAAGTTTAGCACAAGATATGCTTAACAAAACATACAGAAAGTTCAGTAAAAATCAAGGTAAGTTCAGTAAAAACCAAAGTAATTTCAGTAAAATAAAAAAAATTGGTTGCTACAGTTCAGTAAATTCTAAAAATTCAGTAAATATATGGTAATTGTACTAAAATTCTTAAAATATAAAATACTTCAGTAATTTAACTTCAAAAAATAAAGGTAAGTTCTGTAAAAATTAAAGAAAATCTATGAGAACTGCAGGAAATATAAGATTAGTTTTTTACAAGATATGCTTAATAAAACATACATTAAGTTCTCAAAAATCAAGGTAAGTTCAGTAACAATCAAGGTAAAATTTTTAATATATAATATACTTCAGTAATTTAACTTCAAACAATGAAGGTAAGTTCTGTAAAATTTAAAGAAATATAAGTTTAGTACAAGGACTTTTTTAACAAAACATAAAGTAAGTTCAGTAAAAATCAATGTAAGTTCAGTAAAATAAAAAAATTTGGTTGCTACAGTTCAGTAAATTCTAAAAATTCAGTAAATATAAGGTAATTGTACTAAAATTTTTAAATTATAAAATAATTCAGTTATTGAACTTCAAACAATGAAGTTAAGTTCTGTAAAATTTAAAGAAAATCTATGAGAACTGCAGGAAATATAAAATAAGTTTGGTACAAGGTATGCTTAACAAAATCAAGGTAAGTTCAGTAAAAATCAAGGTAGGTGCAGTAAAAATCAAGGTAAGCTCAGTAAAAATCAATGTTTGTTCAGTAAAATAAAAAAAAATTGGTTGCTACAGTTCAGTAAATTCTAAAAATTCAGTAAAATGTAAGGTAATTGTACTAAAATTCTTAAAATATAAAATACTTCAGTAATTGAACTTCAAACAATAAAGGTAAGTTCTGTAAAAATTAAAGAAAATCTATGAGAACTGCAGGAAATATAAGATAAATTTATTGGTTCAAAATATTCTTAACAAAACATACAGTAAGTTCTCAAAAATCAAGGTAAGTTCAGTAAAAAACAAGGTAAGTTCAGTAATAATCATGGTAAGTTATTCAGTAAAAAACAAGGTAAGATCAGTAAAAATCAGATATCAGTAAAAAATCAAGGTAAGTTCAATAAAAATCAAGGTAAGTAAAAATCACGGTAACTTCAGTAAAAACGACAGTAAAGTTCAGTAAAGTCAGTAATATCAAAGATAATTTTAGAAAACAGCAAAATATTAATGAAAAAATTTATTGATCTCCAGATACTACGAACTTACCGTACATCGAAAATCCATGAAAAGGAATGACTCCACTTGGTGGAAAAACTATGGCGTTATTATTGTGTATGACGCCGTCCGATTGAGTGGAAACGTGTTGCTTACCTTTAATGACCACCTGCATAAAAGCAGGTTGGCTTGGGAGATTTTTGAGAATTTCAGAATCGCGCGAAAAGCATAACATAACCTAAAAAAAATGGTCGAAAAAATGCGGGTAAAAATCGACTCGTTGATTTTATATACAAACCTGATACAGGACGTCCTCAAAAACGAAATATTGATCGTCGTTAGACGCGGTTAAATTTATATCTTTGATAATTAATTTATCTATCATTAAATCGTATTGGAGGACATGTTCTTTTAAGTATTCAAAGTATTTGTATTCCTAAAATAGATTGGGAAATAAATATTTAAAAAAATTGTAATAAATATTATTACATAGTGTTTTACTTCAGATCCTAGTAACAAGCTCCAAATTTTCGAACGCAAACACCTAGGGCAACCCCTTTTTAAATATTCCTGAGCTAATGGAGCGTAATTCCTAGACAATACTTTCTCCCCCAAAGAAATACGTTCTTCTTCGAAAATCGTAAATGCTTGAGGCATCGTTAGAGCGTTACTGGCCGTTAAAATTTGCTCTCCATTTGATAATTCATAGTAAAACATTCTCTTAAAAGTCAAATATAATTATTTTAGCTAAATCGGTTATAATTCTTACCAATTCGGCTAGGTTTTTAATTTTTAATGGTATCTGAGTAAACTGCCATTCTCCACCACTGTTTTTTTCATCTAGAGGTCCTTTTAGATTTAATAAAACGTCTAAAAAATCTTTGGGAGCGTATACCGGTCTGTATTTATGAATATCTACCTATAAATAAAATTAAAAAGAAGGAAACTCAGTAAAATATTAAGTAAGTTCAGTAAAATCAAATAAAACCTTAATATGTACAAAAATATGTACAGTCAATTATAAAGTAAGTTCAGAAAATTATAAAGTAAGTTCAGTAGATTATAATGAAAGTTCAGTAAACTATAAATAGAGTTCAGTAAATTATAAAGTACGTTTAGTAAATTATAAAGTAAATTGAGCAAATTAGAGTAGTTAAGTAAATTATAATGTTCAGTAAATTATAATGAAATTTCAGTAAACTATAAAGAAAATTCAGTAAATTATAAGGTAAGTTCAGTAAATTATAAAGTACGTTTAGTAAATTAGAAAGTAAGTTAAGTATATTATAATAAAAATTCAGTAAACTATAAAGAAAGTTCAGTAAACTATAAAGAGAGTTCAGTAAATTATAAAGTAAATTCAACAAATTAGAGTAGTTAAGTAAATTTTAATGTTCAGTAAATTATAATGAAATTTCAGTAAACTATAAAGAAAATTCAGTAAATTATAAGGTAAGTTCAGTAAATTATAATAAAAATCCAGTAAATCACAAAGTAAGTTTAGTAAATTAGAAAGTAAGTTTGGTAAATTAGAAAAGTTCAGTAAATTATAAATTAAGTTCAGTAAATTATAAGGTAAGTTCAGTAAATTATAAAGTAAGTTCAGGCCGGTTACTCTGAACGTCGGCAGGTGGCGCATAGCCAGCCGGACGGCCTACCAAAAACAACCTATTATTTAGGGGTAGATTATCACCCGAATAACCAATAAGGTGACGCTGACCAATCCCCCAAACTATCCGACAGGTGCATGGCGTAGGGAAGTACCGTCATAAACGGAGCATCTGGGATACAGGGCGACCTCCCAAAACATACAGCCTTAGACCTATGCAGGAGGCAATGCAGCTGTGGAGCACTCCTTCCCCCATACTTGTGGGACTAAATATGGACCAAAAGAACAGAAAACAAAAAAGAAATTCCGACTCTAGGACAATAGGCTAGACATAGCAGAGGAATCTGCGATTACATCCAGAACCACTGACACAATCACCGAAAAGGTGAAAAAGATGGGGCAAACAATGGACCCAGGCTTTCGGGAGCTCAGAAGAAGCAGCTGACCATAACCAGAAAACAGGCAGAGGGTACGTGGACCAAAGAGAAGTCTAGGCAGATTCCTCGAGACCAGCGGCCAAAGCCTGGAACAAAAAACGAGTCGAAACGTAATATCTCGGACTCATAAACACCTCCTCGGTCCGCCAAGAAGACCATAAATATCCCAGCTAAAACTGAAAAGACCTACAGCGAGGCCGGAACAGGAATCAGGATGGCCGTTATAGATAAATGCCATCCCGAAATAACTATGAACCAGGAACAAGCTGACCTGGTTCAAAACAAACTGATGGATGCAATTGATGCAGCGCCATTGCAGTTCATCAGAACTATGTTGGATGACCTGCGCGAACGGCAGAACTGTCGACTGGCTCGGGAATGGGATTGAAAGTCTGGGTGGTCTCTGGGAGAATAATAGTTGAAGCTAAGGAGCTTCCAAAGAGTCACAGGGTCCTAGTAGTGCACCACTGCAGTTCATTATAACAACGTTTATCGGGGGTGTCCTATTGGATGATCTGCGCCAAGGATAGAACTCGCAACTGGCTAAAAATCAGGATTCTGAGTCTGGCTGGTCTCTGTAAGAATGCGGCTTTAATAGCAGTTGAAGCTAAGGAGCTCCCGAAGAGACCCAGTGCCCCAGTCTTCATTCCTGGGCCTGTGGAGTATGAGGACCTAGTCAGGACACGCCTAGGAAGACAAAATATGGACCTAAGAGTGAACGGCTGGCTCCTCCTGTGCCAGAAAACAGAAAAGAATGGACAGTTACTCACCTACTTCATTTACGAGCTGTCTTTCAGGACCTTGGAAGAGAAACTCATGAAAGCTTTTTACAAGCTTGGAAGAGTAACTTTCAGGGTTCAGGGAGGAGTACTCGTTGATGGTAGTGATGCCAAAGGATCCTTCAAGCGAATATAGCTCCAATACAGTAAGTTGGCTTCGGCGGAACTTACTCTGAAACTTTGATGTGGCCCTCATATAGGAAACCTGGATCAACAGGGGTAAGAATATGGGACTTGATGACAGAACCTCTGTCTATCCAAGTTCATGCATAATAGTCCGAAATTTCTGTTACAGGGACTTAACGGTAAAGCAAAGGTGGGGCAGAGAGGTGGGACTAAAGAGATTATTGTCGGATCGGCCTAGCTTACCCATGATGACCCTACTCCACCACCATCCGGCAAGCTAGAAGAACTGGTAAGGCAATGTCAATCATAAAATCAAAATGGCGACTATAAGATGGCGGACGACATATATATAGTCCACCCAATATTTCTTTTAACTTTTTGACAATCCCCAGCCAGGGATGTATTTGCAACCAGGCGGACAAGGCGCGCTCCTTTAGCGGCAAAATATGAGGGGCGGAAAATTTAGGAAGCAGAAAACTAAATAGGTATAAATCCAAGCCGGCATGAAAATAAAGCCGATCCCGTTTAAGTTGGAGCAACTTATTTTCAATATTTACTTTAAGCAATTTAAAATAGCTATTTTAAATAAT
This sequence comes from Neocrepidodera transversa, assembly GCA_963243735.1. Classification (NCBI taxonomy): domain Eukaryota; kingdom Metazoa; phylum Arthropoda; class Insecta; order Coleoptera; family Chrysomelidae; genus Neocrepidodera; species Neocrepidodera transversa. Next base: position 9,230,848 of record OY725344.1, read on the forward strand.
TTGATTTTAAAAAGTTAGATAGTTGTATTGAAAAAATCTGTGTAAACCGATTTTTCAATGAGTAGGTGCCTGTAAAAAGTCAAATGTAGCACTGTATTGAGTGTAAAGAGGGTGGCCGAATTTTACTGCCTGGAGGCGGCAGACGTCTAAATCCGTCCCTGTCCCCAGGTGAGTTGGCGAAAAAAAAATAACCAAATCTGTACAAATTCTGTCAATAATCCTTCAAAAACGGTTGTGTCTATTGATACATTTTAAGTTAGAATAAAGGATATAGATATTCTAAAATTTCAACAGTTTTCCTACAGTCTTTCAGAATAATAAATATTAAATAATAGATTTGATATGCTTAATTATATTCCCTGTAATTATATTTATTATGCATATTATGGTCAAATAATTCACTTTGTTTTAAACTAGGTAATGGCCGAGTAGACACATCCAAACAGGTTAGCCACACTATATATTTTAACACAAAATTACTAATCGACCTGAAGTGTGTCATTTTAAGAAAAAATAAATATTGGACAAAGTTCAGTACATTATAAACTTTTGGATCTATAAATAAAAAATTGTATAGGGTAGTTTGTTTGCTCTTACTTCGTAATTACTAAGTTGTGTCCACTTTGCTAGTAATTCTTCTTTTTCTGTCGTAGTTCGCGGTTTTGCTAACGAAATACCTAACTCGTTACACATAGAATTCAACGATTTATGAATTCTTTTATCCCAGTGTATTTGACATTTTCTAAAAAAAATGGGGTAATTTTTTGACCTGGATTTGTTCAAAAATTAATTACTCATCCTTACCTGAAGAACGAATCATATGTATTAGGTTCTTTCTTTTTGGACTTAATGTATCTATAAATACTGTTTTTAAGGTCAGATTCCAAACCATGGTCTTGCATAGCTTTTAGCAAAGAATTTTTAAAATCATCGGTTTTCACACTAGGCGTTATCACCAATTTCTAAAAAACATGGCCAAAATATTTTGTCAGAGTGACAGTTTACGCTAAAATTATATTTAACAAGTCTGACAGATCTAAATCAAAAAAATCTAGTTAACTGTTTTTTTTTTTATTATTAAGACGCGTATTTTGCAAAAATAATACATACCTGTAAATCTTCAAAAAGTCTTGAGTGGAATGGCGACTTTTTTAAATCCTCACATATTTTAACAGCAGTTTGATGGATATTTTTATCCTTTATCTCGTCCATTGTTCGATAAATCACTGTTAAAGGATTATTTACCCGTTTCTAGGCAACAAACATTTTGATTTATTTCAAAAATACCTTTAAATACTTATCAACTATCGTTCTGCCATCTATACGCTAGTGTAACAACTTTAAAATCATTATTTTTAACTGCCATCTACACAAAATGATTTCAACTATTATATATGTCAACTGTCTTAAATATAAAAAAAAATATTCTTTAAATAAATCGTATTTTGATAAGATAAAAATGAAATAATTTTTTGTTAATTTTCATTGTTTGATTAATCACAATAAGAATATTTATAAGTTTCTATAAGAACGAAACATTTTGATTTATTTAAAAAATCTTCTGCTGCCATCTATACTAAAGTATACCAACTTATATTTCTAAGTTAAATCTACACAATCCATCGACATATACTTCTGAATGTGCCTTATCCGTTTATCGTTGTATAAGACGTCATTATCGGCCATTTTGTTATATATATGTCAAAGCGTTTTATCCAAGTTTACGAGGAGGAACTATTGGGAGACAAATACTCGCAATTTGGAGATTAATACTAAATAAAAAATTTTTTTTTTGGTAAATAAATGCAAAAATAAATGCAATTTTTTATTAATGATTAACCCCGGTTAGATTCGGATAGTAGTTTTGATTTTTTTAATTTTTATTCTAAATAATCAGAAAAAACCTAATCTAACATTAATAACGCATGCTCATAACCGTGAGTATTTGTCTCCCAATAACTCCACCTAGTTCACGTTGGAAGTATTTTGTTTCCTGTTTTTTAATTTTTTTTGTACTTTTTTGGGACATTTTTAGTGGTTTAGATAAATATTATTATACCTAGGTGTCACTTTTAATTATTTTAGGAGTTATTTATTTTTATTTCAAGGTGTCAAAAATAAAAATATTACTACTTAACCTCAATATTTCATCTCAGTTCAACATTATTCATACGGTTTTTATTTTTCCTGTGACTAGTCATACGTTAACCTGTGGATAATTTTAGAAATTACTCACACGTGAAATGTGATTCGCTTAAATAATAAGTTTAAACATATTTAAACATGAGCTCTAGTAGCCGCGTGACATAGTGCCCGCTAGTGGTGGAGTGGGCCCGGGGTTCGAATCCCACATGGCCTTTTTTTTTAAACACAGGCTAAATTTAGATAGTCAAGGCTTCTTTTAATAAAATAAATATATTTTTTAAATACACGGGCTAGATTTAGATAGTCAAGACTTCTTTTAAAAAAATTAATATTTTTTTTATGTCAGATAACCAAGTTTAATCTTTTAATGTGTGGGTAATTTCTGTGCGTAGTCTCGGCCTATTTGTATGTTAGAATAAAAATAACACAAATTGCTTTAAAAATAATATAAAATATTGACATTAAATATTTCCATTTTTGTCACCTTAAGGCGAATTTACATAAACCAAATTTAACTAAAACTAACACATAACTATAACAATATTTATTATATTCTAAAAATTGCAAAAAAATAAAAATAACACGAATAAACAAACTACCAAGTGACGTCAAAAGAATATGGTGTATTCTCGCCGCTATGGCAGGTCATGTCCAGTAGTATATGTCGATGGCTCCAACTAATCTCCATTGTTTATTTTTTATTTATTTATTGAGAGTGTCTAGATGTCCGTCTAGTCGAACCCGGTGAAAACCCAATGGCCCCGTCAATCAGCTGTTAAGAGTAGGATTAAAACATAGTTTCGTAATTTTGATATTTATTTTATTAGAAGTTTTGACTGACCAAAGCTAACCTGTAGAATTAAAAAAAATATTTATTTTATTAAAAGAAGTCTTAAAAATCCAACTTGAGTTGAAAAAAAAAATAAAAAAAATTAGGGAGATGTGAGATTCGATCCCAGGATCCATTGCACCACTAGCGGGTACTATGCCACGCAGCTACTTCAGCTTTGTTTAAATATGTTCAAACTTATTATTTAAGCGAATCACGTTTCATAATAAAATAAATATAAATTAGTGTTTCGCCTCGTATTTTAATTATTAATATTACAGAACTAAAGTATACACATTCACTAGGAACGCTAAAATAAATATCAAAATTACGAAACTATGTTTTAATCCTAATCTTAACAGCTAATTGACGGACTCGTTGTCTGAATTGTCTTTATTCAGACAACGACGGACCTATTGGGTTTTCACCGGGTCCGACTAGACGGACCTCTAGACACTCTCTTATTTATTTTTTAAATTTGGTTATACTTGTCAAATGTCACAAACGTCAAACATTTTTTGCATTATCTTATTTTGTGTATGATACGAGTAAATAAACCGCATATTAGATGAGATAAATGTGAAAGAATTTTTTTTATTTATCTTTATGAACAATAACACAACAGAATTAGGTTTAAATTAATTTATTTAACAATGGGATGCTGTTACAGCTTTTTTTGCAAAGATGACACCACATCGCAGGTGAGTTGTATTTTCTTAAATATCTATTTACGTTTTATTCTCATAATGTATGTTTTTTTATTAGTCAGGGGAACCTAACGAAAGGACACATTTATTAATAGATCCAGTTTCTAGTAGCACAAATATTCAAAGGGTTAATAGGTAATTATAGTAAAGTTGGATATTTTTTATCATTAAGGTCACTGAACTTTTATTTCAGCGAGGATATTTTAAGCAGAAATTTAAATAATTTACCTAAAAAGACTGATGAACAATCTGCACTGAACAGAATATTACAAGAAACGGCTACGTAAGTAAAAATTAACATCCTAATACTGTCATTACTTACATCCTCTTTTTAGTAATGTTATAGACGTTGCTGCTTTAGATTCGCAAAATCTTCAGCAACATGAATACTTGGAAAGAATGAAGATCTATAATGTTAAAGTTCAACAGGTTTTGGCCAGTAATAAACATAAATATTTGAAAAAAAGGGAATTTATTTTACAAGATATTCCTAATCCTGAAAAGGTGCTAGCTGCTGATCCCATAAGTGCTGAAGATTTAAATATGGTAAGTCAATTTCTTATTATAATTTGAAAATATTTAGAGTGAAATATAAAAGCAGGAATGCCACTCTATTTATTTAATTATGCTTATTTTTACATTATTTCTAATTTGTATCTATTTTAAATGATTTAATATTCTGTTATAATTAAAAAAAATATTGTGGTTGCAGTGCCAGATAAAAATACATATTTAAATTACATTTGAAAGATAAGATTATTTGGAATTTAATGTAAATATTATTATAAATTATTGATATAAAATAACATCCTTTAGATTGTTTAGTTTTTTTTATAATAGAAATTTAACATTAGCTACCAATTAAATTTGCGAGTAGTTAAAAATAATTTTTATTGTAGATAACTTCGTCATTAGCTGCTGCTGAAATTGCTATTAATGATATTAAAGTTGACCACAAAGAGGATCTTGTGGTGCCATTTGGTCTTAATGGATAACTTGTGGTTAATTTCAAAAATGTTGTGTAACATCAACTTTTTAAATACCAATGTTGTTGATTTAAAAAAAAATAAAATAATAGGAACTCTCATTATTTTTTTTTATCTTGAATTAGCTTGTTAAATTTTTTTTATATTAATGATGAAAATAATAATATAAAGTGTTTCTAGTCTGGGTGCTTTGTAATAAAAAAACATTTTTAGTGGGGATGCTAGCATAAAAAAAAATTATTAAATATTATTTTTCTATTTATAAAAGTTGATGTAATGCAAAATTCCATCTAAAAGCATAATGAACATATTTCTGTACATACATACAAATCGTATGACTAATTTTTATCAAAAAAATAATTAAGTTTAATCACATTCATATTATTTTTGCTTATTATCAAAGTATTTAGTTAGATATAATTCATTTTTTATTATAAATAAGGTTTCAATTTGTAAATGAATATATTGTGGTGTTTTTTATTGTATTTTTATTTTTACTTCCTCTAAAAAATGTTATTTCATTTATATATTAAATTAAAAAATTAGGTCTCAATTTATCTTTAAAAATTCATAGTCACATTTTTGTAATAATTTTATTGCAATGTTTAAATTTTTGGGTCCCAATTTTCTGACTTCAAATGAATAAAATAATTCCAACATTATCTCAAATGCAATCGAATGATGAGGTAATAAAATTCAAAATCAAATACCACGGAAACGGCAACTAGTTTCGGCATAACTGCCATCATCAGGCCTATAATACAAAGGAGAAAAATATTATATTTCCGCCGCCTCTCAGGATTTAAATTTTATTTCACTTTATCAAATGATTAAATACTCTTTTATCAAGACGAGTCCTTACTCATGGTTGGCCGCCGCTTAATCTGGTACTCAATTTGGTTCTCTGTGGTACCCATAAGTTTGTTGGGACCTCTAGATTTGCCTATAATTAATGTGTTACCTACGTATAAATCTTTTTAAATATAAATTAAAATCGAAAAGGTGTGTACACACTGGATGATTACGAGGAAAATGAAATTTGTATTTTCAAGTATGTAAAGTTTAATAAATTAAATTAAAATTAGTCGCGCGCTTTTGGCTATATTGCCATCTTCAAGACTCTAAAAATACGTAAAAGTAAGTTCACATTGTTAATTAAATTGAGTAAGAAAAGGAACTTATCGCCAAAAAAGCCACAATTCATAATTGTAATTATATCCTTTTACCATTTTTCCAAGTACCACTTTGTTTCGTTTTTCTAGTCCTTTAGGTAATTTACCTTGTACCATTAAGTTTTTTTTGTAACCAACCATGTATAAAGCACTTGCTCTTATTTTTAACAATTTTGATGTTTTAGCCTATATGTTTCTTAATTTTTCTCCTGACACAATGTATTATAGGCCTGATGATGGTAGTTATGCCGAAACTAGTTGCCGTTTTCCCCTTTGTCTTAACTACGTTGGTTTTTAATATAATTGTGTGGTATTTGATTTTGAATTTTATTACATCAAATAAAATAATGACTATTCTAAATAATTTTCAAAAAAATATTGTTTTCACCATTACCCTTTTGTCGATTACAAAAATTAATTCGAAATCGACCAATAGAATTGAATATAGAAAATCCGCATACAGATTTTCCGCCTAGTAAGAATTCGTCGTTAGGTAAAATAAACTATTTCATTTCTATTTATAATATATATTTACAACAAAATTACAAATTTAAATAAACTTAAGACTTAGATGCATTTACATTTACACTTGTTGGCGCTACAGATGGACTAGTAACAGGCGAAATTATTTCACTAGAACCGTGGAAAAAATACAACATAAATCCAGCAGCTAATAATAAATGAAACGACAATATTCCGATAGATAATAAAAATTTATACCGTGAAAACCGTAAAGATGGCATTAACGTAAGCAATAATACTGACCCAGATATAAAAGTACCGAATAAAGTTAACCCCCATTGCAGAAAATTAATCTGTATAAACCATAGTATGGAGATAGGAATGTAAATAAATAAAGAATATCCGTAAACGCAAATAACTTCAAGTACCCCAGGAGTTAATTCCTCATCTAAACCTTCAACATCCTTAACGTGTACACTCCATTTTAATAACCCCCATAAAATAAAAGGAACTACAGTAACGTATAACAATATTGTAGTAGCAGCTATCGAAACTACGTGAAAATCATATTTCCAATGGTATTCAGTATTGGCATGTTGTAAATAGTTAGCAATATTTCCGCTAATGGCTATTGTGAAAATTAGGGTAACTGATATCCAAAATGGACCATATAAATCGGGTTTAGAGCGTAAATGGTGCTTTAGACTATTACCCCATTTCGGAGTAATTGAAGCTACTATTCGTTCAACTACATCTGAAGTATCCACGTCAAAGAATTTCTGGTAGTATTCTAAAGTCCAGAATGCTTTTTCGGATGAATTCACTAAAAACAAAGCAATATAGAATATAAATCTATAACATAACCTTAAAAATGTACCTGGCTCTTCCTGAATTTTAGCATCTCCAGCTCCATGGTTAGCACTAAGGTCACCTTCTACGCCATTTATATCTATTTGTGCTTGGGAAATTGGAATAGTAGTGTTGTTTCCACTAACATGAACTGAAGGAAAATCTTGAAAACTTAAAAGTTCGTCTGTGGGTACTTCTTGTAGATTTGTCATCTTTTATTTTTAATTTCTTACATTAAAACTATCGCATCTTATTATTAGATCTGTGCTGTTATCGTGTCAAATATCATTTACGTTTACAAATTTGATATTTTTCGATATTACAATAACAAATAACAAGACACGTAATTAACTGTCAATGTCGGAACTGTCAATGTCAATTAAGTGTTTCTTCAGGTGAGTTCGGCTTGGTAACTTTTTCACTCGTTTTACCCCATCCGTGACCTATTTGTTCTAGTACTGATAAAAATTCGGTTTAGTAGTTATTCCAAATACTCACATTGTACAGCTATTAAATTCTTCAAGCCGAACTCAGCTTTTGTCTCATGTTTTTACAATATTACTTTTCTAATGATATTTATGGAAAGAAACCAACTAATTCGTATTAATTTATTTTATTATTAAGTTGAGTTCGGCTTCATTACTCTTTTCACTTCTTTTACCCTTAATCTATCGGTTCTGGTACTGACACAAATTCGGTTTAGAGATTACTCCAAATATTAACACTGCTCATAACCCTTCAAGCCGAACTCAACTTTTAAAGGTCTATTTTACTTTTATAGATGGCGCCACCGTTTATATTTTACCAAAGGCGTATCAAAACTAGAATGGAAAGGTTTATTTATGTTATAAAATATTTTAATTTATTACCCACCAAAAATATACTTCACTTTAAATGTCATATAAAAGCAGAAACTTAAAAAAAATTAAGACAGTTTTGGCTTTACTTAAAGGGAAAATTTCGAACAAATAATGTTATTAAGTGAAGAAGAAGTTAGAAAAGATCGATTTTTAACAACAATAAAAAAAGATTATTACGAAAAAAAGGTATCAAGGTTGGTAAATCGAAATGTAATTCTGTAAATGGACTATTTTGTTAAAAATAATATTTTAGAACACAACCAATATTACCAGTACAAGAATTTAAAGATCCAATTGCAGCTAGTTTCGATTTATACTTACAAATAGACCCGAACGAAGACGAAGTGAAAAAACCTTTCGAAGATGCCGATAAATATTTACTAAAGGTACAAACGCTTTTGTTACTTCAAGCTGATTATAAAAAAATTTGTAGGTACAAGAAAATTACAAAAAACTTTCCCAGAGATATTTTAAAGAACCTCTAAATCATTTAGCCATAAGAGGTGAACAATTACTTGACAGGAATACTGTGTACAAAATCGATTATTGCAACGTTGGTAAGTTATTTCACAGTGGCGTATTAACATTCATAATGAGCATTAAACATTTTTTGTAATGTTGGTATAATATAATTTACCAGTGCTGTATCAAAGGGGTTTACAGCACTAAAAATTTTTGTAACGTAAGTAATAAAATTTGACAGGATTGTATCACAATATTTAGTATTTCATTAGTGCTGTATTAAGCAATTTTTGTATCATGGGTTATAAAATTTGACATTGTCGTATCACAGGGTGTTTATGGCATTAATTCTTTTTCTTTCTTATTAATGGTTCAAGATAATATTTGCACCAGTGCAGTATCAAAGGGGTTTACAGCATTAAACACATTTTTCAAGGTTGGTACCTTATAAAATTTGACAGGGTCGTATCACAAGGGATTTTATAGCATTTTTTTTTTTTTATTAATGCTGTAAGATAATATTTATTATTTTACCAGTGCAGTATCAAAGGGGTTTACAGCATTAAACACATTTTGTAACGTTGATACCTAAAAAAGTTTGACAGGGTCGTATCACAAGGGATTTTATAGCATTTATTCAGTTATTCGTTTTTTATTAATGTTGTAAGATAATATTTATTAGTTTACCAGTGCAGTATAAAAGGGGTTTACATCATTAAACACATTTTTATCGTTGGTACCTAATAACATTTGAAAGGGGCGTATCACAAGGGATTTTACCGCATTTATTAATTTTTTTGTTTTTTATCAATGCTGTAATATAATATTCATTATTTCACCAGTGCAGTATCAAAGGGGGTTACAGCATTAAACAAATTTTGTAACGTTGGTACCTAATGAAATTTGACAGGGTCGTATCACAAGGGATTTTATAGCATGTATTTATTTTTTTTTTATTAATGCTGTAAGATAATCTTTATTATTTCATCAGTGCAGTATCAAAGGGGTTTACAGCATTAAACACATTTTGTAACGTTGGTACCTAATAAAATTTGACAGGGTCGTATCACAAGGGATTTCATAGCATTTATTTATTTTTTTTGTTTTTTATTAATGCTGTAATATAATATTCAATATTTCACCAGTGCAGTATCAAAGGGGTTACAGCATTAAACAAATTTTGTAACATTGGTACCTAATAAAATTTGACAGGGTCGTATCACAAGGCATTTTATAGCACTTATTTATTTTCTTTTTTATTAATGCTGTAAGATATTTATTATTTCACCAGTGCAGTATCAAAGGGGTTTACAGCATTAAACACATTTTTTAACGTTGGTACCTAATAAAATTTGACAGGGTCGTATCACAAGGGATTTTATAGCATGTATTTATTATTTTTTTTATTAATGCTGTAAGATAATCTTTATTATTTCATCAGTGCAGTATCAAAGGGGTTTACAGCATTAAACACATTTTGTAACGTTGGTACCTAATAAAATTTGACAGGGTCGTATCAAAGGGATTTTATAGCATTTATTAATTTTTTTGTTTTTTATTAATGCTGTAAGATAATATTTATTACTTCACCTGTGCAGTATCAATGGGGTTTACAGCATTAAACACATTTTTTAACGTTGGTACCTAATAAAATTTGACAGGGTCGTATCACAAGGGATTTTATAGCATTTATTTATTTTCTTTTTTATTAATTCATTTATTAATTTTTTTTGTTTTTTATTAGTGCTGTAAGATAACTTTTATTATTTCACCAGTGCAGTATTAAAGGGGTTTACAGCATTAAACACATTTTGTAACGTTGGTACCTAATAAAATTTGACAGGGTCGTATCACAAGGGATTTCATAGCATTTATTTATTTTTTTTATTTTTTATTAATGCTGTAAGATAATATTTATTATTTTACCAGTGTAGTATCAAAGGGGTCTACAGCATTAAACACATTTTTTAACGTTGGTACCTAATAACATTTGAAATTGGCTTATCACAAGGCATTTTACAGCATTTATTTATTTTTTCGTTTTTTATTAATGCTGTAATATAATGTTCATTATTTCACCAGTGCAGTATCAAAGGGGTTACAGCATTAAACAAATTTTGTAACGTTGGTACCTAATAAAATTTGACAGGGTCGTATCACAAGGCATTTTATAGCACTTATTTATTTTCTTTTTTATTAATGCTGTAAGATATTTATTATTTCACCAGTGCAGTATCAAAGGGGTTTACAGCATTAAACACATTTTGTAACGTTGGTACCTAATAAAATTTGACAGGGTCGTATCAAAGGGATTTTATAGCATTTATTAATTTTTTTGTTTTTTATTAATGCTGTAAGATAATATTTATTATTTCACCAGTGCAGTATCAATGGGGTTTACAGCATTAAACACATTTTTTAACGTTGGTACCTAATAAAATTTGACAGGGTCGTATCACAAGGGATTTTATAGCATTTATTTATTTTCTTTTTTATTAATTCATTTATTAATTTTTTTTGTTTTTTATTAGTGCTGTAAGATAACTTTTATTATTTCACCAGTGCAGTATTAAAGGGGTTTACAGCATTAAACACATTTTGTAACGTTGGTACCTAATAAAATTTGACAGGGTCGTATCACAAGGGATTTCATAGCATTTATTTATTTTTTTTATTTTTTATTAATGCTGTAAGATAATATTTATTATTTTACCAGTGTAGTATCAAAGGGGTTTACAGCATTAAACACATTTTGTAACGTTGATACTTAACAAAATTTGACAGGGTCGTATCACAAGGGATTTCATAGCATTTATTTATTTTTTTATTTTTTATTAATGCTGTAAGATAATATTTATTATTTTACCAGTGTAGTATCAAAGGGGTTTACAGCATTAAACACATTTTGTAACGTTGATACCTAATATAATTTGACAGGGTCGTATCACAAGGGATTTTATAGCATTTATTTATTTTTTTTGTTTTTTATTAATGCTGTAAGATAATATTTACTATTTTACCAGTGCAGTATCAAAGGGGTTTACAGCATTAAACACATTTTTTAACGTTGGTATCTAATAAAATTTGACAGGGTCGTATCACAAGGAATTTTATAGCATTTATTTATTTTTTTTATTTTTTATTAATGCTGTAAGATAATATTTATTATTTTACCAGTGCAGTATCAAAGGGGTTTACAGCATTAAACACATTTATTAACGTTGGTACCTAATGACATTTGAAAGGGGCGTATCACAAAGGATTTTATAGCATTTATTTATTTATTTATTTTGTTTTTTATTAGTGCTGTAAGATAATATTTATTATTTCACCAGTGCAGTATCAAAGGGGTTAACAGCATGAATTAATTTTTGTAACCTTGATAATAAAATTTGATAGGGTCGTATCACAAGGGATTTTATAGCATTTATTTATTTATTTTTTGTTTTTTATTAATGTTGTAAGATAATATTTATTATTCTACCAGTGCTGTATCAAAGAGGTTTACAGTATTAAAAAAATTTTGTAACGTTGATAATATAATTTGCCAGGGTCGTATCACAAGGGCGTTTATAGTATTTAATTTTTTTGTTTCTTATTAATGGTTAAAGATAATATTTATTATTTCATCAGTGATGTATCAGAGGGGTTAACAGTATTTTTTTTTGTTATAATATTTATTATTTCACCAGTGTTGTATCAAAGTGGTTTATGGTATTGAAGAATTTATTTTTCTAGTTGAGGAAGTGAGAAAAAAGTTGCTGAAACACGAGAAAAAGAAAAAAGGACTACCAGAAGGATGGGACGTTCCAGAAACAACTACTGGACAGGATTTCAGAAATCCGGTTATTTTTGATACGAATTGTTTTTCGCGTGCGCCGTTGATTATTATACCACGAAATTGCTTACAACGGAACGGTCAGTATTGTCAAAAAAAAATTCTATTTTTTAAAATTTTATATGATTAATAGATAAATTGGATAAAATATTGAAAATCAAAACGGGTGCTACTCAATATGAAGATACGCATAGTAGACTTGGTGAAATAATAGTTAGAAAAAAATTACATGGAAAAATGAACAGACCTCAAGTATAAAGATGGAGACATTTGTTATAATTTTATAAATAAATAAAAAAAAAATTTATAACAAATAAACGATTATTAATCGTCAATGTTTATCATTAGAATAATTTATCAATATACCTTTAAAATATGCAAGACGCGTAGCTTAGTCAGTAATCAAACAGTGATGCCGATTTGTGAGGAATTTTCTATTTTTGGGTATTTTGTAACCAACAGTGATGCCGATTTGTGAGGAATTTCCCATTTTTGGGTATTTTTTATAATTATTAGAGGATAAGTTTGTTATACAGCTGCGTACCGTTGTTTTTACTTTCTCGCGTTATATAAAGAAGAACAAGAACAATATTTTTGCGTATTTTGTTCTTAATGCCCGCGCAAGTTTCAAACCAAAAATTTTTTTTTTAGATAGTTGGTAATTATGATAAATTTTAAAATTTGTCAACATGACTTAAGCGTTCGTAATTTGATGAAATTATTAATTAGATCAAAATTTTTTTTAAAAAATGGCTCAAGTATTCGTAACTACTTATCAAAATTGTTATAGATATTCTCCAGAACATCGTACTCCTATGTAAGTACAGGGTGAAATTTTTTATTTGGATATAGATACTATACTCGTATTTTTTTAGTATTAAACCAGAAAAATATTATACCAAATGTTACGGAAAGGACGAGGATTGGTATAAACCAGAAACTTCAGATAAAAAGGATATTGTAAGTAAATAAACATATACACTGAAATTTTTTAAATTTATAATTTAGTGATGGGAGCTAACAAAATAAAATAACGGTTGGGACTGATCCGGAAAAAATACCGTTACAAAATTTGGCAAATTTATTTTTCTGCATTAAAATTCAAAAGATTTTTTTTATATTCTTTATTCTAACTTCCATTTTGTAGGATTATCGAAAAATAGAACTAGCAGTTAAAAATCTTAGTATAAGAAGAATGTCAACAACTACATACAGAAACGATTATTGTAGAGATTGGAAACCACCAGGTACTATACAGAGTGTCTCAAATTTCGAAACAATATAAATACAGTGTGTTTTAGAAAAAAGTATCCTTTTTTTTAATATTTAAAAATTATAGTTTTGAGCCATATTAATATTTTTTTTTACTTCGTACATTTTAAATAATTTTTTAAACGTATTTAGTTAATGTTATGGTTTAGATAAACTTCAACTTTCATAAGTAAATGTTTTTTTTTATATACTTTTTAGAAATTGGTGATGTTTCTGAAAAACCGAAAGAAGTAGGCGAATATAAATTATTAGACAGTTTTATACCTACATATAAAAAAAATATCGAAAATATAAAACTTATACCTGCATTACAGACGTCAAGAAATCGTAAGTTAAAAAATTAATTTTCTTAATAATTATTTGATTTATTTTAATTTTAGTTTTCGGATACTTAATTAAGTCAAAAATGTATATACCAATGTCAACATTTCAAGATTATCATGGTAAATTGGGATTTGAACTTCTAGAAAAGGCACACGTTAAGAACCAAGTCAAAAACGCCGTTTTTTAAGAAACTTTTTTTCTCAGTGTAACTAAAATTTGACACAACGTTTGAAATGATTTGTAATCGCGAAGAAAATATAACTACACTAAGAAAAGTAAAGTAGATTGGCTTATTTTCTTGTAATAAAAACATTAAATGAATGTAGAATTAGGATTTTTTTTCTAAATAACATAACCTGAAAATTGTACCAGTGGCGTCGCATTTAGGCATGTAATGACATAATGGCAACCAAAGAAAATTTGTGTGCAGTTTGCTTTGAAAAAAACCCTTCTAATAAATTTCTTACAATCTGACAATCAATTATGTTGGTGGTTTTCCTATACCTATAGCCAAATGGCGCAATCAATAATCAGTAAGTTTCCCCGAAACGCCACGGCAAATAATAATAATAGCCGTCCCTTCCCTGCACAAGCCATTGGCATCTGTGGTTCACTCGTGAGGGGATGAATGTAGGGCGAATATTATTATTATTATTATTATTATTATTATCATTAATAATTTTAAATTGACGCTAAAAATAGCATTCTGGAATAGTAAAAAAGAGGTGTAAATTTGCATAAACCTTTCCTCTGGTCTAATGAATAAAAAATCTCATATCATATCGTGCCTGCGTTTTTTTTTTCTAATTTTTCCATATTTTTTCTACTTTTTTTTCTGATTTTTGTCTGCCTTTTTTTATGATTTTTGACAATTTTTTTTTCTGTTTTTTACTGATTTGTTCTTATTCTTACAATTTTGTCTGATTTTTTCCAACATTTTTTTCTTGGTTTTTTTTGTTCGTATATTTTAGGTAGCTTAATTTTTTTTCTGAATCTTCTCATTTTTTTATTTTTTTCCGATTTTTTGTTTTTTTTTAATCTTCTCATTTTTCCAATTATTTCTGATTTTTTCAAGATTTTCGAAATTTTTTCACATTTTTTCCTGTTTTTTTTTTTACTGATTTTTTCTGATTCTTACAATTTTGTCTGAATTTTTCCAATATTTTTTTTAGTATTTTAGATTGCTTAATTTTTTCGTTTTTTTCTGAATCTTCTCATTTTTCAAGTTTTTCTGATTACTCATTTTTTCAATTCTTTTTTTGGAATTTTTAAAAAAAATTTTAATTTTTGGCATTTTTCTGATTTGCGTCTATTTTTTTTCTGTTTTTTACTGATTTGTTCTTATTCTTCAAATTTTGTCTGATTTTTTCAAACATTTTTTCTTAGTTTTTTGTGTTCGTATATTTTAGGTAGCTTAATTTTTTTTCTCAATGTTCTCATTTTTTTATTTTTTTCCGATTTTTCAAACTTTTCCAAATTTTTTTGTCATTGTTTAAAAATCTTCCTCTTATTTTTCCTGATTTTTTCTGATTTCTTTTGATTCTTACAATTTTGTCCGATTTTTCTTATTTTTGTTGAATGCTTCACTTTTTTGTTTTTTTTTTGAATCTTCTCATTTTTTCAATTATTTCTGATTTTTTCAAGATTTTCACATTTTTTCCTGTTTATTTTACTGATTTTTTCTGATTCTTACAATTTGGTCTGAATTTTTCCAATATTTTTTTTAGTATTTTAGATTGCTTAATTTTTTCGTTTTTTTCTGAATCTTTTCATTTTTCAAGTTTTTCTGATTTTTTAAAAATTATTACTCATTTTTTCAATTTCTTTTTTTGGAATTTTTAAAATTTTTTTTTATCTTTGGCTCTTTTTTTCTGATTTTCATCTATTTTTTTCTGTTTTTTACTGATTTGTTCTTAGTCTTACAATTTTGTCTGATTTTTTCCAATATTTTTCTTGGTTTTTTTTTCTCATTTTTCAATTCTTTTCCTAATTTTTCCTGATTTTTTCTTCTGATTATTGTCTGTTTTTTTTTCTTATTTTTGACTATTTTTTTTTGTTTTTTACAGATTTATTCTTATTCTTACAATTTGTCTAATTTTTTCCAACACTTTTTCTTGGGTTTTTTTTGTTCGTATATTTTGAATTGCTTAATTTTTTTATTTTTTTCTGGGTCTTCCCATTTTTTTAATTTTTTCAGATTTTTCAAAATTTTCCCAATTTTTTTTTTGGTATTTTTTCAAAATCTTTTTTCCTATTTTTAATGATTTTTTTTCTGATTTCTTCTGATTCTTACAATTTTGTCCGATTTTTTCTAATTTTTTTATATTGCTTAACCCCTTTTTTTCTGAATCTTCTCATTTTTTCAAGCTTTTCTGATTTTTCAAAAATTTTTTCTCATTTTTTTTCGATTTTTTTCTTATTTTTTCTTCTAATTACTGATTTATTCTTATTCTTACAATGTTGTCTGATTTTTTCTTGTTTTTTTTTGTTCGTATATTTTAGATTGCCTATTTTTTTTGTTCTTTCTGGGTCTTTTCATTTTTTGCATTTTTTCTGATTTTTCAAAAGTTTTAAATTTTTTTTGTCATTTATTCAAAATCTGCTTTCTTATTTTTCCTGATTTCTTCTGATTCTTACAATTTTTTTCTGAATCTTCTCATTTTTTCAAGTTTTTCTGATTTTTCAAAATTTTTTTCTCATTTTTTCAATTCTCTTTCTAATTGTTCCTGATTTTTTTCGTCTGCTTTTGTATGCTTTTTTTTCTAATTTTAGACTAATTTTTTTTCTGTTTTTTTACTGATTTATTCTTATTCCTTACAATTTTGTCTGAGTTTTTCCAACATTTTTTGTTCGTATATTTTAGATTGCTTAATTTTTTTGTTTTTTTTTCTGGGTCTTCTCTTTTTTTTTATTTTTTCTGATTTTTCAAAATTTTTCCAATTTTTTTTCTGTTTTTTACTGATTTATTCTCATTCGTACAATTTTGTCTGATTTTTTTCTAACATTGTTTGTTCGTATATTTTAGATTGCTTAATTTTTTTTTTTGGGTCTTCTCATTTTTTTAAAATTTTTTCTGATTATTCAAAATTTTCATAATTTTTTTTTTGGCATTTTTTTCAAAATCTTTTTTCTTATTTTTCCTAATTTTTTTCTGATTTCTTCTGATTCTTACAATTTTGGCTTAACTTTTAGACTTCTAAACCCTAAAGGAGAAGTCTTATAATACGCTCTGTCTGTCTGTCCGTCAGTCCGACTGTCCGCATTTATAACTCAAAAACGAAAAGAGATAGAGACAAGCGGTAAACGGTAATTACCTCAGCATACCTTGAATAGCTCCCAAACAGATTTTCAGATTTTTATGACTTCCGGTTTCAAAACTAGTTTTACAAACCGGAACCGGAAGTGATACTACCGGTTTAAAAAAAATATCATTCTGACGTGAAATTTAACGCTCAATCGATACTTGAAAACATATTTGAGAGTTCTTTTAGTGTTCTTGAGATAATCGCATTTTGTTTAGAAGTCGTCACGTGCCTGCTAACGCGCAGGCGCTTCTGATATGTTTTCTTCCCTTTTCACAATCTTTTATCTACCGTTTATAGTTTTTCAGTTATTTGTAAAAAACTAAACATCTGTTATACAAAAGTTATAAATTCATTAGGTTATTTATGGATTTCAGTAATTCCTCCGATTTGGTGTAAATACCATATGAAAAATTAAACATATTACTTTATTTTTATTTAATTTATTATAGGTACACCACTGGTAAATATTCTTGACTGCAATATACAATTAAACTATTTTACAAACTTTAAATCGATAAATGTAACTTTGTTAATAATAAATTTAGTTTAAAATGTACCATCCTGAGCTCAGTACTATACCAAGGATAATATATAATAGTTATTATCCTGAAGCCCGTTTTAGACCTTTAAAATGTTCTGGAACAATCCATAAATGTGAAATTTGTCCTGTGCTTCTTTCGGGTTTAAGGTAATCATATTAATTTAATTTTTTTTGTATTATAAAGTTATAAAATTAATTACTATTTCCATATTATTTCAAACTGGTAGGAAACGAGTCGAACAGTTGATTCTAAATATACATCGTTCTCTTTTGTACACACACATCACTACTATAAATACATTTCTCAGTTGCATATTATACTTCTAATGACGTCAAACCGACAATCAATCCGCTAATTCATCGTTGGCACCGATGAAATTCATTTTGTCGGAAATTAAAAAAATTTGTCAGCAGAATATCAACAAATTTTTAATATAAATGACAAAAAACCCAAACCAAAAAAAATTATAATCGATCAAAGATAGATTAATAATTAATAATTAATTAATAATTATTTATCAAACTAATTGATTGATATCGGAACTGATTTTTTCTGAAATAAATCTATTCCATGTCAAAAAATATTCGAAAACCTACTTGTGTTTATCACAAAAAATCATAACTGTCACATCAAAATGTACAGCTAATTCAAAATTTGAAGTATTTCCTTTTTTTTGTGAACAAAATTTATAGTAAAAAAAATTCAAAATGGTGATGGGACAATTCGTAACCAACTACAGGAAGGACTATCTATGGCCTTATGTCACAACTTTAGGATTTAAGTAGGTATTTTATATATTTATATATTTTTTATAAGTACTGTAGAGCGAGAGGGCTGAGCTTACTTCAAGATAGCCTAGATTATTATTTTAAGAGAAAAACCATAGTTGAAGCTACTATATTTGTTTTTTAAAGCCACAATTAAAGACCAAACTTTAAGTTTTTTTAAAATACTTCAAATTCCACCATATTAAATTTTTTATAAACCAAAACTATAAGGAAAAGAGCGAGAAGGCTGATCTTACTTCAAGATAGCCCAGGTTATTATTTTAAGAGAAAAACCCTAGTTGAAGCTACTCTATGTGTTTTTTGAAGTCACAATTATAGACCAAACTTTAATTTTTTTTAATTCTTCAAATTCCACAATTTTAATTTTTTTCAAGACCTGAACTAAAAGGAAATTCTTAGGAAGCTTGAAGTAAACTTAAATATGTACTTTTTTACGCTTGAACAAGAGGAGCAAATTTGAAGCTACTTTAAGTTATCACGAATTCAACTATATTTATTTTTTCAATGCTTAATTTCTGGTTAAATTGCTTGAAGTTATCCCAAATACTAGAGCAAAGTTAATGTTAACACTTTTAGAACCTTTATGAAATAATGAAAATGCTTCAAATCAATGCTTCAATAAAATATCAATGCTGAAGTTGCTACAAATCAAGATAAATTCCACTATATCTATTTTATAAGGCTTAAATAAGATAGCAATGATAAATTTTAAGACTTGAACCAAATATCAATGCTTATGCAGCTTCAAATCGACTTAAATTCCAGTATATCTATATTTTAAGGTTTAAATAAGAGAGCAAGGTTAAATTTTAAAACTTAAAGCAAATATCAATGCTTAAACAGCTTCAAATCGACTTAAATTCCAGTATATCTATTTTTGAAGATTTAAATAAGAGAGCAAGACTAAATTTTAAGACTTGAAGAAAATATCAATGCTTAAGCAGCTTTAAATCGACTTGATTTTTACAATATCTATTTTTTAAGGCTTAAATAAGCGAGCAAGCTTAAATTTTAAGACTTGAAGCAAATATCAATGCTCAAGCAGCTTCAGATGGACTTAGTATATTTATTTTTAAGGGTTAAATAAGAGAGCAAGTTTAAATCTTAGGACTTGAAAGAAATATCAAAGCTATAACAGCTTCAAACTGACTTAAATTCCACTGTATCTATTTTTTAAGGTTTAAATAATAGAACAAGGTTAAATTTTAAGACTTGAACCAAATATCAATGCTCATGCAGCTTCAAATCGACTTAAATTCTAGTATATTTATTTTTAAAGGTTAAATAAGAGAGCAAGTTTAAATCTTAGGACTTGAACCAAATATCAAAGCTATAACAGCTTCAAACTGACTTAAATTCCACTGTATCTATTTTTTAAGGTTTAAATAATAGAACAAGGTTAAACTTTAAGACTTGAACCAAACATCAATGCTGAAGCAGCTTCAAATCGACTTAAATTCCACTATATCTATTTTTTGAACGTTTAATTAAGAGAGCAAGCTTAAATTTTAAGACTTCAACCAAATATCAATGCTTAAGCAGCTTTAAATCGACTTGAATTTTACAATATCATTTTTTAAGGCTTACATAAGGAAGCAAGCTTAAATTTTAAGACTTGAAGCAAATATCAATGCTTAAGCAGCTTCAAATCGACTTACATTCCACTATATCTATTTTATGAAGGTTTAATTAAGAGAGCAAGCTTAAATTTTAAAACTTAAAGCAAATATCAATGCTTAAACAGCTTCAAATCGACTCAAATTCCAATGTATCCATTTTTTGAAGGTTTAAATAAGAGAGCAAGCTTAAGACTTTAAGCAAATATCAATGCTTGAGCAGCTTCAAATCGACATGAATTTTACAATATCTACATTTTAAGGCTTACATAAGGGAGCAAGCTTAAATTTTAAGACTTGAAGCAAATTTCAAGGCTTAAACAGCTTCAAATCGACTTGAATTTTACATTATCTATTTTTTAAGGCTTAAATAAGGGAGCAAGCTTAAATTTTAAGACTTGAAGCAAATGTAAATGCTGAAGCAGCTTCAAATCGACTTAAATTCCACTATATCTATTTTTTGAACGTTTAATTAAGAGAGCAAGCTTAAATTTTAAGACTTCAACCAAATATCAATGCTTAAGCAGCTTTAAATCGACTTGAATTTTACAATATCATTTTTTAACGCTTACATAAGGGAGCAAGCTTAAATTTTAAGACTTGAAGCAAATATCAATGCTTAAGCAGCTTCAAATCGACTTACATTCCACTATATCTATTTTATGAAGGTTTAATTAAGAGAGCAAGCTTAAATTTTAAAACTTAAAGCAAATATCAATGCTTAAACAGCTTCAAATCGACTCAAATTCCAATGTATCCATTTTTTGAAGGTTTAAATAAGAGAGCAAGCTTAAGACTTTAAGCAAATATCAATGCTTGAGCAGCTTCAAATCGACATGAATTTTACAATATCTACATTTTAAGGCTTACATAAAAGAGCAAGCTTAAATTTTAAGACTTGAAGCAAATGTAAATGCTTAAAGCAGCTTCAAATCGACTTAATTTTCACTATATCTGTTTTTTGAAGCTTAAATAAGAGAGCAAGGTTTAATTTTAAGACTTGAAACAAATAATGCTGGAGCAGCTTCAAATCGACTTAAATTTTACTTTATCTATTTTTTAAGGCTTAAATAAGAGAGCAGGATTAAATTTTAAGACTTAAACCAATTATCAATGCTTAAACAGCTTCGAATCAACTTAAATTGCGCTATGAACAAGCAATTAAAGCTTAGACTACTTTTTGTCACCAGAAATTTAATTACATTAATTTCTCCAATGTTTGAACCAGTTGGAAAAGTTTAGACAGCTTCAAGTTATCTATATTAATTTTTTTTAGGCCTGAACCAGAACCAAATCTGCGACCACAAAGCGCCAAATTAAATGACTGTCGTTGCCATAAACTCAACAACGTTAGACCCACGAATCAACAAATGTTGGGTCCAGATGCGCTTAAAGACGAACAATGGAGTAGATTGGGACCAATGGGACCTTTGCTGGAACCAAAAATTATAACTGCAAGGGTTTCTGCACCACCAGAATCAGAAATCAGTAAATTCAATCAACCAAATGTGTTTATGGCGAAGGTAAAATAGATAAAATAGATTTGGATTAATACTGATTTAATTATTGTTGTTAGTTACAAGAAAAATATCCTTTTATTTATGAATGTTTGAAAACCGCTCCTCCTGATGATTTGATTAATAGAATTAATAGGGAAAGATTGTCAACGACTTACCAAGTGGATTTTTGCAATAAGCGTAAGTTTCATTTTTGATATTTTGCAGGAAAGTGATATAGGAAAATTTTTTTCAATTTATAAAAAAATAAATAAATTTGGTTTAAACTATACCTCGAAAAGGTAAGATATACGTTTAATGATTAGATTTTTCAGTACCACTTTCTTAATTTTTCAGGCGAATATCCAGCTGCACCGTACGACGAACTCCTGAGAGTAGCCGGAGTAGACGGTCTACCTCCATGTCCCGAACCAATCAGACTTCCCGGAGACGTGTGCAGACCTGGACAAAAAATCAAAGCCAAAAGAAACAGCCAATTTACCAAAACGGCATCGCAAGGAGTGGAAAGAAGACGAATGCGCAGCGAACCTCTACGTAAGTCATTATTCATCTCGAAATTGTCAAAATATTTCTAAAAGTCTTATAAATAAGTGTATTAAGTTTCAAACAAATCCTGTTTTGATTTTTTTAAAAAATTATTATTATCATAAAAAAAATTACGACTTATCACGTCTCTTTAACTTTTCGTCTGACGTAGACCTATAAAGTATTTCAAATATTAAAAAAAAATTATTAGATTATATTACTCATTATTTTTTTTTTTTTATTTTAGTTGGGAGTTGTAGGGGAGGTGCTTTTACTGTTACTCCAGGCAATACTGAGTACCAAGACACGTTTTCACGACTCGGTACTTTGATTATTAGGGATGGAATACACGATCCGGCAAGGAGGAAAACAACGGTTTTTAAATAAATAAAAATGGGGCGTTTTACTTATATCCTGGACCTTAATATATTGATTTTTTATTGGTTTTACTGCTTTTAAAAAGCTGTGATTTTTTATGCATTAAATTTGTTTTTTAGTATGAAAAAAACAAAAATTTTTTTGTGATTGTGTATTAAATGTTTTTCAGTGTATTTTTTGAAAAAATATAAAACAAAATAAAGATTTTAATTTAGCTTTAGTTTTATTCAAATATAGTAAAAATAAAATAAGAAATTAAAAATGTAAGAAATTAAAAATGTAACAAGGAGAATTACACATTTTTTTAAAGGACTTTTTAAGAATTTTTCAAGGAGTTATAGATTATTTAGGAGAATTTTAAGTATTTTCAAACTTCTCAACTCAAAGATTTTTTAAGTACTTAACAATTTTTAAAAGGCTACTAAAATTTCAATTATTTTTCAAGGATTTTTCCTTGCAGGAAAAGGAAAGGATTAAATACAATTTTTTCAAGTACTTATCAAGAATTTTTTTATGTACTTTTTAAGGAGATATTTTAACATTTTTAGGAATTTTTAAGGATTGTTAACTAAACATGTTTTAAGGATTTTCTAAGAATTTTTAAGGACTATTTAAAAATTGTCCATATATTTTTCAAGCGAATTTTAAGGATTTTCACGTACTTATCAATTTTAAAAGGACTTTTAAAGAATATTTTTCAAGGATTTTTCAAGATAAGGATTTTTCATAGAACTTTCAAGGAAAGTTAAAGGATTTTATATATTTTTTTCAAGTACCTTTCAAGAATTTTTTATGTACTTTTTTAGTCAGATATTTTAAACATTTTTAGGAATTTTTAAAGATTGTTAACTAAACATGTTTTAAGGATTTTTTATGAATTTTTCAAGGATTATTTAAGAATATTGTTCATAGATTTTTCAAGAGAATTTTAAAGATTTTCACGTACTTAACAATTTGTAAAGGACTTTTAAAGAATATTTTTCAAGGATTTTTCAAGATAAGGATTTTTCATAGAACTTTCAAGGAAAGTTAAAGGATCTTATATATTTTTTTCAAGTACTTTTCAAGAATTTTTTTATGTACTTTTTAAGGAGATATTTTAAACATTTTTAGGAATTTTTAAGGATTGTTAACTAAACATGTTTTAAGGATTTTTCAAGAATTTTTAAGGACTATTTAAAAATTGCCCATATATTTTTCAAGCGAATTTTAAGGATTTTCACGTACTTATCAATTTTAAAAGGACTTTTAAAGAATATTTTTCAAGGATTTTTCAAGATAAGGATTTTTCATAGAACTTTCAAGGAAAGTTAAAGGATTTTATATATTTTTTTCAAGTACCTTTCAAGAATTTTTTATGTACTTTTTTAGTCAGATATTTTAAACATTTTTTAGGATTTTTTAAAGATTGTTAACTAAACATGTTTTAAGGATTTTTTATGAATTTTTCAAGGATTATTTAAGAATATTGTTCATAGATTTTTCAAGAGAATTTTAAGGATTTTCACGTACTTAACAATTTGTAAAGGACTTTTAAAGGATATTTTTCAAGGATTTTTCAAGACAAGGATTTTTTTCAAGTACCTTTCAAGAATTTTTTATGTAATTTTTTAAGGAGATATTTTAAACATTTTTAGGAATTTTTAAAGATTGTTAACTAAACATGTTTTAAGGATTTTCTAAGAATTTTTAAGGACTATTTAAAAATTGTTCACATATTTTTCAAGGGAATTTTAAGGATTTTTACGTACATAACAATTTGTAAAGGACTTTTAAAGGAAATTTTTCAAGGATTTTTCAAGACAAGGTTTTTTCATAGAACATGTTTTAAGGATTTTTTTAAAAATTTTTTAAGGATTATTTAAGAATATTGTTCATAGATTTTTCAATGGAATTTTATGGATTTTCACGTACTTAACAATTTGTAAAGGACTTTTAAAGGATATTTTTAATGATTTTTCAAGTCAAGGATTTTTTTTAGGAATTTTTAAGGATTGTTAACTAAACATGTTTTAAGGATTTTTCAAGAATTTTTAAGGACTATTTAAAAATTGTTCATATATTTTTCAAAGAAATTTTAAGGATTTTCATGTACTTAACAATTTGTAAAGGACTTTTAAAGGATATTTTTCAAGACAACGATTTTTCATAGAATTTTCAGTAACTTTTCAAGGATTTATACATTTTCAGGGAAAGTTAAAGGCTTTTATATAATTTTTTCAAGTACCTTTCAAGAATTTTTTAAATACTTTTTAAGGTATATATTTTAAACATTTTTAGGAATTTTTAAAGATTGTTAACTAAACATGTTTTAAGGATTTTTAAAGAATTTTTCAAGGATTATTTAAGAATATTGTTCAAAGATTTTTCAGGGAAATTTTAAGGATTTTCAAGTACTTAACAATTTGGAAAGGACTTTTAAAGGATATTTCAATACAAGAATTTTATATAATTTTTTCAATAACTTTTTAAGGATTTAAATATTTTTTAAGTAATTTTTAAGATTTTTTTTAAAGGACTTTTTGAAGGAAATATTTTAACCATTTTTTAAAAATTTCTAAGGATTGTTCAAATCTATTGTTATTTAAACATTTTTTAAAGGACTTTTTTAAAATTTTTTTAAGGATTTATAGATTTTTAAGGGGATTTTAAGGATTTTCACACTTTTCAAGGATTTTTCAAGTACTTCACAATTTTTAAAAGGCTATCAAAATATTTTTAAAGGATATTTCAATGATTTCTTAAGGATTTTTCATAGATGTTGCAGGGAAAGTTAAAGGATTTTCAAAATTTTTTTAAAAGATAAGGATATTTTAATTTTCAATGATTTTTTATAGATTTTTATAGGAAAAGTTAAAGGATTTTATTTAAAGATTGTTAATTAAACCTGTTTTAAGGATTTTTCAAGGATTTTTTAAAGGACTTTTACGGGATAATTATCAAGTATTTTTCAAGGATTTTTCAAGGCAAGGATTTTTCATAGAATTTTCAGTAACTTTTCAAGGATTTATACATTTTCAGGGAAAGTTAAAGGATTTTATATAATTTTTTCAAGTACCTTTCAAGAATTTTTTATGTACTTTTTTAAAGCGATATTTTAAATTTTTTTAGGAATTTTTAAAGATTGTTAACTAAACATGTTTTTAAGGATTTTTTAAGAATTTTTCAAGGATTATTTAAGAATATTGGTCATATATTTTTCAAGGGAATTTTAAAAATTTTCACGTACTTAACAATTTGGAAAGGACTTTTAAAGGATATTTCAATACAAGAATTTTATATAATTTTTTCATAACTTTTTAAGGATTTAAATATTTTTCAAGTAATGTTTAAGATTTTTTTTAAAGGACTTTTTGAAGGAAATATTTTAACCATTTTTTAAAAATTTCTAAGGATTGTTCAAATTTATTGTTATTTAAACATTTTTTAAAAGATTTTTTTTTAAATTTTTCAAGGATTTGTAGATTTTTAAGGGGATTTTAAGGATTTTCACACTTTTCAAGGATTTTTCAAGTACTTCACAATTTTTAAAAGATTATCAAAATTTTTTTAAAGGATATTTCAATGATTTCTCAAGGATTTTTCATAGATGTTGCAGGGAAAGTTAAAGGATTTTCAAAAATTTTTTAAAGGATAAGGATATTTTAATTTTCAATGATTTTTTATAGATTTTTACAGGAAAAGTTAAAGGATTTTATTTAAAGATTGTTAACTAAACCTGTTTTAAGGATTTTTCAATGATTTTTTAAAGGACTTTTACGGGATAATTAAGTATCAAGTATTTTTCAAGGATTTTTCAAGGCAAGGATTTTTCATAGAATTTTCAGTAACTTTTCAAGGATTTATACATTTTCAGGGAAAGTTAAAGGATTTTATATAATTTTTTCAAGTACCTTTCAAGAATTTTTTATGTACTTTTTTAAAAAGATATTTTAAAATTTTTTAGGAATTTTTAAAGATTGTTAACTAAACATGTGTTAAGGATTTTTCAAGAATTATTAAGGATTATTTAAAGTTTTTTCATACAATTTTCAAGGGAATTTTAAGGATTTTCACGTACTTAACAATTTGTAAAGTACTTTTAAAGGATGTTTTTCAACAATTTTTCAAGACAAGGATTTTTCATAGAATTTTCGGGGAAAGTTAAAGGATTTTATATATTTTTTTCAAGTACTTTTCAAGAATTTTTTATGTACTTTTTTAGGTAGATATTTTAAATTTTTTAGGAATTTTTAAAGATTGTTAACTAAACATGTGGTAAGGATGTTTTAAGAATTTTTCAAGGATTATTTAAGAATATTGTTCAAAGATTTTTCAGGGGAATTTTAAGGATTTTCAAGTACTTAACAAATTGGTAAAGGACTTTTAAAGGATATTTTTCAAGGGTTTTTCAAGACAAGGATTTTTCATAGAGTTTTCAGGGAAAGTTAAAGGATTTTATATAATTTTTTCAAATACCTTTTAAGAATTTTTTATGCACTTTTTTAAGGAGATATTTTAAACATTTTTATAAGTTTTTAAAGATTGTTAACTAAACACGTTTTAAGGATTTTTTAAGAATTTTTCAAGGATAATTTAAGAATATTGTTCATAGATTTTTCAAGGGAATTTTAAGGATTTTCAAGTACTTAACAATTTGTAAAGGACTTTTAAAGGATATTTTCAAGGATTTTTTAAGACAAGGATTTTTCATAGAGTTTTCAGGGAAAGTTAAAGGATTTTATATAATTTTTTCAAATACCTTTTAAGAACTTTTTATGTAATTTTTTAAGGAGATATTTTAAACATTTTTAGGAATTTTTAAAGATTGTTAACTAAACATGATTTAAGGATTTTTCAAGAATTTTTCAAGGATTATTTAAAAATTGGTTATAGATTTTCCAAGGAAAATTTAATGGTTTTCACTTAATAATTTTTAAAGGACATGAAAAGGATCTTTTTCAAATATTTTTGAAGGATTTTTTAATACAAGGATTTTATATAATTTTTTCAATAATTTTTTAAGGATTTAAATATTTTTCAAGTAATTTTTAAGATTTTTTTTAAAGGACTTTTTGAAGGAAATATTTTAATCATTTTTCAAGAATTTCTAAGGATTGTTCAAATCTATTGTTATCTAAACAATTTTTAAAGGACTTTTTTAAAAAATTTTCAAGGATTTATAGATTTTTAAGGGGATTTTAAGGATTTTCACACTTTTCAAGGATTTTTCAAGTACTTCACAATTTTTAAAAGCCTATTAAAATGTTTTTAAAGGATATTTCAATGATTTCTCAAGGATTTTTCATAGATTTTGCAGAGAAAGTTAAAGGATTTTCAAAATTTTTTTAAAGGATAAGGATATTTTAATTTTCAATGATTTTTTATAGATTTTTATAGGAAAAGTTAAAGGATTTTATTTAAAGATTGTTAATTAAACCTGTTTTAAGTATTTTTCAAGGATTTTTCAAGGCAAGGATTTTTCATAGACTTTTCAGTAACTTTTCAAGGATTTATACATTTTCAGGGAAAGTTAAAGGATTTTATATAATTTTTTCAAGTACCTTTCAAGAATTTTTTATGTACTTTTTTAAAAAGATATTTTATAATTTTTTAGGAATTTTTAAAGATTGTTAACTAAACATTTTTTAAGGATTTTTTAAAAATTTTTCAAGGATTATTTAAGAATATTGTTCATAGATTTTTCAGGGGAATTTTAAGGATTTTCACGTACTTAACAATTTGTAAAGGACTTTTAAAGGATATTTTTCAAGGATATTTCAAGATAAGGATTTTTTATAGAATTTTCAGGGAAAGTTAAAGGATTTTATATAATCTTTTCAAATACCTTTCAAGAATTTTTATGTAATTTTTAAGGAGATATTTTAAATATTTTTAGGAATTTTTAAGGATTGCTAAGTAAGAATGTTTTAAGGATTTTTCAAGACTTTTTTAAAGGACTTTTAAGGGATAATTATCAAGTATTTTTCAAGGATTTTTCATGGCAAGAATTTATATATTTTTTTAAAAATTTTTTAAGTACTTTTTGAAGGAGATATTTTAACCATTTTTCAAGAATTTCTAAGGATTTTTAAACATTTTTTAACGGATTTTTTTAAAAATTTTTCAAGGCACTTTTTAAACAAAATATTTGAAATTTTATTCTAGATTCTAGAACAAAATTTGACAACATAATAAAATCGATACACAATAGGGGTAATTTTTTTTAACAGACGAATTATGAAAAAAATGAACAAGAAGCTATTTTTTTTTTATTTGGTAGTTAATAATACACGTAAAATTTGAAAAAAAAATTATATCCCATTTTTAGAAGAACCGTACATTTTTCACAAACCAGTTACATATACCGTTCCAAAATCTCCCCCTGGCCCCTACTACAGACCATACACCTGCGATACATGTTTGATTTTCAATAAAGAAGACCAGGCACGGTGCAATAAATTAGCAGATGAAAAAAAGAACAAATGTAAGTGAAAATATAAAAAAAAAGATTCAATTGTTGATAAGAAATTTAATTAAAAAAAATCTTTATTTTAGGTGCAAATGATTACCTGACGGAAATGGGTAATTGGAACCCCTTTGATAAAGACAAACCATTGGCGTCAGATATTGTGGAAAAATGGGGTCGAATTAATTTCATATCTGATAGTCTACATAGTCATGGTGGTCATTTTGTATTAAGAGCAAAAAAATGATTTTTTGTGTTAATAAAAACTAGTAGTCGAAATTCCACCGTTATTCATTAAAATTTAAAGTTTATTTTTCACCATTTTTTCCCGTTTTTTACTATTTTTTTTTTAATTTTCTCCATTTTTCTATTTTTGTCTGTATTTCTCTACTTCTCCATCTTTTTCTGTTTTTTTTACTATTTTTCATGTTTTTCTCTTATTTTTTTCCCATTTTTCCTATTTTTGCCTATATTCCTATTTTCTGTTTTTTTCAGATTTTTTTCAATTGTTTCTAATCTTCCCTCATTATTTTCTCATTCTGTTTTTTTTTTCCATTTCTCTCTTTTATTTTTCTTATTTATTTCTTATTTCTCTGATTTTTTCGATTTATTTCATTTCTTTCGAATTTTTACTTTTTTTAATGGTTACAATTTTGTTGGGTTTTTTGGTTCTTTTTTGGGATTTTTTACCATTTTTTGCGTTTATTCTTATAATTTTTTCCGGATTTTTGCAATTATTTTGCATTTGCATTTTTTTGTGATACTTTCTCCGTTTTTTTTTGATAAATTTTTGCTTTTTTTGTGTTTTTTTTTTACGTTTTTTTGTGTTTTTTTTCGGTTTTTGACAATTTTTTTTGATTTTCTCGTTTTTTTCTCTTTTATCAAATTTATTTTTTCTGTTTGTTCTGATTTTTCCCTCATTTTTTTCTCACTTTTTTTTTCAATTTCCTTTCTTTGTTTTCTGATTTTTTTCTTATTTTTCCAATTTTTTTCGATTTATTTAAATTCTTACAAATTTTTTTATTTTAATTTTTTAGATGGTTACAATTTTTTTGCCTTTTTGGTTATTTTTTGTGATTTTTTATCATTTTTTTTGTTTATTTTTGCGATTTTTTTTTGCTATTTTTTTCCGAATTTTTGAATTTGTAATTTTTTGTGATTCTTTTCAGATTTTTTGAATTTTTTTTTGCCATTTCCTACTGCTTTTTTTGCGAGATTTTTGGGATTTTGTTTCCATTTTTCGATTTTTTACGTTTTTTTTTACGGTTTTAGTTTGAGATTTTTTTGTAATTATTTGAGATTTATTTCAAATCTTTTCATTTTTTTAAATTCTTTCCGGTTTTTACGAACTTTTGCAATTTTTTGCTATTGCGATAATTTTCTATTTCTTACTGTTTTTTTAGCGATATTTTTTTACGATTTTCAGCGTTTTTTTTCGGTTTTACAACTTTTTTGATTTCCTTGTTTTTTTTTGTACTTTACAATTTTGTTTTTCATTTTTTTCCAACATTTTCTGATTTTTTTAACTTTTTCTAATGATTTCTTTTTTTTTGATTTTTTCTTCATTTATAAAATTTTTTATTTCTGTTTTCTTATTTTTCGTTTTTTTTTCAGATTTTTTCTCCATTTTTTTTCTAGTCTTTTTCCCACTGTTTTGTTTTTTTTCTATTTCTTTTGTTTCCTATTTTTTTTATTCTTCTAGTTTTTTTCGGTTTATTTCAATTGTTTGATTTTTTACGTTTTTTTTTATAAAATTTTTATAAGATTACAATTATTTTGAGGTTTTTGGTTCTTTTTTTTTCTCTATTTTTTCCGATTTTTTACCACTTTTAGCGATTTTTTTGGTATTCTTTCAGCAATTTTTTGTAAATTTTTTTTTCGTTTTTTTCCCATTTTTTAAAAATTTTTTTTGCCATTTTATGCAATTCCTTTCGTTTTTTTTGAGATTTTTTCGATTTTTTTTTGGAATTTTGTTTCGTTTTTTGTGCGACTTTTTGCGCTTTCATAACATTTTTTTTTGAATTTTTTTTTTGCGATATTTTTCTATTGCTTGCGTTTGTTAGCGATTTATTTTCGTATTTTATCGATTTTTTTTTTCTCTATTTTTCTCTATTTTTCACTATTTTTTTTCCAATTTTCTCTATTTTTCTATTTTTTCTACTGTTTTTCAATTTTTTTCTATTTTTCCTGTTTCCCTATTTTTTTCTGTGTTCACCATTTTTTCCTGTTTTTCCTATTTTTCTAACTTTCTTGGTTTTTACTATTTTCTTTTCTGTTTTTCCCTTTTATTGATATTTTTTCAAATTTTCGTATTTTTCTACCAGTTTTTAGTATTGTTTATTGTTTTTTTACTGTTTTTTTTTGCTATTTTTTGCTATTTTTTACCAATTTTTTCCATTTCTCCATTTTTGTCAATTTTTTTTTCATTAATTTCTCTATTTCTTCCAATTTTTTTACGTTTCCCAATTTTTCTAATTTTTTTCTATTTCATCATTTTCTCTATTTTTTTACATATCCAAAAATCGTCCATCGCGTCCAGAGAAGTTTTCACTTCAAAAATAAAATTACAATAAAAAAAGTAAAAACTTGTTTTAAAAAAAAATACACATATTATATATTAATTTTAGCTTTTTGCACTGCCTGTATACTTTAACTATACAAAATCTCACACTCATCCGTTTTTTCTTTGCTTATTACTATAGATATATATATAAAAGAGTCCACTCTGTATCTTATTTCGCTTATAAAATCTAGTAACGATCTGTCAAAATAAACGTAATGAAATAACAAAAATGGAGTATTGGAGCATCCTGTGGAGATTGACGCAAAATTTTGCAGTTTATGCCATTTTGAGGATATCATTCAAAATTTTTTGGCCCCCCATATGCAATTTGAGGTCACAAATCATGAAAAAATCTTTGGCAAAATAAGAATTTTATTTAGTACAAAATTTAAGTAGTTTAAGCCCAAACATGGAGGTTGATAAGGATGTATTTATGACCAACACCAGACGCGAATACAAATGGCCCATGAGGACTCCCATCACATCAATGTAAGTTAAAAAATATATAAAAAAAATAGTAATTTATAACAATTTTTATTAGCCCATCTCAGCCCCCAATGCGTACTAAACCCAATAATTTCTACGTGGCTCAATTGGTAGAGCCCTATTGTCATTGCGATTTCCATTTATACGAACCAGAAATGGGTAGGTATAAAAAATTAGCGAAAAAAGAAATGCAACTGTATAAAGAATTGGATTCTCTTAGCAAAAAAGTAAGACTTAATATTTTTTATATTATTTAAAAAAAAATATTTTATTATTATTTTTAAGATGGGGATATTATCAAGTGATATCCTAGACCATCCCTGCGATGATGACGACGAAAAAATGGAAACAATTTATCAAATTGATTTTAAGAAAAAAGGTAAAAACTAAACTTCTCATTTATTGACAAAAAAAACTTTCACTACTCCACTGCACAATAACTAAAAATAAATAATTTAGGATTAAAGAAAAATTCTAATAAAACTTTGCTATTTTAAAAAATAATTAGATAAAATCTTTTATTCTCTAAAACATTCTAAAACACGTCAAAAATTTTTTAATAAGCTTCTCAAAATAACCTTTCAAAGTACATTACTAAAACAACTTACAGACTTTAAAAAAAATAATTTTAAATGTCCTAGATCCATTTTAAATTAGACTACAGTTATTTTAAAAAAAACTTGTCCTACAAGTCTCTCTAAATACTTTTATGGATATTTTAAAAGTTCTACAGGACTTTAAAAAAATACTCTAGTATCTTTACAACAATTTTAAATGCTCTACATAACCTTTACAACAATTAAAAAACCCTACAGGTATTTTAAAAAGCATTTGGTCCTTTAAAATAACATACAAACTTATTAAATCGCTATAAATATAATTTAAACTCTCTACATAAATTTTAAACATTCTGCATTTATTTTAAAATATTCTGAATATGTAACAAATGATCTACATATAATTTTAAATATTCTACAGGATTTTAAACTATTATATAAGCCTTAAAAAATAATCCAAAACTATGTTAAAGGCACTAATTATATTTAAAACAACTTATAGCTTTTCACAAGTTTTTGAAATAATTTATAATGCTCTATATGAATTTTTAAAGAATCTGCGGGTGTTTTAAAAAGTTTGTAGCCTTTTAGAATCCCTTTAAATCACCTTAAAGATATTTGAATTTTGTACAATTTGAACTACCTTACAGGCTAAACTATTCTGCATTTCATAAAAATATTTTTTAAATGGTCCTAAATACATTTAAAAACCCTACAGGGCAATTTGTATATACTATAAACTTTTGAAAATGCCCTGAATATGTATTAAATATCCTGCAGAAATTTTACTTACCTCAGAGATTTTTTGATGCTTTATATTAATTTGAAACATTCTACAGGTGTTTTAAAATGCCCTAAAACAATTTTAAACGTCCTATAAACATTTAATGCAACTGATAAGCTTTTCAAAATATCCTTAAACAATTTTAAATGCTCCATGCGCATTTTAAAACAGTCTATAGACATTTTAATCCACAACATTTCTTTTAAAATACCCTAATATGCTCTATATTCATTTGAAACTTTCTACAGACGATTAAAAATAGCCTAAGAGCATTTTAAACGTCCTATAAATACTTAAAATAACTTCTAAATTTTTTAAAACATCCTGCAGCAACTTTACTTACTCCATAGATTTTTTTGATGCTTTATATTAATTTGAAACATTCTACAGGTGTTTTAAAATGCCCTAAAACAATTTTAAACGTCCTATAAACATTTAATGCAACTGATAAGCTTTTCAAAATATCCTCAAACAATTTTAAATGCTCCATGCGCATTTTAAAACTGTCTACAGGCATTTTAATCCACAATTTTTTTTAAAATACCCTAAGATGCTCTATATTCATTTGAAACATTCTACAGGCAATTAAAAATATCCTAAGGGCATTTTAAACGTCCTAGAATATTTTAAAGTAACTTATAAATTTATCAAAACATTCTGACACAATTTTAAATGCTTTATTCGCATTTTAAAACAGTCTGAAGGCATTCTAATAACCAATATTTATTTTAAAACTACATAAAGATAATTTAGATTAATTTGAAACATTCTATAGGTCTTTAAAATATCCTAAGACCGTTTTAAACGTCTTAAATACATTTAAAGTAACTTCTAAATTTTTTATAATATTCTGAAATGATTTTAAATGCTCCATGTACATTTTAAAACAGTCTATAGGTATTCTAATAATCAATATATATTTTAAAATACCCTTAAGATAATTTGAAACATTTTACAGGACCTTAAAACATTTTACAGGGCTTTAAAAATACCCTAAGACCATTTTAAAGATCCTAGATGCATTTCAAAATATTCCATGTGTATTTTAAAAGTCTACAGGATTTCTAGTAACCAATATCTTTTTTAAAACACCCTTAAGATAATTTGGATTAATTTGAAACATTCTACAGGCCTTAAAAAATGTCCTAAGACCGTTTCAAATGTCCTTGATGCATTTAAAGTAACTTAAACATTTTTAGAACATCCTTGCATAATTTTAAATGCTCCATGTGCATTTTAAAACAGTCTACAGGCATTCTAATAACCAATATCTCTTTTAAAATATCCTTAAGATAATTTAGATTAATTTGAAACATTCTATAGGCCCTAAAAAATATCCTAAGACCGTTTTAAACGTCCTAGATACATTTACAGTAACTTATAAATTTTTAACAACATCCTGAAATAATTTTAATGCTTCATGTGCATTTTAAAACAGTCTACAGGTATTTTCTTTTTTTCTAAATCTTCAAAAAATACGTAAGGACTTGAAAAGTCTTTGGCAAATCTTGGAAAACGCATGAAAAAATACTTGAAATATCTTTAACAAATCCATACAAGATCCTTACAAAATCTTTAAATCTTTTTTTAAAGAATATTTAAGGACTTGGAATGTCCATGAAGGAAAAATCCTTGCAAATCCTTAAAATATTGTTGAACAATCCTTAGAAAATCATTATAAAATCCTTTGCAGAATCCTTAAAAAACATTAAAATATAATTAGAAAATGCTTAAAAATCTTTAAATATTTGTTTGATAAATCCTTATATTTATTGTCAGTAGATAGAACGTCCTTTAACTTTAAAGATTCAATAACTAAAGGTGATGACGTTTAGAATAAAATTTAACAAGTTGATTTCTTGTATAATTGTCACAATCTAAACGTCATTGTCGTTAGTTACAGAACCGTTAAAGTTAAAGGTCGTTCTATCTACTGACAATTAGACTTTAAAAACGGTTAAAAATTTTTTTGACAAAGTCTGAAAAAATCCTGGAAAATATTTAAAAATCCTGAAGGTCCTTAAAAAAAATTATAAATCACTGCAAAATTCTTAAAAGATCCCTACAAAATATTAAAAGAATTTTTGCAAAACTTTAAAGGACTGAGAAGTCCTTGAAAAATCCTCGAAAATAGTTGAAAAAATTCTTAAGACATACTTAAAATGTCCTTAAAAAAACCCTCAATTTTTTTAAAGAATATTTAAGGACTTGAAATATCCATGAAGAAAAAAATCCTTGGAAATTCTTAAAATATTCTTGAAAAATCCTTAAAAAATCATTATAAAATCCTTACAGAAACCTTAAAAAATCCCTAAAGATATTTTAGAATAATTAGAAACATTCTACAAGCCTTTAAAAATACCCTAAGTCCTAGATAAATTTAAAGTAACTTATAACTTTTTTTAAACATCCTGAAACAATTTTAAATGCTTCATGTGCACTTTAAAATAGTCTACAGGTATTCTTATAATCAATATCTGTTTTAAAATAGCCTTAAGATAACTTAGATTAATTTGAAACATTCTACAGGCCTGTAAAAGTATATTTAGACCGATTTAATGGTCCTAGATACATTTAAAGTAATATTAAATTTTTTAAAACATCCTGAAACAATTTTAAATGCTCCATATGCATTTTCATACAATCTACAGATATTCTAATACCCAATATATCTTTTAAAATTCCCTAAAAATATTTTAGATTAATTTGACACATTTCACAGGCCTTTAAAAATTTCCTAAGACCGTTTTAAACGTCCTAGATACTTACAGTAACTTATAAATTTTTAATAACATCCTGAAATAATTTTAAATGCTCCATGTGCATTTTAAAACAGTCTACAGGTATTCTAATACCCAATATATCTTTTAAAATTCCCTAAAGATATTTTAGATTAATTTGACACATTTCACAGGCCTTTAAAAATTTCCTAAGACCGTTTTAAACGTCCTAGATACTTACAGTAACTTATAAATTTTTAATAACATCCTGAAATAATTTTAAATGCTCCATATGCATTTTAATACAGTCTACAGGTATTCTAATACCCAATATATCTTTAAAAGATATTTTAGATTAATTTGACACATTCTAAGACCGTTTTCACCGTCTTAGATACATTTAAAGGAACTTATAAATTTTTTATAATATTCTGAAACAATTTTAAATGCTCCCAAAGATATTTTAGATGCTCTTAAACATTTTATACGCCTTTTTACGTCACCGTTACACAGAGCCGGGGCATTACTGAAGTAACGCGTTACTTTACCATTACTTTTGATGAAAACTAACGCGTTTGATAAATGTTACCGTTAATTCTTTAAAAAAAGTAACGATTTATTAGTTACTTTCCAAAAGTACCACGTTACTACAAAAAGTAACGCGTTAATTAATATGTAACACGTTAGTAAAAAAGTAAAACGTTACCAAAAAAGTAACACGTTACTAAAAAAAGTAACGCATTACTAAAAAAGTAACGCGTTACTAAAAAGCAGATTTTTCTTATAACAGTTGTATCCTATATCTTATATGTATGCACTATTAGTACAAAATTATAAATTAGAATTATAATACTAAATATTACTATCAATAAAAAACCAAACGTAACAAACGGTAACAATATTTACCTAAAAAAGTAACGTTAAATAACGTTAGTTATCTATATAACTTACCGAACTCCAATAAACATAAGAAACATGGAGATTAAAATTATTAAACAGCACTAAAACCCTTAGTTTTGCAGTAACGCGTTACTTTTTAGTAACGCGTTACTTTGTAGTAACGCATTACTTTTACAGTAACGCGTTACTGGAAGGAAGTAACAATTTCCCGTTACTTTGACAAAGTAACGCTATTACCGTTACTTTCGCCCACTAAAAATAGTAACGAAATTACTATATAACCCGTTACATTTAGTAACATGTTAGTGAGAAGTAATGTTTTAGTTTCGTTACTCTGCCGTTACATAATGTTTATTATTCTTAATCCATTTTCAGGATTACCTATAACGAAATATAGAAAATTAGCTGCAGCTATTGATTCTCCTGTTGGTATTCCTGTTAAGGGTGAGATTATAGGATTGGGAAGGGGATACAGGGATCCTACCAAATTTAGACTTAGTACTTTCCCTAAACCACGGATTGACACATGTCCTTGTGTCACTTATCAATCTGGTAAGTGGAAAATTAAAAATGAGCGTAAATTTAACTAATAATAATTTATTTTAGTACCAAGTCCAATTGACGAGTGGTTCATGCCAAGAACTGGTACCACCGAGTATCATGATACTGTTAGCCATTTGGGTATGAGTTTAATTAAAAATAGACAGCAATATAGGGAACCCTTACCGACTTCTAGACGAACCGCAGACGAGTCCAGGAAATAATGAAAATTTTATACGGGGTGGCTACCATATTATTTCTACTAAATCAATAATTTTTGATACTTCCTGTAACATTTTATAATAGTTTATGCAATAACAATTTTGTTTATGCTGCACATTTATTGTTGAGTTAATGTTTATTTGTTTTTGCGAAAACGATTACATTGTAGGTTCGGTGCATTTTATTTTAAAACACTGAATGTTTTGGTGTGTTAGCCAATTTATTACCAATATGAAATTTACTATTATTATTTTTGCTATTTTCGTCGGTTACAGCGAAGAAATATTTGAAAACGGTAAATCATTTGATTTTAATTTTTTTTTTATTTAATAATAATGTACTGAAAAAAATAACGATAAAAAGTTTTTTTTATTATGTAGAAATTTCGACAAAATGTATTGGAAAAACATTTCGAAATGTCACTTTGACAGCATATTTTCCGGATTACAACGATCAAGACCACGAGCACGGTTATGAAGATAAAAAAGGGAAAAAATTAAGAACACTACAGGTAATTTTTTATTCTACACAATTACACAATATACAGGGTGTTTCATTGTGAAAGTGACATACGTTAACTGCAGATAGGGGACACCTAGGCGATCTCAAAAACCCCATACTTAATGGGCCTAACTACTTTAATAACCAAGATACAGGGTGTTTTATCTATTTTTCCAATTTCTTGCATGGTTCATAACTTTCTAACAACACTGTATATTTTCATGATATTTGACAGGTATATTTTGTTTAAAGTACCCAATCGATAAATAAATTTACAATAAAAGAAATCCAGGTCCGGATTAAAAAAAATATTATAAAATATTCGGACTCAAAAACAACACCCTGTATATCAGATTTTTCTAAAATAGATTCTGTATTTCCAAATAGCACAAAAAAATTAATTGCATTTTCGGCAAAATATTTTTTTTTGTAAAATTTTGAGTTTGAATTCTGAAATTATGTGAATTGTGAGAGCCCAAAATTGAAACTTATTTCTTTTTAATGTGATTTAGTTTTAATAAAGACTAGTTAGCCTAAATTACTAAAATTTTAATATTTTAAGTATTTTAAGTATTTTTTCATTATTTGCGATAAATACTCGACCGAAAACATTCATCTTTAATTAACGAATAAAGTATAATGAATTCACCAAAAATAAATAACGTTAATTAATGAAGAATTATTATTATGTTTTACTACTTCGGCCCGAAAAATTCAATTTAACAATAACCACAAGAACTATACGCAACAAGAAATTTTTGGGCAACGTTTTTTTTACGACTTTTCACGGTTTTTTACGATTTTATACGATTTTTTACCATTTTTTACGATTTTTTACACTTTTTTCCCAATTTTTTACGATTTTGTAGGATTTTTTAGGATTTCTTTCGATATTTTACGATTTTTTTGGATATTTTACGATTTTTTTCGATGTTTTTCGTTTTTTTACGCTTTTTTACGGTTTTTTACCATTTTTTTTCGAGTATTTACGATTTTCATGGTTTTTTACGGTGTTCTACGATTTTTTTAGGATGTTTCCCGTTTTTTACAATTTTTTCCCAATTTTTTACAATTTTTTAGGATTTTTTTCGATATTTTGCTATTTTTTACGGTTTTTTCGACATTTTACGATTTTTTCATTTTTTTTACCATTTTTTACGATTCTTTACGATTTTTTACGAGTTTTTACTTTTTTTACCATTTTTTACGGATGTTTACGATTGTTTCCATATTTTACGATTTTTTTTCGATATATTACAGTTTTTTGAGATTTTTTAAGATTTTTTACGTTTTTTACGATTTTTTACGGGTTTTTACGATTTTCTACGATTTTGTAGGATTTTTTAGGATGTCTTTCGATATTTTACGGTTTTTTTCGATATTTTTCGGTTTTTTACGCTTTTTTACGATTTTTTACGAGTATTTACGGTTTTCATGGTTTTTTACGGTTTTCTACGATTTTTTAGGATTGTTCCCGTTTTTACGATTTTTTACGATTTATTCCCAATTTTTTACGATTTTTTAGATTTTTTACGTTTTTTACGATTTTTTACGGGTTTTTACGGTTTTTTACGATTTTGTAGGATTTTTTATGGTTTTTTACGGTTTTCTACGATTTTTTAGGATTCATTTCCGTTTTTTACGGTTTTTTCCCAATTTTTTACGATTTTTTAGGATTTTTTTCGATATTTTGCGATTTTTTACAGTTTTTCGACATTTTACGATTTTTTAAGTTTTTTTTACGATTTTTTACTATCTTTTACGAGTTTTTACTTTTTTTACCTTTTTTTACGGATGTTTACGATTGTTTCCATATTTTACGATATTTTACGATTTTTTTCGATATTTTACGATTTTTTACGATTTTTTACGGTTTTTTACGGTTTTTTACGATTTTTTACGATTTTTTACGATTTTTTACGATTTTTTACGATTTTTTACGATTTTTTACGATTTTTTACGATTTTTTACGATTTTTTACGATTTTTTACGATTTTTTACGATTTTTTACGATTTTTTACGATTTTTTACGATTTTTTACGATTTTTTACGATTTTTTACGATTTTTTACGATTTTTTACGTTTATTTACGATTTTTTACGTTTATTTACGATTTTTTACGATTTTTTACTATCTTTTACGAGTTTTTACTTTTTTTACCTTTTTTTACGAATGTTTACGATTGTTTCCATATTTTACGATATTTTACGATTTTTCTCGATATTTTACGATATTTTACGATTTTTTACGATTTTTTACGTTTTTTTACGGTTTTTTACGGTTTTTTACGATTTTTTACGATTTTTTACGATTTTTTACGATTTTTTACGATTTTTTACGATTTTTTACGGTTTTTTAGTTTTTTGAGATTTTTTAAGGTTATTTAAGATTTTTTACGTTTTTTACGTTTTTTACGATTTTTTACGGTTTTTATGGTTTTTATCTTTTTTACGAATTTTTACGATTTTTTACGGTTTTTTACGATTTATTTACGATTTCTTACGATTTTTTATATCATGAAAATATACGGTGTGGTTAGATATTTATGAACCATACAAGAAATTGGCAAAATAGAAAAAAAACCCTGTATTTTGGTTATTAAAGTAGTGAGACCGTGTAAATATGGGGTTTTTAAGATCGCCTTGGTATCCTCTATCTGCAGTTAACGTATGTCACTTTCCCAATGAAACACCCTGTATAGGACAAACTAGGAGCCTAATTACAAACAGATTCAATGAACATAAATTTATTTTTAGGATTATATCGATAACAGGGCTGATTTTGTAACTTTATCGATGGACGATAATTTGGGAATTCCCTACGGTAGTAAAGTTTGCATTCCAGAATTAAATCAACATTTTGGTCACAGGATACTATTAGAAGTTAGGGACTCTTCCTTTGATTTAATAGGTAGTGGATATAACAGAGCTGATATATGCGTCAGAACCGAAATTGACAGTTATGATATAAATGTTAATAGAGTTGTTAATTTAATTTTTATTTAAATAAATATTTATACTTTCTAGGGAAGTTGAGTATTAAAATAATTATTAAAAAAAACATCCTTCTTCTATTTTCTCTAAGTGCACACACGAATTAATTCAGACAAGCAAA
The DNA here is from genome assembly GCA_963243735.1 of Neocrepidodera transversa. Taxonomy (NCBI): domain Eukaryota; kingdom Metazoa; phylum Arthropoda; class Insecta; order Coleoptera; family Chrysomelidae; genus Neocrepidodera; species Neocrepidodera transversa. Next base: position 9,272,260 of record OY725344.1, read on the forward strand.
CTACTTACATTAAGCTAAATTATGTGTAATCTTTAAAACCATGTGCGTATCAAAACAATTTTTAATTAAAATAATTTACTGTTTCATCCTATAGGAATCATCAGTAGCATTGCTTCAAAATTTACTATATACAAATAATTATAAATAAATAAAAAATTCTTTGTTTTAGTTTTTACTTTTAAATTCGGTATCTACCAGTGACGTATCAAAAATTTTATACCTTAAAAAATATTAGGTTATAAGTTATATTTTTCTATATCTACCATTGGCGTATCAAATATACCAGTAAATTATTTACAAAATTTATCAGCACAAAATTTTTAGTTAAAATAATAAGGGTCTTAGACAGTTTTACTAAATTCAAGCATGTATTATGTCGTCTGTCATGTCGTCTGTCATGTCTGTCATGTCTTCTGTCATATCGTCTGTCATGTCGTCTGTTATGTCGTCTGTCATGTCTGTCATGTCTTCTGTCATATCGTCTGTCATGTCGTCTGTCATGTCACCTGTCATGTCGTCTGTCATGTCACCTGTCATGTCGTCTGTTATGTCGTCTGTCAGGTCGTCTCAAGTCATCTGTCATGACAACTGTAATGTCGTCTGTCATGTCGTCTGTCATGTCGTCTGTCATGTCGTCTGTCATGTCGTCTGTCATGTCGTCTGTCATGTCGTCTGTCATGTCATCTGTCATATCGTCTGTCATGTCGTCTGTTATATTCATCTGTTTCGACCGCGTACACTTTGTCAAATGTCACTGATATATCAATGTTTCGTTTACGTACGTCATTTCTGATGTATTCTTGACATTTTATAGTTTATAAACATCCCATAGCTGGATTTTGAGATTTTTAGATTTACAGTATGTTTAGACTTGGTATTTACATACCCTGATGTCGTCCTTTATTCATACTATTAAGTTACTTTGTTTATTCATTTATTTGAAAATTTAGTACCCAATTTTTAGCATGATTACTATACCTCTCTTATCTGAAGGGCGAGAGATAAAAACCGTAGTTATTCGCCTCAATACTAAAAAATGGTAATCATTCGCCTCCATATAAAAAAACCGTAGTCATTCGCCTCCATATTCGCGTAAGTATTAAAAAAATTGTTGTCGTTCATCTAAATTTTAAAAAACCGTAGTCATTCGCCTCAATACTAATAAATGGTAATCATTCGCCTCCATATAAAAATAAAACCGTATTCATTCGCCTCCATATTCGCCTCAGTATTAAAAAAACCGTTGTCGTTCATCTAAATTTTAAAAAACCGTAGTCATTCGCCTCAATACTAATAAATGGTAATCATTCGCCTCCATATAAAAAAAACCGTAGTCATTCGCCTCCATATTCGCCTCAGTATTAAAAAAATCGTTATCGTTCATCTAAATTTTAAAAAACCGTAGTCATTCGCCTCAATACTAATAAATGGTAATCATTCGCCTCCACATAAAAAAACCGTAGTCATTCGCCTCCATATTCGCCTCAGTATTAAAAAAATCGTTATCGTTCATCTAAATTTTAAAAAACCGTAGTCATTCGCCTCAATACTAATAAATGGTAATCATTCGCCTCCATATAAAAATAAAACCGTATTCATTCGCCTCCATATTCGCCTCAGTATTAAAAAAACCGTTGTCGTTTATCTAAATTTTAAAAAACCGTAGTCATTCGCCTCAATACTAATAAATGGTAATCATTCGCCTCCATATAAAAAAACCGTATTCATTCGCCTCCATATTCGCCTCAGTATTAAAAAAACCGTTGTCGTTCATCTAAATTTTAAAAAACCGTAGTCATTCGCCTCAATACTAATAAATGGTAATCATTCGCCTCCATATAAAAAAAACCGTAGTCATTCGCCTCCATATTCGCCTCAGTATTAAAAAAACCGTTGTCGTTTATCTAAATTTTAAAAAACCGTAGTCATTCGCCTCAATACTAATAAATGGTAATCATTCGCCTCCATATAAAAAAACCGTATTCATTCGCCTCCATATTCGCCTCAGTATTAAAAAAACCGTTGTCGTTCATCTAAATTTTAAAAAACCGTAGTCATTCGCCTCAATACTAATAAATGGTAATCATTCGCCTCCATATAAAAAAAACCGTAGTCATTCGCCTCCATATTCGCCTCAGTATTAAAAAAATCGTTATCGTTCATCTAAATTTTAAAAAACCGTAGTCATTCGCCTCAATACTAATAAATGGTAATCATTCGCCTCCACATAAAAAAACCGTAGTCATTCGCCTCCATATTCGCCTCAGTATTAAAAAAATCGTTATCGTTCATCTAAATTTTAAAAAACCGTAGTCATTCGCCTCAATACTAATAAATGGTAATCATTTGCCTCCATATAAAAAAACCGTAGTCATTCGCCTCCATATTCGCCTAAGTATTAAAAAAACCGTTGTCGTTCATCTAAATTTTAAAAACCGTAGTCATTCGCCTCAATACTAATAAATGGTAATCATTCGCCTCCATATAAAAAAAACCGTAGTCATTCGCCTCCATATTCGCCTCAGTATTAAAAAAATCGTTGTCGTTTATCTAAATTTTAAAAAACCGTAGTCATTCGCCTTAATACTAATAAATGGTAATCATTCGCCTAGACATAAAAAAACCGTAGTCATTCGCCTCCATATTAAAAAAAATCGTAGTCATTCGCCTCAGTATTAAAAAACCCATAGTCAATCGCCTCAATATTAAAATAGGTAATGTATTGACGAATCCTATTAAATGTAATTTTGTCTTATGGAAAATAAAAATTATTATTATTATTGTTTTTATTAACTTTGCAGTTTCATTTTTTTCTTGCTAAAGTTTTGTGAAAAAAAAATATTTTTTTAATCTCGTGGGCTAAAATTTAAAGTCTATACCAATTTTTTCATATTTTCCTCTTATTTTTCTTTTTTTTTCCTATATTTTCCCGTTTTTTAGTATTTTTTTGATTTTTTCTCCAGTTTCCTGTTTTTTTCATTTTTCCTGATTTTCTTAATTTTTTTGGTTTTTCCTATGATTTACTATTTATTCATGTTTTTTTCTCATTTTTTTTTATTTTCTGTATTTTTTTCTATTTTTCTATTGTTTTCTTTTTCCCTAGGTTTTTCTGTTTTTTTTTTGATATTTTTTAATATTTTTTCATGTTTTTTAATATCTTATTCCATCTTTCTTTTTTTCTCTGTTTTTTAGTATTTTTTTTGTTTTTTCCTATTTCTATATTTTTGTATTTTCTCTATTTTTCCTATTTTTTTCTATTTTTCCCCGTGTTTTTCTGTTTTTTCCTGCTCTTTATTTTCCTATGTTTGGCCAATTTTTACTATTTTTTCTCAATTTTTTTATTTTTTGTATTTTTTTCTATTTTTTCAATTGTTTCTCCCCTATGTATTTCTGTTTTTTTTTTCATAATTTTTACCATTTTTTCATGTTTTTTTTATATTTTATCCCATTTTTCCATTTTTCTCTAGTTTTTTCCTATTTTTTCGTATTTTTATCCTTTTTTTTCTGTATTTTTCTATTTTTTTTCTATATTTTATATTTTTTTCCTACTTTCCCCTTGTTTTCCTGTTTTTTTTTTTTATTTTTAACTAGTGTTTCATGTTTTTTATATCCTATCTCATCTTTCATTTTTTCTCTATTTTTTTACTATTTTTTTGTTTTTTTCTATATTTTTCTATTTTTTCCATTTTTCCGTATGTTTTTTAGTATTGTTTCATGTTTATTTTTATATTTTATCCCATTTTCCTCATTTTTGGCTATATTTTACAATTTTTCCCCATTTTTTATATAGTTTGAAATATAGCAGGGGTATTCAAAAGTTGAGTTAAAAAAATATATTTCAGGTAGAATACGATTTTTCCAAAAAAATGAAAAAAAAAAACAAAATGAAAAAAACAAAAATGAAACAAAAAAATTTAAATGTATCAAGGGTATTCAAAAGTTGAGTACCAAAAAAAATTATTTAAAGTACAATACAATTTTTTCTCACAAAAATGAAAAAATAATTTTTAAAATATACCAAGGGTATTCAAAAGTTAAGTTTCCAAAAAAAATTATTTAAGGTACAATACGATTTTTTCTCACAAAAATGAAAAAAAAAATACCAGGGGCATTCAAAATTTGAATTCAAAAAAATTATTTATGGTACAATACGATGTTTTCTTACAAAAATAAAAAAAAATAGGTTGAAATATACCAGGGTTATTCAAAAGTTGAGTTAAAAATTATTTAAGATAGAATAAGATTTTTTCTCACAAAATGAAAAAAAATAGGTTGAAATATACCATGGGTATTCAAAAGTTGAGTTAAAAAAAATTATTTCAGGTAGAATACGATTTTTTCAAAAAAATGAAAAAAAAAACAAAATGAAAAAAACAAAAATGAAACAAAAAAATTTAAATGTACCAGGGGTATTCAAGAGTTGAGTACCAAAAAAATTATTTGAGATACAATACCACTTTTTTCACAAAATGGAAAAAAAATTAAATGTACCAGGGGAATTCAAAAGTTGGGTTCAAAAAAAATTATTTAAGGTACAATACGATTTTTTTCTCACAAGAATGAAGAAAATAATACATTTAAAAATACCAAAAGTTGCGTTAAAAAAAATTATTTAAGGTACAATACAATTTTTTCTCACAAAAATGAAAAAATAATTTTTAAAATATACCAAGGGTATTCAAAAGTTAAGTTTCCAAAAAAAATTATTTAAGGTACAAAAATAAAGAAAAAAACAGTTTTAAAAATACCAGGGATATTCAAAAGTTGAGTGCCAAAAAATATCGTTTAAGGTACAATACGATTTTTTCTCACAAAAATGAAAAAAAATAAATAAAATATACCAGGGGCATTCAAAATTTGAATTCAAAAAAATTATTTATGATATAATACGATTTTTTCTTACAAAAATGAAAAACAAATAGTTTTAAATATACCAGGGGTAATCAAAAATTGAGTTATAAAATAATTTGTTTTAAATAAAAAAGATAGGCCTACATGATTGGTTTTGTGAAAAAAAGCAAAATTAAAATTTAAATTCTAATATATCACTAAGTAACACAAATCATCTTTTACCAGTTTTTCATTGAATTTTTTTTCAAAACCTGAGGACGAAAAATTACAATTGACATCCTAATATGACAAAAAAAATGTCATTTTAACTAAAATAATTGTTATTCGCGGGATTAATAATAAAAGTAAGGTTTTTAAATTTTCTATATAAATCATTTAAAAAAATCGAAAGTATTCCTTGGACCGTAATAAATTTCAAAGCACGCCATTGGTTAACTGTCTCTTTCTGCGAAAGTACAAGGAAGAGCAGAGCATCGTCATCATAATATTAAGAAAATCATGGAAGCATTCAAATATACGCATTTAAATAACAATGATTTCGAATAAATTACAAATGGGCAGAAATTTCTATAAAGAGTTGTGGTGGGGGACGGGGGGATTTCATCTCGTAGACAGGGGATTACATTATCAAAGAATTACTATTATTAGTAATTAGATGTAATAAAACCAGTTGGGTTGGGATATTTTTTATTATTTTAATCTAATCAGTTGGTGGAGTCTAAAGTATAAATAAATTGGTTTAGAAAGTGGTGTGTGGTGAATATGTGGAATAATAGGGTAAGTTATTCAAAAATTATTAACTTTTATGATATAAAATCTAATTTAGTATGCCAAATGTAGTACGATCATTTTTACATTTTAAATTTTAATCTTTTGTCGCTTCTAAAGGTGTATCCTTTCTGGTCGTGAAAGCTGAAATAGGAATATTTAAACATTAAATAATATTTTCAATGACCAACTGACCGGTGGGATTACGGAACCCCATTGACAAAATTGACCAATAACCCTCTTTACATTCCTACGGTGTGTAAAACAATAGAAAAAAAAAACAGAAAAATCGGTGCTTTGGTGAATTTTAAAATTCCGGGAAAATGAAAATTCCAGATAGAAAATCGTTTCAAAATAAGATTTCTCAAGAAGCATTTTATTTGCCGTAGTTCGAGAAAACATGGATTTCTACAAAATGATCCAAAGTAGAAATTCATTTTTTTGGCAACTAGATTCGGCTAAGAAGCCATCTTCAGGCCGTATACAATTTTTTTTAAAGATTAAAACAAATATTTCGGGTAACATAAAAACATAAATAAAAATTATAAAACTTAAATGAATAATTAGTATGAAACTAAAAAAATCGGCTGTGTCACCCCAGAACTTTTCCGGCTCGGCTGTGGAGAATAGGATTATTTTAATTACAAAATACAAAATCCCTGAATAGGTTTTAGGACAGAAAATTCAGGTCCACATCTTTAATATTTAAAAAAATATGAGTAAAAAAGAAGAATCAATATCGTACTTGAGGACCATCTACTGCGCCAATTTAAACCAAAAACTGATGGTCGTATTCGAGGCATACATCAACCCTTCATACAAAATTTCAGCTTGATTGGTTAAACGGTTCTGCAGGTATCGTGGAAGATTACGCACAGACAGACACGCAGTCAAGCAGTACACAGACAGACCTCACTCTGGAAATCTTCTTGTGGGGCCTCAAAACGGATATTTCCATCGATATCTCCAATATGCTTCCATTGGAAAAATCAATTCCGAAAATTTATTCTAATTCTTGTTTTTTTTTACGAATATAGTTGCTAGTGTCTTTTTGACATTGCTATTGCTCATGGCATTTTTTATGTGTTTATTCTACGTTTGTTTTCAAATTAAAATTGGACCAATAGTAACAAAAATGGTTTTGAAAAAATTATTTTTATTTAGTTTTTTGGAAAAAATGTAATTCAGATATTTAATATAATTAAATGTATTTAAGTTCCAGGAGTAGTCAATTTTTTTCTGATATTTTTCGATTTTTTTATAATTTTTCCTCATTTTTTTCTCATTGTTCTGTTTTCTTTTTCTATTTATTTCTTTTGTTTTCTGATTTTTATCAATTGTTTATTATTACTCTGAATTTTTACATTTTTCGGTTATTTTGATTTTTTTCTCATTTTTCTGATTGTTTTCCGATTTTTTTCGATTTTTTCTGACTTATTCTCTTTTTTTCTTTTTTTTACGATTTTTGTTTTTATTTCTGATGTTTTTCGATTATATCTAATTTTTTTCTCACTGTTCTGTTTTTTCTATTTATTTCTTTCGTTTTCTGATTTTTCCAATTTTTTCTTATTTTTCGGTTTTTTTCGATTTATTTCTCATTTTATTAATATTAATATAAAGGAAGTGTATTTAAGTTCCAGGAGAAGTCAATTTTTTTTCTGATATTTTTCGATATTTTATAATTTTTCCTCATTTTTTTGTAATTGTTCAGTTTTTTTTCTATTTATTTCTTTTGTTTTCTGATTATTCTTAATTGTTTCTTATTTCTCTGATTTTTTTAGATTTTTCGGTTTTTTAGATTTTTTTTTCTCATTTTTCTGATTTTTTTTATTCTTTCCGATTATTTTTAATTTTTTCTGATTTTCTCTTTTTTTTATTTTTATAATTTTTTGTCTTTTTTTTCTGTTTTTTTTTTCTATTTATTTCTTTTGTTTTATGATTTTTCTCATTTTTTCTCATTCCCCGGATTTTTTAGTTTTTTTTGGATTGTTCGATTTTTTCTAGTTTTTTTTTTGATAATATCTGTTTTTATCTCTCGTTTTTTTCTATTTTTCTGATTTTTTTTTTCTGACGTTTTTTGATTTTTTCTAATTTTTAGTCATTTTGTATTATTCTGTTTTTTTTTCTATTTATTTCTTTTGTTTTCTGATTATTCTTAATTGTTTCTTATTTCTCTGATTTTTTAATTCTTCTGTTTTTTAGATTTTTTTTCTCATTTTTCTGATTTTTTTTATTATTTCCGATTATTTTTAATTTTTTCTGATTTTCTCTTTTTCTTTTATTTTTATAATTTTTTGTCTTTTTTTCTGTTTTTTTTTCTATTTATTTCTTTTGTTTTATGATTTTTCTCATTTTTTCTCATTCCTCGGATTTTTTAGTTTTTTTTTTGAATTGTTCGATTTTTTCTAATTTTTTTTTGATTATTTCTCTTTTTATCTCTCGTTTTTTTCTATTTTTCTGACGTTTTTCGTTTTTTTCTAATTTTTAGTCATTTTGTATTATTGTTCTGTTTTTTTTTTATATTTGTTTATTTTGTTTTCTGTTTTTTTCATTTTTTTCTTATTCCTCTGATTTTTTAATTTTTCCCATTTTTCTGCTTTTTTCCGACTTCTTCCTGATTTTTTCTCGTCTTTCCTGATTTTTTATTTTTCTGGTTTTTTCAATTTTTTCTAGTTTTTCCAACATTTTTCAATTTTTTTCTAATTTTTTCTCATTTTTCTCATTGTGCTGTTTTTTTCTTATCTTTTTTTATTGATCTGATTTTGTTTGATGGTTTTTTGTGTATTTGTTTTTTTTTCCTATTTTTGCTATTTTTTTGCTATTTTTCTGCTATTTTTCTGCTATTTTTCTGCTATTTTTTGCTATTTTTTGCGATTCTTTTTGCAATTCATTTCAATTCTTTCGATTTTTTGTTTTTGTTTTTTAATTTTTGTATGGTTACAATTATTTACGGCCTTTTAATTGTTCTTTGTTTTTTGCGGCTTTTTCTAATTTTTTGCGTTAATTTTTTTTCTTGCGATTTTTAACGGTTTTTTGCGTTTTTTTCGGTTTTTTTCCAATTTTTTTATTTTTTCGTTTTTCCATATTTTACAATTATATTTTTCATTTTTTTTCCAATATTTTCCGACTTTTCCCTCAATTTTTTCCGATATTTTCTGTTTTTTCTTATTTTTTTCCATCTTTTTCTGATATTTTGGATTCCTCCTCCTCCTCCTTTTTCTTGGTTTTTCCATTTTTCTGATATTTTGTTTTTTCTTTGTTCTACTTTTTCCTAATTTTTTGTCATTCTGTTTTTTTTCTAAATATTCCGTTTTTGTTTTTTTTTTAATTTTTTTCGATTTTTTCTGATTTTTTCGATTCCTCTAACTTTTTCTTGGTTTTTTCCATTTTTCTAAAATTTCGTTTTTTTTTTTGATTTTTTTGTTCTACTTTTTTCTCATTCTTTTTTTTTCTAATTATTCCGTTTTTGTTTTTTTTTCTCATTTTTTTTCGATCTTTTTGGTTATTTTCGATTTTTTAAATTGTTTTTCTTTTTTTTTTAGTCTGTTGTTTTTTGATTTTTTCAAATTCTTTCAGGCTTTTTCTTGTTATTTTGTCATTTTTGTGTTTTTATGGGATTTTGTCGATTTTTGTCTATTTCTTTCAATTTTATTCGATTTCTTTCAATTTTTTCGGTTTTTCCGTTCCGAAATTTTAGTAACTTTGTAACTATAATTTAATTACTATGACCGGATTTAGTCTTTTTTGTTATAAAAATACTTGTTTAGTATTGTTTCGTTCAAGGGCGTAAATATGTGAGGGGTAAAGTGGGTAATCACCCCCCCCCAGAATACCAAAAAAATAGCACGAAAAGAAGAAATAGAATATATGAAATGTAGAAACGAACAAAGATATTTGTCTAAAAAGTTTGGTTATTTTCCCTCCAGGAAAATAGTAACCCCCCAGGAAAAAATTATCTACGCCCTTGGTTTCGTTTTCATCGCAAAATTGATTCGGGAGCTAGGCCACAGTTAGATAAAACTTCAAAATTTCACAATTTCCAATCAGAAATAATCCTACCTACAGGGGTTACTTTAAACTTATAATTATTATGAATATTTTAGTTTATTAATTATTGTCATTAATTATTATTATTATTTGAAATATGTAAAAAAATGGTTTTGGTTTTTATTAATTTTTTCCATTATAACAAAAAAAATATTCAGCTAGGGTTCGTAATTTATTTTAATTAACGTTTTGTTTTAAAATTAGCGCTTGGTATATTTAGGCCTCGTTGTGGTAGGTACAACGAACCCCTATCAAAAAATTTTTTTGTTATGAAATTTGAGTAAAAATAAAAATATATTTTTTATTTTTAGATACCGTATACATTCTTTTTATCAATTTTCACCAACCAAATAGTATGTCAAGATGACGTACCACAAAAATCCAACCCAGAAGGAATGTACGAAAAGAAAAACATCGATAGAACAATCATAGTTAGACCCCTACCACCTCCTTTACCTCCACCATTACCCCCACCATATCCGTTACCATTCCAAATTCCCCCACTCTTTAAACCCCAACCACCTATTATACTTACCCTGGGAGTACCAAATAATCTACCAAATAATTTACCAAATTTTGGTGTCAATCCATATGATATGGTTTTGGACTATTTAAAAAATTTTAGAATCCCATATCAAAGACCTCCTCCAGGGTTAGGAAATTTTGAAAATTTTCAAAACGAAGGTAGAAACGAGCATTTTTTTAATTTGATGAATTATATGAAACCAGGGATTCCTAATTTTGGACCACCTGTACAACCTTTTCAGTATTTTGGACAACCAGTGGAACAAGTAGAGCCACTAAGCGGGGAAGTGCTTCAACAAAAACCAGAACATTTAAGTAAGATATTTAAAAAAAATAAAAAAAAAACAGTAGCGTAGGATTAAAATTTTTATTGTTATGTTGAATAAATTTTGGAAAAATGATGCTATTCAAGTTTTGTCCAAAAATACGATGGTGGTAAGATTTCTTACAGCTATAGCCAAATCGTGCCATTAATCATCAGTAAATGAGCACCACGGTAATTAATAATAATAGCCGTTCCTTCCTTGCATAAACTTTTTCATAAAAATGTTGATGTAATAATTTTTTTGTTATACAGGGTGTTTAGTTATTAATTCAATATTCAAAATATGACGAAGTTACTAAGTAAGATATTAATAGGGAAAAATAAAGTAAAATATGGAATAAAGTGAAATAGGGAAAATAAAGCAAAATAGGGACAAATAGAACGAAATAGATAAAAATACAAAAATATTGATAGACAGGCAAAAATATAAAAAAACATAAAAAAATTGTGGAAAAGTAGTGAAATATAAAGAAAAATAATGAAAAATACGGAAAAAAACGGGGAAAAATGGGAAAAAACAGGGAAAAAGAGAGTAAAATAAAGTTAAAAAAAATAACGAAAAATAGGAAAAATATAGGAAAATAGGAAAAAATAGTGAAAAATGAGAATGAAAAATGGGAAAAAAAACATGAAGAAAAATAGAGAAAAATTATTGAAAAATAGGAAAAAAATACATGATGAAAAATAGTGAAAAATTAATGAAAAATAGGAAAAAAATAAGTGAAGAAAAATAGTGAAAAATTAATAAAAAATGGGAAAAAAATACATGAAGAAAAAAAGTAAAAAATTAATAAAAAATTGGAAAAAAATACATCAAGAAAAATAGTGAAAAATTAACGAAAAATAGAAAAAAATTTAGAATAAATAGGGAATACCAGTAAAAAAATAGAGAAAAATAGGAAAGAAATAGGAAAATGTAAATAAAAATAGGGACAAATTTGTACAAATTGGGAAAAATAGGAGAAAATAGGAAAAATAATAGAAACCGGAAAAATTAGAAGAAATAAAGAAAATAAGCAATAATAGGGAAACTTGGAAAAATATAGAGAAAAATTGGAAATAATAGGAAAAATAGGGAAAATAGTAAAAAATAGATACAAATAGGGATAAATTGGGAAAAATATTGGAAAAAAGAAAAATATAATGAAAACTAAAGAAAAATGGAAACAAATAAGGAAAAATACAAAAATAAAGAAAAATATAGAGAAATATAGAAAAAATAATGAAAAATAGGAAAAAATAGAGCAAAATAGGGACAAATAGAGAAATATAGGTAAAAATAGGAAAAAAAAGGAAAAATATTAATTAAAATACAAAAGATAAAAACAAAATTACGAAAGACAGGAAAAATAGAAAGAAATGGTAAAAAAGAAAAGAGAGGGAGAGAGATATATATTAAAGCTATTTTAGAAAAAACAACGGTGGGGGGGGACCGCACAAACTTTTTGAATTTTTTACCAGTGGCGTGTCACTTAATTTCCCCTATTTTATAAGACACTTTTAGGTACTGAAATTTGATTTAAACTGTATTTTTTTATGACTGAATAATATTATAATAATTATTTTGTTTTTAGGTCCAATTCAAGAATCTTCTCCAGTAGAAATCCTAAAATCATTGGGCTATTCTCTCCCATCAGAAATCTCATATAACCACCCCATAACCTACGCCAAAGAATACTTACTAGATTCAGCAACCACGAATACTGTAAAAAATATCCAAAAACATAATCCGATATTAAAAGATCCAGAATTACTTATAGGCGAAGAAGAACTTTTTGAAAAATTTCAAAAAAATGAAAATCTAAATAAAATGGAAACTATTCGAACGAATTTCCCGACCCAGTATTATGCATCTAACAGAAAACCGATAACTTTTGACAGCAACAGCAATAAACCTAAAAATATCTACGAAATACTCAGCGCTGAAAAGATCGTACCGAAAGAAGTAGAAATGTCGGAGGAGGATATAAAAAATATCAAAGAAGTAGGTGCTATGGAGGAGGATTATTACAAACAACTCCAAATTAAATCTAATATTAATAAGAGTAAGGAATCTTTAGAAATTGAAAAAAATGAAGAAATTATTGATCGGAATACTGATGAAAATTTGGTTGTAGGTGATAACAAGAATTCTACACTGATAACAAATGATTCTGATTTAAGGGTATTGGAGTTAGAAAAACCTGAAGATGAGGTAAGTATTAATTTCGAATTTATTTAACAAATTTTTGCGCCAAATAGTACTTATACAAGGTGGACTAAAATTGTCGAGCAATACTTCTAGGGGTGATAGAACACACTTTAATTAAGTTTAAAATTTTCAGTGAGAAAATGTTTAGGAGTTTCCATGAGAGACTGCAGAATTTTCCATGAGAGAAAGTTTAAAATTTTCTGAAAAATGAATTATATAACTTTTTATGAGGGGATGTGTAAAATTTTTCATTAGACAATGTTTAGAATTATTTCTAATAGAAATTATAATATTCTCCATAAGAGAAAGTTTTAAATTTTCCGTGAAAAAAATAATAGAATTTTCCATGCGATGAAATTTAGATTTTTCTATCAGATAAAGTGTAGAATTTTCCAAGAGAGGAAGTTTAAAATTTTAAATGAGAAAATTTTTAGGACTTTCCATGAGAGAAGTGCAGAATTTTCCATAAGAGAAAGTTTAAAATTTTCTGAAAAATGAATTATTTAATTTTTCATGAAGGGATGTGTAAAATTTTTCATTAGAGAATATTTAGAATTGTTTCTTATAAGAATTTTAAAATTTTTTATGAGAGAAAGTTTTAAATTTTCCGTGAAATAAATTATAGAATTTTCCATGCGATGAAATTTAGATTTTTGCATCAGAGAAAGTGTAGAATTTTCCATGAGAGAAAGTTTAAAATTTTCAGTGAGAAAATGTTAAGGAGTTTCCATGTTAGTAAATGTTGAATTTTCCATGAGAGAAAGTTTAAAATTTTCAGTGAGAAAATGTTAAGGAGTTTCCATGAGAGCAACTGCAGAATTTTCCATAAGAGAAAGTTTAAAATTTTCTGAAAAATGAATTATACAATTTTTCACGAGGGGATGTGTAAAATTTTACATTAGACAATGTTTAGAATTATTTCTAATAGAAATTATAATATTTTTTATAAGAGAAAGTTTTAAATTTTCCGTGAAAAAAATAATAGAATTTTCCATGCGATGAAATTTAGATTTTTCTATCGGATAAAGTATAGAATTTTAAAAGAGAGTAAGTTTAAAATTTTCAATGAGAAAATGTTTAGGACTTTCCATGAGAGAAAGTGCAGAATTTTCCATAAGAGAAAGTTTAAAATCTTCTGAAAAATGAATTATATAATTTTTTGTGAGGGGATGTGTAAAATTTTTCATTAGAGAATATTTAGAATTGTTTCTTATAAGAATTTTAAAATTTTTTATGAGAGAAAGTTTAAAATTTTCCGTGAAACAAATTATAGAATTTTCCATGCGATGAAATTTAGATTTTTCCATCAGAGAAAGTGTAGAATTTTCCATGTTAGGAAATGTTGAATTTTCCATAAGAGAAAGTTTAAAATTTTCAGTGAGAAAATTTTAAGGAGTTTCCATGAGAGGAACTGCAGAATTTTCCATAAGAGAAAGTTTAAAATTTTCTGAAAAATGAATTATATAATTTTTCATGAGGGGATGTGTAAAATTTTTCATTAGACAATTTTTAGAATAATTTCTAATAGAAATTATAATATTTTCTATAAGAGAAAGTTTAAAATTTTGCGTGAAATAAATTATAGAATTTTCCATCCGATGAAATTTAGATTTTTCCATCAGAGAAAGTGTAGAATTTTCCATGAGAGGAACTACAGAATTTTCCATGAGAGAAAGTTTAAAATAACGCAAGCAGGAAAATCTCACATAGGAAAATCAAACTATATTAAACATCACACACCAGTCCCATGGTGGAACAGTAAATGTGCGGAAGCACTAAAACTTAGTAAAAAAGCATTCAACAAATATAAAAGAAAGAAGTCAATCGATACTAAAGCTGAGTATAAAAAATATAGAGCCCTTGCGAGACTCACTATAAAAACAGCAAAAAAACAATCATGGATTCAATATGTATCAACAATAACTAGTTCCACCCCAATGACAGAAATCTGGAAGAAAATTAAACGTATTTCGGGCAATTATAGTTTCAACAAAATAAACTGCTTAGAAACTAATGGGAAAAACGTCACAGAAGACAAACAGATAGCGGCGACGTTGGCTGAAATGTATCAATTCCGATCTAGCACAGAATACTATGAAAAATCTTTTCAAAAATATAAAAAATCACAAGAAACCAACCAAGTACATTTTGAAGAAGATGAAGACCCTATAAATACAGCACTTACAAGAATAGAATACGATGAAGCATTAAAATCATTTAAGGAAACCTGTGCTGGACCGGACGACATTCCTATCAGCTTTATAAATAACTTACCAGAAAATGGACATGTTCATCTTTTAAGATTATTTAATATAATATGGACACAACATAAATTTCCCACTGCATGGTTGGAATCTACTATAATTCCTATCCTAAAACTCGATAATCCAAAAAGTAATCCCGAGTCATATCGTCCTATCTCATTATCAAACTCTATGTGTAAACTTATGGAAAAAATTATAAACAAACGATTACTCTGGACACTAGAAAATAAAAACATTATAATATCAGAACAAAGTGGATTTCGCAGCAATAGATCAACGATGGACAATATATTAGCACTTGAGAATGAGGTACACGAAGCACTGGCAATGGGACAGAAATGTATTGCAGTATTTTTTGACATTAAAAGAGCATACGACACGGCGTGGAAACATAGAGTAATAAACAATCTTTATTCACATAAAATAAGTGGACATTGTCTAGCATTTATAAACAATTTTTTATCCAATCGAAAATTCAGACTTAAAACCAACGGAGTAATTTCACCAATTATGAACTTAGAAAATGGAATCCCCCAAGGGTCTGTGATCAGTCCTACTTTATTTTTAATGGCAATGAACGATTCACTTAAAAACTTAAAAACACCACTAAAAGCTCGACTATATGCTGATGATTTAGTGATCTTCGGCAAAAGCAAAAATATAAAAAATCTATTTACCGTTACTCAGAATTTTTTATGTAACTTAGACGAATGGTCACAGAAATCTGGTTTCCGTTTCTCAACAGAAAAAACGCAATATATAGTTTTTTCAAATAAGGACATTCCAAACAGTCCTCAATTAACACTTTACAATAAAAACCTACCAAACAAAAATCAAATAAAATTCTTGGGAATGATAATCAACAAAAAACTAGATTGGACAGAACATATAAAAAAACTCAAAGCAGAATGTTACTCAAAACTAAATATTCTGAAAGTGTTAGCAAATAAGGAATGGGGATCAGATAGACAAACTATGCTCACCTTATACAGATCAATAATAAGGTCAAAATTAGACTACGGGGCAACAGCTTATTCATCAGCAGCTAAATCTAAGCTAAAACCTCTAGATTCAATTCACCACTCAGCGCTACGACTAATATTAGGCGCTTTTCGAACAACTCCGGTTGAGAGTCTATATTGCGAATCAGGCGAAACGTCCCTATACGATAGAAGAACCTACTTAAGACTAGCATATGCAATAAGAACTAATGCTAATCCCCACAACCACACGTACAGCATAACCGACAATGATAGGCTGGCAGCAATATATCATAACAGAACAAGATTACATAAACCATTTTACAATAGAGTTGGAATAGACTTTCAATCCCTTAACCTATTCTTACCACAGTATTATTCCACAACACATGAACCCCCACCACCTTGGATTCTAAAACCACCAGAAATTATAACAGCACTTACTCAGTATGACAAACATACAACAAACACACAAATAATATTAGAGAGCTTAAAAAGTATTTTAAACAAGTATCCCAACTATCTACAAATTTATACAGACGCGTCAAAATCAACAGAAGGAGTAGGAGCAGCAATTGTATCACCATATACAATAAAAAAATATTCATTTCCTGTCGAATGCAGTATATACACAGCCGAATTATATGCAATATATAGGGCCCTAACTGAACACTCTCATATACAAAACATAGTTATTCTTACAGATTCACTGAGCTCAACACAAACTCTTATGCATATATACCCTATTAACCATATAGCAATGAAAATCCAACAAGAATTGCACAATCGGCAAAGCAGTAGTAAGGAAACCGTATTTATTTGGATCCCATCACACATTGGGATTATCGGCAATGAAAAAGCAGACAAAGGTGCCCGCGAAGCAATTATATCTACAGACTCTATCCACATACCACATATATTAGCAAAAGACGTGATAAATAGTGTTAAAACAAAAGTGCAAAGCGCATGGCAATCCCGATGGAACAATTCAACATCAAAACTACATATAGTGAAACCCAAAGTGAACCCATGGACGCGTTTGCCAAGTGATCGAAAATCCCAAGTGATAGTGACCCGGTTGAGACTCGGACATACAAACCTAACACATTCATATCTACTTAGCAAACAGCAAGAACCGATGTGCGACAAATGCAATACGAAGTTGACGGTCGAACACTTTATGATAAACTGTCCAAAATACCACAATGAAAGGAATACATTCAACATCCCAAACACCTTATTTGAAGCCCTAGGCTCAACATGTAACTTTAAAAATATAATATCCTACCTATCAGAAATTAAGCTTGTCAACAAATTGTAAACCAACTATCTCTCGCTAATAACCCGTAGGGTTGATGCGAATTATTAAATAAAAAAAAAATTTTCCATCCGATGAAATTTAGATTTTTCCATCAGAGAAAGTGTAGAATTTTCCATGAGAGGAACTACAGAATTTTCCATGAGAGAAAGTTTAAAATTTTCTGAAAAATGAATTATATAATTTTTCATTAGGGGATGTGTAAAATTTTTCATTAGAGAATATTTAGAATTATTTCTAATAGAAATTATAATATTTTCCATAAGAGAAAGTTTTAAATTTTCCGTGAAAAAAATTATAGAATTTTCCATGCGATGAAATTTACATTTTTCCATCAGAGAATGTGTAGAATTTTCCATGTTAGGAAATGTTGAATTTTCCATGAAAGAAAGTTTAAAATTTTCAGTGAGAAAATTTTTAGGACTTTCCATGAGAGAAAGTGCAGAATTTTCCATAAGAGAAAGTTTAAAATTTTCTGAAAAATGAATTATTTAATTTTTCATGAAGGGATGTGTAAAATTTTTCATTAGAGAATATTTAGAATTGTTTCTAATAAGAATTTTAAAATTTCTTATGAGAGAAAGTTTAAAATTTTCCGTGAAATAAATCATAGAATTTTCCATGCGATGAAATTTAGATTTTTCCATTAGAGAAAGTGTAGAATTTTCCATGTTAGGAAATGGTGAATTTTCCATAAGAGAAAGTTTAAAATTTTCAGTGAGAAAATGTTTAGGACTTTCCATGAGAGAATGTGCAGAATTTTCCATAAGAGAAAGTTTAAAATTTTCTGAAAAATGATTTATATAATTTTTCATGAGGGGATGCGTAAAATTTTTCATTAGACAATGTTTAGAATTATTTCTAATTGAAATTATAATATTTTCTATAAGAGAAAGTTTAAAATTTTCCATGAAATAAATTATAGAATTTTCCATGCGATGAAATTTAGATTTTTCCATCAGAGAAAGTGTAGAATTTTCCAAGAGAGGAAGTTTAAAATTTTCAATGAGAAAGTTTTTAGGACTTTCCATGAGAGAAAGTGCAGAATTTTCCATAAGAGAAAGTTTTAAATTTTCCGTGAAAAAAAATATAGAATTTTCCATGCGATGAAATTTAGATTTTTCCATCAGAGAATGTGTAGAATTTTCCATGTTAGGAAATGTTGAATTTTCCATGAGAGAAAGTTTAAAATTTTCAGTGAGAAAATGTGCAGGAATTTCCATGAGAGGAACTGCAGAATTTTCCATAAGAGAAAGTTTAAAATTTTCTGAAAAATGAATTATATAATTTTTCATGAGGGGATGTGTAAAATTTTTCATTAGACAATGTTTAGAATTATTTCTAATAGAAATTATAATATTTTTTATAAGAGAAAGTTTTAAATTTTCCGTGAAAAAAATAATAGAATTTTCCATGCGATGAAATTTAGATTTTTCTATCGGATAAAGTGTAGAATTTTAAAAGAGAGGAAGTTTAAAATTTTCAATGAGAAAATTTTTAGGTCTTTCCATGAGAGAAAGTGCAGAATTTTCCATAAGAGAAAGTTTAAAATTTTCTGAAAAATGAATTATTTAATTTTTCATGAAGGGATGTGTAAAATTTTTCATTAGAGAATATTTAGAATTGTTTCTAATAAGAATTTTAAAATTTCTTATGAGAGAAAGTTTAAAATTTTCCGTGAAATAAATCATAGAATTTTCCATGCGATGAAATTTAGATTTTTCCATTAGAGAAAGTGTAGAATTTTCCATGTTAGGAAATGGTGAATTTTCCATAAGAGAAAGTTTAAAATTTTCAGTGAGAAAATGTTTAGGACTTTCCATGAGAGAATGTGCAGAATTTTCCATAAGAGAAAGTTTAAAATTTTCTGAAAAATGATTTATATAATTTTTCATGAGGGGATGCGTAAAATTTTTCATTAGACAATGTTTAGAATTATTTCTAATTGAAATTATAATATTTTCTATAAGAGAAAGTTTAAAATTTTCCATGAAATAAATTATAGAATTTTCCATGCGATGAAATTTAGATTTTTCCATCAGAGAAAGTGTAGAATTTTCCAAGAGAGGAAGTTTAAAATTTTCAATGAGAAAGTTTTTAGGACTTTCCATGAGAGAAAGTGCAGAATTTTCCATAAGAGAAAGTTTTAAATTTTCCGTGAAAAAAAATATAGAATTTTCCATGCGATGAAATTTAGATTTTTCCATCAGAGAAAGTGTAGAATTTCCATGTTAGGAAATGGTGAATTTTCCATGAGAGAAAGTTTAAAATTTTCAATGAGAAAATTTTTAGGACTTTCCATGAGAGGAACTGCAGAATTTTCCATAAGAGAAAGTTTAAAATTTTCTGAAAAATGAATTATATAATTTTTCATGAGGGGATGTGTAAAATTTTTCATTAGACAATGTTTAGAATTATTTCTAATAGAAATTATAATATTTTTTATAAGAGAAAGTTTTAAATTTTCCGTGAAAAAAATAATAGAATTTTCCATGCGATGAAATTTAGATTTTTCTATCGGATAAAGTGTAGAATTTTAAAAGAGAGGAAGTTTAAAATTTTCAATGAGAAAATTTTTAGGTCTTTCCATGAGAGAAAGTGCAGAATTTTCCATAAGAGAAAGTTTAAAATTTTCTGAAAAATGAATTATACAATTTTTCATGACGGGATGTGTAAAATTTTACATTAGAGAATATTTAGAATTGTTTCTAATAAGAATTTTAAAATTTTTTATGAGAGAAAGTTTAAAATTTTCCGTGAAATAAATTATAGAATTTTCCATGCGATGAAATTTAGATTTTTCCATCAGAGAAAGTGTAGAATTTTCCATGTTAGGAAATGTTGAATTTTCCATGAGAGAAAGTTTAAAATTTTCAGTGAGAAAATGTGCAGGAGTTTCCATGAGAGGAACTGCAGAATTTTCCATAAGAGAAAGATTAAAATTTTCCGTGAAAAAAATTATAGAATTTTCCATGCGATGAAATTTAGATTTTTCCATCAGAGAAAGTGTAGAATTTTCCATGTTAGGAAATGTTGAATTTTCCATGAGAGAAAGTTTAAAATTTTCAGTGAGAAAATGTGCAGGAGTTTCCATGAGAGGAACTGCAGAATTTTCCATAAGAGAAAGTTTAAAATTTTCCGTGAAAAAAATTATAGAATTTTCCATGCGATGAAATTTAGATTTTTCCATCAGAGAAAGTGTAGAATTTTCCATGTTAGGAAATGTTGAATCTTCCATGAGAGAAAGTTTAAAATTTTCAGTGAGAAAATGTTTAGGACTTTCCATGAGAGAAAGTGCAGAATTTTCCATGAGAGAAAGTTTAAAATTTTCTGAAAAATGAATTATATAATTTTTCACGAGGGGATGTATAAAATTTTCCATTAGACAATGTTTAGAATTATTTCTAATAGAAATTATAATATTTTCTACAGGAGAAAGTTTTAAATTTTCCGTGAGAAAGTTTAAAATTTTTCGTGAAATAAATTATAGAATTTTCCATGCGATGAAATTTAGATTTTTCCATCAGATAAAGTGCAGAATTTTCCATAAGAGAAAGTTTAAAATTTTCTGAAAAATGAATTATACAATTTTTCACGAGGGGATGTGTAAAATTTTACATTAGAGAATATTTAGAATTGTTTCTAATAAGAATTATAAATTTTTTTATGAGAGAAAGTTTAAAATTTTTCGTGAAATAAATTATAGAATTTTCCATGGGATGAAATTTAGATTTTTCCATCAGATAAAGAGTAGAATTTTCCATGAGAGTAAGTTTAAAATTTTCATTGAGAAAATGTTTAGGACTTTCCATGAGAGAAAGTGCAGAATTTTCTATGCGATGAAATTTAGATTTTTCCATCAGATAAAGTGTAGAATTTTCCATGAGGAAATTTAAAATCTTCTATTAAATGAGTTATAGAATTTTTCATGAGAGAAAGTGTAAAAATGTCCATGAGAAATTTAGAATTGTCCGTTAAAGAAATTATAGAAAATTGTAGAATTTTCCATGAAAGGAAGTTTAGAATTTTCCATAAGATAATTTATAAAATTTCAATAAAAGAAAACTAGATGGTCATTGTGAATTATTTTAATTACATATGAATAGCTCAATTTGTCCTTTCCTTTGTTCAAGATATTTTATTAAAGGGTAAAAATGAACAGGACCGCACTTAGAGAATTTCCTAAAATTGAAACCTAATAAAGATTCAATAAAAATTACAGGTCCGTATTTAAAAAAAAAATAGTTCCTCAATATTATTAATTTCGCCTTGGTATATTTTAGATTTTAAATGCCCCCAAATGGTAAAATCCATGGGATTAAGATCCGCTGATCGAGCTGGCTAATGGATTATTAAATTAGAAATTGAGGTAATTAATAACTTTTAACTAAGTGTATGAATTGTCGAATAATTATCGACGTAAAAACTGTCAAATAATCACAGACTACTTAGATGCAAAGCTGATATACTATTAATATGTATTTTTTGTTTTGCATCTAAGGAAACGGTAATTATTACTTTCCGAACAACAGAGTTGTATAGAAGGAAAGTATTGCGATCATGATATTTTGACCATACCCAGATTTTAACGGATCTTTACGTTTTGAGGTCACCTGAATCCATTTATACCATTTTTAGCATGATGTCTGTCTGTGTGTATGTGTGTGTGTCTGTGTGTGTGTGTGTGTGTGAACACGATAGCGTCTAAACGGCTGAACCGATTTAGATGAAATTTTATATACATATTTAGGGTAGCAAGGAGACGACCTGTATAGATTTTGGAGTTAATCGGACAACCGGAAGTGACAGTTGCTATAAGTGATGACGTCATTACTAAACAAGATGGCAACAAAGTTTTACACATATATTTTCTATACGTTATAGTTCAATTTCGAATGATTAAAATTTTTAAAAACGTTTGCCATTGTTGCCAGATTTATCAAAAAGTTTTTTTTTTCATATTTTTCTTAAATAACCAAAATAATGCATTTTTATGAAAAATTACGGGATATGAAAGTTGTAGAACATAAAATTTTCTACACATTTTGTCATTACCGGTTTTTTGAATTCCTCATAGTCTCGCCGATAGAGGGCGTGAAAAAAATTTATATAGACATTTTTGTGACTTTTTTAGATTTTAAGACAAAATTATGGATTTTTATGAAAAATTACATGGTACCAAAATTGTAGAACATAAAATTTTCTACAAATTTTGTCTTAACTTTTTTTTGAGTTACGCATAGTTTCGCCGCTAGTTTTTATTTTAATTTTTATCTTTATTAAATTATTATTTTTTAGTTAAATTTTTATTTTAAAAATTAAAAAAAAAATTACTTTATATTTGTAATAATTAATTTTATAATTATAATTTTTTTCAAAATTTTATTACAAAAATTTTGGAATTTTTTAAAAAATTGGCTAATAAAATTAAGATTATATTACGATTTTAAACTAAATTGAATAACTTCAAAAATATTAAAGTTATTGAAATGTGATTTTCACCATTCGAAAGATAATATAAAACTCTAAATTTTAAATGTATTTTAGTTTCTTAAAATTTAGAATTGTAATTATTATAGTCAAAATTAAGAATTTTTTTAAATTTTTTTTGTAATTTCGTTTTATCAATAAGTATAAAATAAATGAAAAAATTAAATAGCATATCCGAAAAGGATCCAAAAGTACTATGTGTGTAAATTATTTCATAATTTTAACATAGTATTTGTAAAAGTTATAGCAAAAAATGAAAAAAGTTAAAACACTTCAATGACCAATGAATTTTTGACAAAAAAAAATTTTTATTGCATTTTGATCCAAAAAACCTAAAAAAAGGTCTTTTTCCCATTTTAAATAAAATTGAATGAGATATTAATTATTTATTGATTTTAAAATTAATCAAAAAAGGTTTTAATTCTTTTTAAGGTTAATATTAATATTACAAATTTAAAAAAATACCATTAAATTGATAGTAAAAAACTCTATAGTTGTAATTTTTTTCAAAATTTTATTCAAAAAATTGTAGAATTCATAATTTTTTTTTTGAAATTTAATAAAAAAAAAAATTGAATAACTTTAAAAATATTAAAGATATTAAAATGGGATTTATACCATTCGATAGGTAATATAAAACTATAAATTTGGAAAATAATTTAGTCTCTTCAAATTTAACATTATAAGAAAAATAAAACAAAAATTAAATTTTTTTGTCCTTTTGTTTTATCGAAAATGGTAAAACAAATGAAAAAAGTAAATAGTAAATCTGGAAGGGATCAAAAAGTACATTATGTGTGAAATATTTCATAATTTTAAAATAATACTTGTAGAAATTATACAAAATTATAAAAAGTAAAAAAAAAAATTTACAAAAAATTAATTTTTTTTTAATTTTTGTAAACTTATTATATTAATGTATTTTGATGCAGAAAAACTAAAAAAATCGATTAAATAATTACTTTACTAGGAGTTTTCGGAAAGTTGGGTGGGATTACCCCCTCATTTTTTTATTACTGGTGTTACAGTCTCGAAAGATGAACACGCATATCTTTGAACTCAAATTACAAAAACCATTAATTTCTGGATGATACATCAAGAGTACCTTTATTCAAGAAAAAACTTCAAAAACCCCCTTGAAAACTACCCTTAGCGAATTCAAAGAATCAAGTTAAAATACGTAAATAGGCTATCTTGGTACCCTTAGGTCCAACTTAAAATATGAATATTGTATGTTACCTCTTTCGAAAGATAGTCATCAAAAACCAATAATCATTAAGCCCATTTTAGGGGTTGTCGCACCCTTAATAAGCGATTTTCGACATAGGTTCATTAGACAAACACTACTTATTTTTAGGTGTTCTATCACTCCTAGAAGTATTACTCGACAATTTTGGTCCACCTTGTATAAGCAAGAATTTAAATGTCACTATTATTTTTATTCATACTCTGGTAACCCTAAAATTATTAATAATAATAAAAAAACAACTAATTTTTTATCTTAAAATCAGTAAAAAAATAACTTAATTATCAATTAGAACTGATAATCCGTAAATTAATTAGAGGCATCATCAAAGTAGAAATAATTAAAAAAATTATTAATATAAACAGTTGAGCGCTTATGCTCCGGTGTTCATTTGTTCTTCGACTTTCGTATAATTAGGATATGAGATACCTTTTGGTTAGTGAATATACAGTGCGACCCACGTAAATAGTATGAATTAAATACAGTATTAAAAAAATGGTTATCACGGAGATATGTTTTTTGGTAAGAATTATTTTTTATTTATTCATTTTTAAATTATTATGATAAAAGTAAATATATATCAAAAACTCTCTGTCTCTCTCTAAAAAACCGTATAGAGGTTGTTTGAATTTCACACTTAACCTTAAAATTAAAATATAATCAATGACACATGTTAAGGATTGTTTTCAATGATGTATGTTAGGTGTGTTTGTATGAATAAATTGGTAATGCCAAAAATTGTATTTTGCATAATTTTTTTTTTACTGATTTGTTTCAAATTTCTAGCTTATAATTTTAGGGTGAACCCAAACGTTGTGGACTGCATTTAACGGTAAAAGCTGTGTTCCAGCATATCTTTCTCTTGAAAAGTAACTAATCAACTTTAAAATTAAACTTTGCTCTTTCTCATTATACTGGAAAGGCATTTTGACACTGAAAAATTAATTGAACTGTCATAAGTAATAAATAACATTTACGTCGTAACGGCAGAGGATGGTTAAACAAACTCTAAAATAGCCTCCAAAGTGTAACCCAAAATTTTACAAAAATATACGCACAAATGGATTGTAAAGCATCAAAAAAATATCTTTTGCGGTAAAATTACCGGCTTGTCCTTTAATTTTGTTTGGTTCGAGTTTTGAACTTTTTGCTTGTGTTCCGGGGTGAAATGATTTGGGATGTGGAATTGATTTGGAATATTCTGTCTGTCCAGTACGTCAGTTGTCAGTTCTCATTGTTTATAAGGGTGGATTAAAGGTGGTAAAAATTTATTTAAAAAAAAAATGTATATGTATGTAAATCACTGAATTGGTTTTAATCAAAATTTCACATTTTAGAAAAAATAAATATTAAGTGAAAAGTTTATTTTAAATTATGCATTATTATTTTAGTTTGTTTGTTATAAATATTTATAGCTGTTAAACAAAAAAAATTATAGTAAATTAGGACAGAAAGCTGACATTTGTTCTTTGTTCAACTTGAAATATTAGTCCATCTTTTTTTGCATTATTTGAGAAAAAAATGAATTTCTTTTTATGAAAAAATCGTTTTTTCTGTTTTTTCTTTAATTTAACATGAAAAAATTGATATTTAATCAGGAACGCTTGTGCCCAGCACTTATGTACCAAACAACAAATTATTACCTGATCTCATTAAAATAGTCGTTTTCTTTATCTAACAGCGGAATCTAATATCTATCTCTCTCTCTCTCTCGATTTTGAATGCGAATTCACAGTAGATATGTCCAAGTTTCCATCTTTATTCAATTATCATATAATGGTTTTCTCCATCTTTGTCTGTATAAGTGAGATTTAACAGCTGTAATTCATTCATATTCTCTTCTTTACACATTTGCAGTTAATGGCTTGACGGTAACTTCATTGCACATAAGTGACGTCACGATCGTAATGGCGGCATATTCAAATAATTGGAAATTTGAATTTTTAAATTGCTTTATTCAAAAATCTAGCTCAAATTACGGTAGATAATTAAACTCAATGGGTTCTATTTGATCAACTCTAACTGTTAATAAAGAAAAAACGTGAGGTTATATTTTTGTTGAACTCCCCATTGTCTGTAAGGTGCGTTCAATACTAATACCTATTTTTATTTTATAAAAATAATATTTAATTTTGAGACAATCTTTATGTGCATACGTGAGTGTTGGTATTATTTTTCTTTTCAGTTATATACTTTCTAGAGCATAAAGTGAAATACGCCGAAGCATATAAAAATAATTGTTTACTGTACCGTTTTACACATTTTAATTTTTAGAAAAAAAGTGAATTTAATAACTTGTTAAAGTATATAGAATTTTAATTGATAATTATGGTTTTTAATAATGATAACAAAATTTGTTATGTAATAGTTTTTTTTTAATGATTGCCATCATCAGAAAAACATAATTTTCAATAATAGCCCAAATGTAGTAAAAATTAATTGTTACTAGTCAAAATTTAAAAAGTGGATCCTTTAATGACGTAAAAGTTCACCAAGAACATATTTTTAAAATTTATAATCGCCATTTTTGTAAAATTTTAGAAAAAATTGATCCACTAATAAATTATTTATAAAATTATAGAAAAAATTGATCAACCAAGAAATTATTTATTAAATTCCTTCATGAAGAATATTTATAGTCGCTATTTTTGTAAAATTAAAGAAAAAATTGATCCACCAAGAAATTATTTATAAAATTACATTCCCCCAGAAAGAACATTTAAAGTCGCTATTTTTGTAAAATTATAGAAAAAATTTATTCACCAAGTAATTATTTATTAAAAATCATCCCCTTATGAAGAATATTTATAGTCGCTATTTTTGTAAAATTATAGGAAAAATTGATCCACCAAGAAATTATTTATAAAATTACATCCCTTCATGAAGAATATTTATAGTCGCTATTTTCATAAAATTATAGAAAAAATTGATCCACCAAGAAATTATTTATAAAATTACATCCCTTCATGAAGAATATTTATAGTCGCTATTTTTGTAAAATTAAAGAAAAAATTGATCCACCAAGAAATTATTTATAAAATTACATTCCCTCAGAAAGAATATTTATAGTATATAGTATATAGTATTTTTCTAAAATTATAGAAAATATTTATTCACCAAGAAATTATTTATTAAAAATCATCCCCTTATGAAGAATATTTATAGTCGCTATTTTTGTAAAATAATAGGAAAAATTGATCCACCAAGAAATTATTTATAAAATTACATTCCTTCATGAAGAATATTTATAGTCGCTATTTTTGTAAAATTAAAGAAAAAATTGATCCACCAAGAAATTATTTATAAAATTACATCCCCTGATGAAGAATATTTATAGTCGCTATTTTTCTAAAATTAAAGAAAAAATTGATCCACCAAGAAATTATTTATAAAATTACATCCCCTGATGAAGAATATTTATAGTCGCTTTTTGTGTAAAATAATAGGAAAAATTGATCCACCAAGAAATTATTTATAAAATTACATCCCTTCATGAAGAATATTTATAGTCGCTATTTTTGTAAAATTAAAGAAAAAATTGATCCACCAAGAAATTATTTATAAAATTACATCCCCTGATGAAGAATATTTATAGTCGCTATTTTTCTAAAATTAAAGAAAAAATTGATCCACCAAGAAATTATTTATAAAATTACATCCCCTGATGAAGAATATTTATAGTCGCTTTTTGTGTAAAATAATAGGAAAAATTGATCCACCAAGAAATTATTTATAAAATTACATCCCTTCATGAAGAATATTTATAGTCGCTATTTTTGTAAAATTAAAGAAAAAATTGATCCACCAAGAAATTATTTATAAAATTACATTCCTTCATGAAGAATATTTATAGTCGCTATTTTTCTAAAATTTAAGAAAAAATTGAACCACCAAGAAATTATTTATAAAATTACATTCCCTCAGAAAGAATATTTATAGTCGCTATTTTTCTAAAATTATAGAAAATATTTATTCACCAAGAAATTATTTATTAAATTACATCCCCTTATGAAGAATATTTATAGTCGCTATTTTTGTAAAATTAAAGAAAAAATTGATCCACCAAGAAATTATTTATAAAATTACATCCCCTCATGAACACTATTTATAGTCGCCATTTTTGTAAAATTTTAGAAAAAAATGATCCACCAGGAAATTATTTATAAAATTACATCCCCTCGTGAAGAATATTTATAGTCGCTATTTTTGTAAAATTTTAGAAAAAATTGATCCACCAAGAAATTATTTATAAAATTACATCCCCTCATGAACACTATTTATAGTCGCCATTTTTGTAAAATTTTAGAAAAAAATGATCCACCAGGAAATTATTTATAAAATTACATCCCCTCGTGAACACTATTTATAGTCGCCATTTTTGTAAAATTTTAGAAAAAATTGATCCACCAAGAAATATTTATAAAATTACATCCCCTCATGAAGAATATTTATAGTCGCTATTTTTATCAAATTTTAGAAAAAATTGATCCACCAAGAAATTATTTATAAAATTACATCCCCTCATGAAAAATATTTATAGTCGCTATTTTTGTAAAATTTTAGAAAAAACTGATCCACCAAGAAATTATTTATAAAATTACATCCATTCATGAAGAATATTTAAAGTCGCTATTTTTGTAAAATTTAAAAAAAAATTGATCCACCAATGAATTATTTATAAAATTACATCCCCTCATGAACACTATTTATAGTCGCCATTTTTGTTAAATTTTAGAAAAAAATGATCCACCAAGAAATTATTTATAAAATTACATCCCCTCATGAAAAATATTTATAGTCGCAATTTTTGTAAAATTTTAGAAAAAAATGATCCGCCAAGAAATTATTTATAAAATTACATCCCCTCATAAAGAATATTTATAGTCGTTATTTTTGTAAAATTTTAGAAAAAATTGATTCACCAAGAATTTATTTTTAAAAAAACACCCCCTCATGTAGACTATTTATAGTCGCCATCTTTGTTATAGTTTACAAAAAATTGATCTACCAAGAAATTATTTTTAAAATTACTCCCCCTTAAGGGGAAAATTTATAGTCGTCATTTTTGTAAAAGTTGCTACAAAAAATTATACCCAGTGATCGCCTATTACGTTATTATAAAATCCTTACCAGTTTTTACTTTGGAAACTTTTATTGGAATCACTCTGTATATCTTGAATACCATTTTTATTACGATTTCAAAATTTGGTAATTATAAACAATGGTATGAAATGCCACAAGACACAATTTTAAATGAAACACCTTGTATATTTTTATAATTTTTATTTAAAAAAAAATTCAATTACACGTAAATTTTTTATAACTAATTTAATGTAAAAAAAGTACGGTGAGAGTAATATTATGTGATGTTGCCAAGTTGTACAAAAAAATCTTAATTTTACCGATATTTTAGTTCTAATAAAATTATTTAAAAATACATGAAAGTTTATTTTTATTTTTTTTTATGAAATTATAATCGTTACGATTTTGATCTAATGAATAATATATTTTCTGTTAATATTTGGACCGTAAAATAATTCACAAAACCTATTAAATTATTAAATACTTAAATACGTATATACAAGGTGTCAGTATAAAAAAATTACGATACTATAAAAAAATTAATTAATAATAAACCACCACAATTTTTAAAAATAAATAAAATCCAGACAAATGTGAACTTACAAAAATCCTATTTTAATTTTTTATTATTTTAAACACCCTGTAAGAAGTAAATATATTTCATAAAGATTATTAGTAAATTTGATATTAAGTAATTATAAATATAATTTAAACGAAAATATAGATTAACATTTTTTTTTTCAGTTACTATTAGTTCTACCCCAACATCACGGCGCCACTCTGAAAAAGTACCCCAAAAAACGCAGTACCAATGATTCCTTCAACGTAAACATAGGCGCTGGTTATGGGGTAGGATTTGACCAAAATACCCCTTATTTACCAGAAAGTACCACCCAAATCAACTCCACGAATCCCCTAATGAAAATTTTAAAAAACGAACACGTAATTATTGGAAAGTACCCCGGAGACGTACCTAAATTTGATTCACAAATATCAGAAACACAAACAAAAAAAGAAGTTATGGATATGAAGGAGATACAACATATTTTACATAACGTAGATGGTAATTCAGAGTACTCGAAGATAGTACAAGTTGTTAAAGTACCGGCTGTTTATGAGATACATTTAGAAAAATTCGAAAAGAACCATCAACACGCTCCTAAGCAATATATACAACAAATTAATAATTTAGCTAACAAGGGTAAAAAGAAAACTCCTTCAAATATCATTTATGGTACTAAAAGTAAAGATTATGTTAAAATTGACTCTTGGCAAAAAACTAGAAAGCGAATTCGACCTAACCCTAGTTTATCTTCTTCTTCCAAACCAAATTTTCGTGAAAAAAAGAATACCAATTTTATCCAGAATTATCACAGACCAGAATACTATCCGCAAAAACACTCAGTATATTCGACTTTGACTAGAAAAGTACCGTTTGCCTTGCGAAAAATAACCCACAGATCAGATGACCCAACTTATGGTACTAATAAAGAAAGAGTAATGAATCCCAATGAAATTAACATTACTATACAACCCGGTACCACAATGGTTACTGTACCTAAATTAGATATTATTGATAAAAGGAATTTTATTGAAAGTACTGGATGTAAAAAAAATTATAGTCAATCTGAAGTACTAGAACCGCCGGAGTTAAAAACTGGTGGTACCAATACCGATGGTATTTATTTTACTACATTAAGACCTATGGATAAAGAAATAGGAATAAATAGATTAGGGTACTATAAAATGGCGGAACGTAGAAGTGGGATTAGACCTGTCAAATATATGTTATATATTAATAAAATTGTTAATGATGATTGGTGATTTTTTTTAATTTATTTATAAAATAAATAATGTATTGTTACTGTTATTGTTAATAAATGTTTTTTTTTTTAATAAATTATTTTTATTAAATTAAATTTCAACTACGCCTCTGTCTTCTGATTCATTCCACCTATATACATCAGATACAATTATGTTTTTAATTAGCATGGTATTAATAAACTGAAGTCTTTAGTGACGTCAAATACCGCGTTTTATTTTAAGTTTAGATTTTTTGAAATGTTCAAGGTTCAAAGAGGCCATTATCGATTTTTCCAAAATTTTAATCTAAAAGCAAATAATACGGATTTTATAAATTACAATTATGATGGAATTAAAATTGTTTAGAATTCTGGTCTAGGGGTTAATAGGCCAAATATTTTGTTAAATAGACAGGATTAAGGGACAAGGGGAGCAAATATTTAAAATAGCAGACTAAGGGGTAATGGGGTCAAATATTTTGTTATAAAGAAGGTTCAAATATTAAAAAAAGCAAATAGGAGTGCAGAGGCCAAATATCTTGTTAAATAGGCTCAAGGGGCAAGGGGCGCAAATATTTAAAAAAGCAAACGAATGGGCAAATGGGTCAAATATTTTATTAAATAGAAGGGTTTATTAAGTGGCAACAGACCTAAATATTAAAAAAAATAAACTAAGGGCTACAGAGGCCAAATATTTTATTAAATGGGTTGACTCAAGGGGCAAGGGGAGCAAATATTTAAGAAAAAAGCAAACTAATGTGTAAAATGGTCAAATATTTTGTTAAATAGAAGGGTTCAAGTAGCAACAGACTCAAATATTAAAAAAATAAACTAAGGGGTACAGAGGCTAAATATTTTATTAAATAGGCTGACTCAAGGGGCAGGGGGGGGGGCAAATATTTAGGAAAAAAGCAAATTAATGGGTAAAGGGGACAAATATTTTGTTAAATAGAAGGGTTCAAGTGGCAACAGACCCAAATATTAAAAAAAGCAAACTAAGGGGTACATAGGCCAAATATTTTATTAAATAGGCAGGCTCAAGTGGCAAGGGGCGCAAATATTTAAGGAAAGCAAACTAATGGGTAAAGGGGACAAATATTTTGTTAAATAGAAGGGTTCAAGTGGCAAGGGGCGCAAATATTTAAGGAAAGCAAACTAATGGGTAAAGGGGACAAATATTTTGTTAAATAGAAGGGTTCAAGTGGCAACAGTCCCAAATATTAAAAAAAAACAAACTAAGGGGTGCAGAGGCCAAATATTTTATTAAATAGGCAGGGTCATGGGGCAAGGGGGGCAAATATTTAAGAAAAAATCAAATTAATGGGTGAAGGGGTCAAATATTTTGTTAAATAGAAGGGTTCAAGTGGCAACAGACCCAAATATTAAAAAAACAAAATAAGGGGTACAGAGGCCAAATATTTTATTAAATAGGCAGATTTAAGGGGCAAGAGGAGCCAAATATTTAAGAAAAAAGCAAACTAATGGTCAAATGGCTCAAATATTTTGTTAAATAGATAGAAGGGTTCAAAGGGCAACAGACGGAAATATTTAAAAAAAAAACAAACTAATTCTAGTCTAGGGGTTAATGGGCCAAATATTTTGTTAAATAGACTGGATTCAGGAGCAAACAGACCAAATATTTAAAACAGCAGATTAACGGGTAAAGGGGTAAAATATTATGTTAAAAAGAAGGTTTAATAGGCAATGGTTTCAAATATAAAAAAAGCAAACTAAGGGGTACAGAGGCCAAATACTTTATTAAATAGGCAAGCTCAAAAGGCAAGGGGAGCAAATATTTAAGAAAAAAGAAAACTAATGGGTAAAGGGGTTAAATAAATTGTTAAATTGAAGGGTTGAAGGTGTAACGGACACAAATATTAAAAAAAACATACTAAGGGGAATAGGGGCCAAATGTTTTATTAAATAGGCAGGCTCAAAGAATAACTGACCCAAGAAAAGCAAACTGAGAGGTAAAGGGGCGAAATATTTTGTTGAAGTAGAAGGCTTAAGAAACAACGTGTCCAAAAATTAAAAAAATAAACTAAAGGACACATAGGCCAAATATTTTGTTAAATAGATACTCAGGGACAAGGGGAGCAAATATTAAAAAAAAATCCGAGGGTTACAAAGGCCAAATATTTTGTTAGAGGAGAAGGCTTAAGAGGCATCAGGGACAAATATTAAAAAAAGGAAACTAAGAGCTACAGAGGCCAAATGTTTTATTAAATAGACAGGATCAAGGGAGAAGGGGACCAAAAAAACGTAGCAAGGGTACAGAGGCCAAATGTTTTGTTAAAAAAGAAGGTTTAAGAGGCATCGGGGCCAAATATTAAAAAAACCAATGTGGCAGGTAGAGAGGCCAAATGTTTTATTAAATAAGTAGGCTCAAAGGGCAATGGGATCAATTTTTACATAAAAAAAACAAAGCAAGGGGTATAGAGACCAAATATTTTCTTAAAAAAGAGGCAACACACAGTGAGTCGAACCTGCAATTTGAGGGACCAACTTTGTTATATCAATTTTTTATTTATAGCAATGGATAGACCTAAATGATCCTGACAACATTTGCCTTTTACAGTTTTTCGTAAATTAAATGGTTTAGTCAGAAAAAAATATTTTATGCCTTCTTTGTATAGAGCGGACCAAAAGAACTGAATATCTCAATTGATCTTACTTTAAAACTTATTTTTTTATATTCCTTGGTTACTCTACTATTGTCCTGCTCGTGCTTTACTTGCAATTATTTACCAAATAAGGAATCGGAAAAAATCTGATTTTTTCAATAATACTTATATTTATTTTTTTTGTGTAATTATGGTAAAATTTTACAAACAAATGTTAGTTTAGTTATGTGATCTCACAAATAAATATTAAAAGTAACTTTATGTCAAAATAAAAATGAAATCTTGTGGAAAACGCGTCAATATACCACTTATTTGTGAAATATACATAACTAAATTATTTTGTGTAAAATTTATAGTATAATTACACAAAACAATAAACAAAGTATCATTGCAAAAATAAGATTTTTTCCGATTCGTCATTTGGAAGAATTGCAATCTTATAATGCAGGACAACAGTATAGTATCCAAGGATTAAGAAAAAATAGGTATTCCGTTGTTTTTTTCTCTCCATATAAAGAAAACAGAAAATATTTTTTTTAATTAGGTCTATCCATTGCCATCAATAAAAAAGTGATCTAAGAAAGTTTGTTCTTAAGTCCCTCAAATTACAGGTTCGACGCACTGTGCAACGGGTCCAAATATAAAAAAAACAAACTAAGGGGTACTGAGGCCAAATATTCGGTTAAAAAAGAAGGTTTAAAAGGCAAAGTGTGCAAAAATTAGAAAAAAGAAACAAATTAAGGTATACAGATTGAAAATATTTTATTAAATAGATAGGCTCAAGGGACAAAGGGACCGAATATTAAAAAAAAACAAAACAAGGGGTACAGAGACCAAATTAAAAAAAGCAAACTAAGTGACACAGATGTCAAATATTTTATTAAATAGACAGGATCGGCCCCTTGAGCCAAATTAAAAAAAAAAAACAAATCAAGGGGTAGAGAGCCAAATATTTTGTTAAAAAAGGAGGCTTAAGAGGCATCGTGGACAAATATAAAAAAAAGTAAACTAAGAAGTATATAGAGACCAAATGTTTTATTAAATAGTAGGCTCAAGGGTCAAGGGGATCAAATATTTAAAAAAAAACAAAGCAAGAGGTACAGAGACCAAATATTTTCTTAAAAAAGATGGCTTAAAAGGAATCGGGACAAATATAAAAAAAACAAATTAAGGAGTACAGAGGCCAAATATTTTCTTAAAAAAAAGGCTTAAGAAGTATCGGGGCCAAATATTAATAAAAGCACACTAAAAGCTACAAAGGCCAAATATGTTATTAAATAGGCAGACTCAAGGGACAAAGGGCTTAAGAAAGGGGCAAGTGACCCAAAAAAGAAAACTAAGAGGTAAACAAATATAAAAAAAACAAATTAAGGGGTACAGAGGCCAAATATTTTCTTAAAAAAAAGGCTTAAGAAGTATCGGGGCCAAATATTAAAAAAAGCTCACTAAAAGCTACAGAGGCCAAATATGTTATTAAATAGGCAGACTCAAGGGACAAAGGGCTTAAGAAAAGGGGCAAGTGGCCCAAAAAAAGTAAACTAAGAGGTAAACGGGCCAATTATTTTGTTGAAAATGAAGGTTTAAGAGACGTGTCCAAAAATTAAAAAAAGCAAACTAAGAGACACAGAGGTCAAATATTTTATTAAATAGACAGTCTCAAGGGCATCGGGACAAATAAAAAAAAACTGAGTGGTATAGAGGCTAAATATTTTGTTAAATAATCTCAAGGAGCAAGATGAGCAAATATTTAAGAAAAAAAGTAATGGGTAAAGGGGTAAAATATTTGGTTAAATAGACAGGGTCAAGGCGCAAGGGGCCCAATATTAAAAGTAAACTAAAGGGTAAAGGGCCCAAATATCTTGTTATCTCAGGGGGCAAGTGTCCCAAATATAAAAAAAAAATAAATTAAGAGGTAAAGGGGCCAAATGTTGTTATAGAGACAAGAATAAGGAGTAAATTAACTAGATATATTTTTTATTTACTTTATTAAGGGGAATTGTTAATAATTGAACATTAAATAAGCGAAGTGCCACATTCTACAAAAAATCAAACATTTAACTTTTGGTATATACGAAATAGTTTACGTATATATTTATTTATCCATATGATACATTTTAGTACGTAAGATAAAATAAATAAAATTGTATAGCGAATAAATCTGAATGATTCAAAAAATTGAAGGAATTGTTGATCGGGTTTTAAAGGTGACTTCACACTATTAGTCAATGGAATCTAAAATTAATCTGCAGACTACGAAAATATTTGTGACGTTTTGGAGAATTTCCCAGTTGATGGATAATAAATATTTATTAATTTAATAATAACGTTTTGTTAAGTTAATTATCGTGATTAGTGCTGTCAATCATTTTTGTTGCATTTTTTACGTGTAATTTGTCAATGTTGAATATATGCCAAAGTTTTTTTGTTTGTTAAGTAATAGACAATTGGTAATTTAGTAAAAATTATTTTTAGATATTTATTTCGCTATGTAAAAACAGTTTGAACCACACGGTGTAAATTTTTTACTGAATGTAAAAATTCTCTGATTTTTTTTTATTACTGGGAAAATTTATAACCGTTGTTATTTTTTTCCCTAATAGAATGAAAGTATTAAAGCTCAATTTTTTTCTTGGAATTCGTTTTACTACAACAAGAGCTGAATATACCAGTTATGATCAAAAAGGGAAAAAAAGGGCGCCAGCTATTTGATTTTTTTTTGGTAACTATAAGAAAATAAATAGCAAATATTGGTATAATTCAGATCTATATTGTAACGAATAAGTACTATTGTAGCAATTTTCCTAAAAAGACCAGTGACTAGATGATCAGCGAAATTATATTTCAAGGAGTACAACTAATAAATTAGCAGCATTATTAGTTGAACTTACAACAATGAAAAATAATAAATCTTAAATATTTTAGAATTTTCAACCCCTTCTTATAATTTTTCTAGATTTATTAAAAGATTGTATTTATAAATTTACCAAGTCAACTGCTTTCTCAAAATCGCTATAACAAATTTCTGTATTCGTCACTTTTCTCAGTATATTTTTAAAAACACCTGGTCTTATTTTTTATTATACATTTTCTTTTGGAAAGTGTGTTTTGACCCGCGTTTGTCGTACAGGTTCTTTACACTCTCGAATTTATTTACGACTTGATTGGACACCGTTAATTTATTTTTAAATCGTGCATGGTCCGTAGTCAAATCTCGCAGACGTTTCCGTTTATTTTCGGCCCACATCTTTAAGAACAAAAAAATGCAACCACAGTTATTTTTTTTTAAACAGCAATACCATTATTTTACTAGTTTAAAATACATTGTATTTATGAATATCTTCATTTTTGTTTATATTTCCAAAATTTTTAGCGCTATTTTGAAAATATAACAGTAATGTGAATTGAATAATTTTTTTTAGTGGACTGTATAATTTTATAGGTTTTAATTAAATATTATTATTATTTGATAAAGAAAAGACTGCTGGGATTAACTTTTTGGGGAATTATGAACAAAGAGGGGGCTTCGACTATGCTAATGTACTGGGTTTAATATTTCTATGTACGCCACTGATTTAAAAATTAAAATCTACTCATATTATGTCCATTTATATATCTAAAAAAATAATGAATCTTGTAAATATAATCTATATGTTGCTTTTTGTGACATTAATACAATTAAAAAGCATTAAATAATATAAACTCAATTAATAATAGACAAACTGTATATATTATTAAAATGAATCGAATGCCACGTAAAAGACAATTAAAAATACTGAATGTGTGATTTTTTTTGTAATTTTAGAAGAAAAATTGCAAATGTTACGGAAGGGAGAGACCAAGTTGGCGAAAAACAAAAAAATTCGCATCGTTAGTCTCTCCCTTTTTTCACACCTACAATTTTGTTTCTAAAATTATAAAAAAAATTGTCGTTATAGAATTTATTATTGTCTTTTTAACGACGATTATTTTATTTTGATAAATATTTATACTTTTTTAATTATTCGTATTATTAATAATTTTAATAAATCAAATATTGTTCATATAACGAAATAAATCTGGAAAAAATATTTTTAGAGATGTTTCTAATTTTTTTCTCGAAACTTGACTTCAGCATATCAAAAACGAAGTTTTCAGATTTAATCCTTCATTTTTACTTTCCCGCTACATATATCATATAGGGTTAAAATTGAGGTAAAAAACACGTGTGGGAAAAAAGTGGAGAAAAAAGTTACAAAAAAGCATTAATGAATTTATAACAGACAAACTATAACACATATGAAAATGAATGCAACGCCAAGTAAAAGATAATTAAAAATACTATAAGAGTGATTTTTTTTATAATTTTGAACAACAAATTGTGAATGTTACGGAAGTTAGAGGCCAAGATGGCGAAAAACAAAAAAATGTGCATCTTTAGTCTCTCCCTTCTGTAACGCCCACAATTTTCTGTCTAAAATTATGAAAAAAATTGTCCTTATATAATTTATTATTATCTTTTAAACGACTTTAATTTTGTTTGGATAAATATTATAATTTTATAATTATTCGTGTTATAAGAAATTTGGTATTTTAATTTTTTTGTCAAAATTTGCTATATGCTGGTGAAAAGCTAAGCTCATATTTAATCCATTCTTTTTACATATATTGTATAGGGGAAAAATGGAGTAAAAAAACAAGTGAGGAAAAATTTGCAAAAAGCATTAAACTTATTAAAAAACAATTCATAATTGACAAAAAATAAAAGTTATAAAAATAACGTCACAGAAAGACAATTAAAAATATTATAAGTGTAATTTTTTTTGTAATTTTGAACAAAAAATTGTAAACGTTGCAGAAGGGAGAGATCAAGATGGCGAAAAACAAAAAATCTGCATCCTTAGTCTCTCCCTTTTTTCAAACCCACAATTTTGAATCTAAAATTATGAAAAAAATTGTTGTTATAGAATTTATTATTATATTTTAATTGATGGTAATTTTGTTTTGATCAAATTTATACCTGTATAATTATTTATGTTAATAAAAATTTTAATTAATTAAATATTGTTCTTAGAACGAAATAAATCCGTAAAAAATATTTCTAGAGATGTTTCTGATTTTCTTTTTCGAAATTTTTTTATGCAGATCAAAAATTAAACTCAGATTAAATCCCTCCTTTTTACTTTACCGCTACATACATCATATAGGGGGAATAATGGGGTAAAAAAGACAAGTGTGAGAAAAAAAGTTGCAAAAGAGCAATAAATAATTTATAATAGACAAACTATAAAACTTATGAAAATGAATTTAACGTCACATAAGAGACAATTAAAAATACTATACATGTGATTTTTTTTGTAATTTTAACCAAAAAATTGTAAATGTTACGGAAGGGAGAGACCAAGATGGTGAAAAAACAAAAAAATCCACATCATTAGTCTCTCCCTTTTTTCACTCCCACAATTTTGTATCTAGAATTTGGCAAAAAATTGTCCTTATAGAATTTATTATTGTCTTTCAAACGACGTTAATTTTATTTTAATAAATATTATTGTTTTCTTATTATTCGTGTCATAAGAAATATTAATGAATCAAATATTGTTCTTATAACGAAATAAATCTGTAAAAAAATTCTTAGAGATGTTTCTAATTTTTTTTGTCGAAACTTGACTTATGCAAATCAAAATCGAAGCTCAGATTTCATCCTCGATTTTTAATGTCCCTCTTCATAGGGTGAAAAAAAAGTGTGAGAAAAAAAGTGGGGAAAAAAGTTGCAAAATTCCATTAATAAATTTATTACAGACAAACTATACAAGGTATGAAAATGAATTTAAAGTCACGTAAGAGACAATTAAAAATACTATATATGTGATTTTTTTTGTAATTTTAACAAAAAAATTGTAAATGTTACGGAAGGGAGAGACCAAGATGGCGAAAAACAAAAAATACATATCATTAGTCTCTCCTTTTTTTCAATCCCACAATTTTGTATCTAGAATTTGGCAAAAAATTGTCCTTATAGAATTTATTATTGTCTTTCAAACGACGTTAATTTTGTTTTAATAAATATTATAGTTTTCTTATTATTCGTGTCATAAAAAATATTAATTAATCAAATATTGTTCTTATAACGAAATAAATCCATAAAAAATATTCCTAGATATATTTTTCATTTTTTTTTCTCAAACCTTACTTTATGCAGGTCAAAAACTAGCTCAGATTTAATCTTTCCTTTTTTACTTTCCCGCTACATATAAAATACAATAGATTATGATAAAAAAATATTTTATAGATTTAAAATTATTATTTTTATTTTGAAATTTGAAATATACGAAATCTATTACCTTATTTTTATTTTGATTTTTATCTAAAATATTATTTTTACGCTTTACTTTACATTTTAGGTTTCAAAAGTTAAAGGAAGGGGATATTTACCATCCTGAATTAAGGAAAATACCAAGGATAATTAATATATAATTGTAATTATCCTTTTAAAAATTTCCTGAAGCTATCCATAATTCGTCCAAAAATTTAATTCGCGATTTCGATCTTTTATGTCCTTTTTTTTATTTTAAATATTTAACTATTTTTCTTAAAATCATTTTGTATTAATTTTTACATTTTGTGTGTATTATTTTCTATAAAATAAATTTTAATTTTTAAAATGTTATATTTTAAAGTAAAAATATGATATTTTTACAATTTTCCAGATGCTAGGTATATAAATTATTATAGAAATATGAATCAATCAACAGATAATAAACACTAGTCTCGTATCATCATTTTTCATTGTATTATAATGTTGAAAAAAAATTAATTTCTGTTCTTTTTCAATTTATACTCACATACACACAGGTGGATAATTACATAACGTATACAAAACTATACAAGAATGCAATCACTCTCTAAACACAATTAACTTTTGTATATTTGTATACTAAAATGTATTTTAAGATAAATCTATTTTTTGATTTTTAATTTTTTTGGCACTACCTGTAATTTTGTAGAAGGTGCGAAAATTGACAAGGAAACTGTTAAGACTGTCACAAATTATATATTTCTACATCTGTTTTTAGTTTATTGCTCCAATTGTCGCTTCGTGATAATTAACAGAAACCAGATTTTTTCCAGAGGCTCACTAGAGGGACTATTTCATATATCGATCATTTTTTTTTATGTTATAAATTGTTTTTTTCTTATTTACTGCATTGTTACTGCAAAGTCGATGATCCGTGTGCAGCAACTATAAGTTTTCCGCATACACGTGAAGGCCATTAGGGAAAAATAGTTTGCATTTTGTGGATGCCATCCCAAGACAAGTTTAGAATAGGCGCGATTAAATTATCCAGTAGCGGGTCTGTAGAGACAAAACCAAATATTTTTTGTAAAATCCTTTTTTACAACGAGATGCATATCAGGAAATATTTTAAAAATCATTTTAATCATACAGGGTGCTCCATGAAAGTGATACATATCAAAGTTATGTTTTTTAAAATATAACACACTGTATTTTATTGCATTTTTGAAATCTACTTAATTTAAACTATTTTCAGTACTATTTTGTCTGTTGTGTAATATTTTAATTAAAATACAGGGTGCTCCATTTAAAACAAAACATA
The DNA here is from genome assembly GCA_963243735.1 of Neocrepidodera transversa. Taxonomy (NCBI): domain Eukaryota; kingdom Metazoa; phylum Arthropoda; class Insecta; order Coleoptera; family Chrysomelidae; genus Neocrepidodera; species Neocrepidodera transversa. Next base: position 9,313,368 of record OY725344.1, read on the forward strand.
CCTTTGATAAGTATCACTTTCATGGAGCACCCTGTATAATTAAAATTATTTTTAAATTGTTGCCGTTTCTCATATTCATTTCATTGTAAAATCGGATTTGACAAAAAATATTTGGTTTTGGCTCTACAGATCGAGGCGTTACTGGTAGACCACCCTGTATATTGATCCATAGCTATAATTCTTCTTCCATATCATGTTATTTAAATCAAATTTATTTTTTTAAACATTATTCAAAATTTTAAACGTTTAGGTTTTATTTCTGCGCATTTAAATCATTTTTTAGGTTTGGTAATTTTAATATCTCAAAGTTTTAATGTTATAATACCGGGTGTTCCAGAAGTTTTTGACCCAATTTAACTGCAAATATCTCGAAATTCACAATAGATAGGGAGGTGAAGTTTTCGTTGAACATTTTCCTTTTTTTTCAGTTTAGTTGATGATTTAGTAAAATCTTATTTAGAGTATTTTAAAAAAGGCACAAAAATTGATATATATTTCATTTACGCCCTCTAGCGGTGAAACTATTCGGAATTCTAAAAAAATGTAACAAAATTTGTTAGAAATTTTATGTTCCACAATTTTTATTTTTTGTAATTTTTCATAAAAATCCATAATTTTGGCTTAAAACATAAAAAAGGCGCAAATATTGATATATATTTCTTTTACGCCCTCTAGCGGTGAAAATATACGAAATTCTAAAAAAATGTAAATAGCAAATTTGTTGGAAATTTTATGTTCTACAATTTTTATTTTTTGTAATTTTTCATAAAAATCCATAATTTTAGCTTAAAACATAAAAGGCGCAAATATTGATAAATATTTCTTTTACGCCATCTAGCGGTGAAACTATGCGGAATTCTAAAAAAATGTTAAAACAAAATTGTAGGAAATTGTATGTTTTACAATTTTTATTTCTTGTAATTTTTCATAAAAATCCATAATTTTAGCTTAAAACATAAAAGGCGCAAATATTGATAAATATTTCTTTAACGCCCTCTAGCGGTAAAACTATACGAAATTCTAAAAAAATGTAAAAACAAAATTTGTTGGAAATTTTATGTTCTACAATTTTTATATCTTGTAATTTTTCATAAAAATCCATAATTTTGGCTTAAAACATAAAAAAATGTGCAAATAATGATAAATATTTCTTTTACGCCATCTAGCGGTGAAACTATACGAAATTCTAAAAAAATGTGAAAACAAAATTTGTTGGAAATTTTATGTTCTACAATTTTTATTTCTTGTAATTTTTCATAAAAATCCATAATTTTGGCTTATTTTTCATATAAACTTAAACTAATTATACGTTTTCAAAAAGAGGAAGGTTTAGCTGTCAGATGGAATAAAAATATATAGGGCATTTCGTTAAAAAACGACGAGATTTGCATTAAAAAAACACCATTTTTTTGTCACCCTATATAAGATTTTAATAAATAAACATTTATACTGAAAAAACATGCTATAAAAAGAAATTGTTCAACGAAAACCGTCCAGTACTGTACCGTACCAGTTAAACTGGGTCAGAAAATTCTGGGACACCCAGTATTAAGTTTTACTTAATATGCTCATTTTTCCATTAATCTTAATCCTATATCCACGCATTGAACCTTTTTTGCTTTATGACTACGAAGCAAATAAAAGGCGTCCAGAATTATTCATAAAAAGTAGCGAAATGTGGGGAAAAGTGAAAAAAAAATGAAAAAAAGAGGCAAAAATAAGAAAACAAAGGCAAAAAAGTTGAGCAAAAAACAAAAAAAATGTTGGAAAAATTGTGGCAAGTGAGAAAAAAATGGGACAAATAACAAGAGCGAAAAAAGGGGAAAAGTGGGACATAAAACAGCAGTTGCAAAAAATATCGGTTGTGTCGCCCGAAAACTTTTCCGAGGACTATCAAGAGACGAATACTTTTTCTGACATTTACTGTCAAGGTTTCAAACTTTATCATTTTTTTGACAGGTGTCAGTTGGAGAAATTATTTTGACTGTTCTAAATAGATATTTTCAAGGTCTTTCAAATGACATACTATAAGTCAAATTCCGTGACATATTGCATCTGTCATTTTTTGACAGTGACACTTCCGTTTGACAGATGTTGTACAAAAACTAATGGATTCTTTCGCTGGATAACTCCCAGACATACACACAGACGCACAGACAGACATACTTCCATGGGGAAATTGTCTTAATCGTCTCAGGGGACCTTAAAATAGATATTTCCGTTTTTATCTCTGAAATTTTTTTTTAGCTCGTTCACAATACTTTCCCTTCTCGTTGGACGCTGGGTCGAAAAAGTAAAAAGGCAGAAAGTTGGGTCAAAAAATAATAATTGTAAAAAAAAGAAGGGAAAATGGGGCAAAATGTAAGTGTGGGAAAAAAGGAGTAGGGGAAAATGGAACAAAAGAGAACAGTTGTAAAAAAGAGGAAAAAATTGGTGCAAAAATCAATAACTGTAAAAAAAGGGGAAAAAATTGGGACAAAAAACACAATTGGTAAAAAAAGGGGAATAAAATGGGGCAAAAAACACAAGTGGGAAAAAGGGAACAGCGGAACAAAAGATAATAGTTGTAAAAAAATGGTCAAAATAAGGCAAAAAACAAGAATGGAAAAAGGGAGAAAAGTAAGATAGAAACAATAGTTGCAAAAAAAGGGGTTGAAACGGAGCAAAAAACAAGAGTGGGGAAGGCGGGAAAAAATTTAAATAAAAATCAATAGAAAAGGGGTAAATGGAGCAAAAAACAAAAGTGCGGATAAAGGGCGAAAATAATTACTTAGAGAAAAATCTCGCTTCGTTCTAGTTCCTCACTCCACAAAAAATTGTTAGTAAAAATAATTACGAAGATAAAAACCTTCTATTTAGAAAGTGGAAATGAAGTCTCCCGGCATCGAACGAAGCGAGGTTCTTTTTTTTAATGGCGAAATTATGGATAATTCGGAAAAACTTTATTATTAAATAATAGAGTTAAAGTTTATTCTTAGAGTGAAGAGAAGGAGGGGATTGAGCATCAAAACTGTGGCATGTAGATGCCATTTTCCATTCAAAAAAATATGAACCGTCAATTACAATTAGAAAATAATAAATTTAATTACGATCTAGAAATAATGATAAACGCTATATTATTTTGTAACTATTTTCCTTTTTTACTGACACAAACAACTCTAGAAAATTCTTTTATTGAGGCTTGCTCTATCTGATGGAGTGCACACAGAATCTTGATGATCGTATCTCGAGCTTTCTGGATGAAAGGGGAACGATCCCCCAATTCCAACATGGATTTAGCTCTGAACATTTCTCCCTGGGTTTTGAAGAAGTAAAACCCAATTGTTTGTCGATAATTACCGGCGTCGTCGTCTCGGCGCTGAATACAGGAACTTCGGTAACGGTGTTGGTAGTTTGAAATTTGATTTTTGACGTACTTTCTCTAAGCTGCGAACCCAATTTTTATGTCAAGTTAGGACGTATTTTACATCATAATCTTGTGTGGTCCATATTTCCTTTTCGTTCTCATGCACGCTATCTAACCCTCAATATTTAGACCCGAAAAGAATTATTTTCTAACTTTTGTAATTTAATATTATTTTAAATGGTTTAAGTTGGTATTATAGTTTGTAGAAACAGGTACTGACAGATGAATGTCTTTTGGGAAAAATAACTTGACTTTGTTCTAAAATTACTTGAAACGACGAAACAAAATACCATTAAAAATTTCTAAAAAAATGAAAATAATATACCGGAGGAATTAACCAAGTTATCAATTAAATTAGCACAATTTTAAAACTGGTTAAATGACTGGTTGTAAAATTTAATTTCACGCACAAATAATTTCTAAATATTTTTAAGTAGGTACCCAATTTTTAAAACTAATTAAAGAACTTTTAAAATAGTAAGTACTAAATAAATACATATCCTAAGCTATCCTTTTAATTAAATAGTTTGTTTAACCTTCCTGGATATTCCTGTATGTACAAAAAAAAAACACACACACACGATTGAAACAAAAAAAAACGAATAAAGTATCTTGGCTCGTTCTCTCTATGAAAATTTGTTTCAGTATCAACTTTTCAGTCAGACCTGCATGTGCTGAAAATAATCTTAGTGTATAATACAGTGCCATTCGTATTCTCGATTAATATATTCGTGTTCATATTTTCTTTAGTGTCGTTAAAAGTGATTGGAAAATAGTGATGTGATAGTCAAAAAATTTTTTTTTGTTTGTGAAAATTTTTATCAATGATTACTGTGGCCAGAAGTGATATAGATATACATTCGACGTCGTTTTCTTCGAAATTCTTTTCGCTAATGGGGACAGAAAATATTAGTATCACTAGGAGTAAGACTATTGGTAAGTGTTTAAAAAAAAAATATATTTTTGATTTTTTTTTATTTATTTTTTATATTATAATAATAAATATACATATTATTATCTAAAGTATTTATTGTAAAATAATCAACTATTTATAGTTAAATAAATAAAAAATTTATAGGAATTTAAAAATAAAATTAATCCCTGAAACAAAAATTACCTACGTCATTGGAAACCGGAGTCTTAGGTTAACCACTGAAGTACTGTAAAATATTTCCAGGGGGAATTTTGCATTTTAATAAATAATTAATTATTGTATGCATGTAATTGGTTTTGATTAAAAATATTATAATGAGATTAGATCATTAATATTTTCAGTTATAGCCATTTTTCAGGAAAACTAAATCACCAGTTGAAAGAATATAAAATTCCATATAAAAGATTAAATTTTGGTAATAATGGTGGACCAGAAGAGTAGATGGTGTAAAATCAAAGTTAGGTTATGATTTGGAAGAAATTGATATTTTCTATTTTTGATAACTGTTCATTTACAACAATTTTCCAGGGAAACTAGACAAGATAGAAAAAATTGGTTTTCACTAGTTAAAAGAGGATAAAATATTTTATATAAGCTGAAAATTTAATGATAATGGACGTCTAGATAGGTCGCTGGTAAAATGTTAACCATATACGTATAAATGGTATTTTCCATTCATACTAAAAATCAATTTTTAGAAAAAATAAATAAGTTAGAAAAACTTAGTTTTCATCAGTTCAAGAAGGATAAAATATTCTATAAAAATCTGGATTTTGGTAATAATAGTAGCCCAAAAGGATACCTGGTGTAAAATCAAAGTTATAATTTAGAAGAAATTGATATTATTCATTCTGGTCATTCATCCACTAACAACCAATTTCTAGGGAAACTAGACAATATAAAAAATCTTGGTTTTCATTAGTTGAAAGAGGATAAAATTTCTTAAATAAGCTAAAAATTTGATGATGATAGACATAAAAATAACTTGCTGATAAAAGATAAAATTTGAGGCATTCTTGAAAAAAAATATTTTCAATTTTTGACATATTTATACTAAAAATCATTTTTTGGAAAAAATAAATCGCATACATAAATATGGTTTTCACCAATTGAAAAAGAATAAAATTTCTTATATATGCAAAAAAATTGATAATAAAGGACGTCCAGATGGCTCGCTGATACAAAAATAAAGTTGAGGTATTCCTCAAAAAAAAATGGTATTTTCAATTTTTGATATATTTATACCAAAAACCATTTTTTTAAAAAGTAAATCAGATTCTAAAATGCGGTGTTCACCAATGGAAAAATAATAAAATTTCTAATATACTTAAAAAAATTGATAATAATGGACGTCCAGATGGCTCGCTGATACAAAGATAACGTTAAGGTATTCCTCAAAAAAAATGGTATTTGCTTTTTTTGATATATTTATACTAAAAGCCATTTTTTGGATAAAGTAAATTAGATCTTAAAATGCGGTTTACACCAATTGAAAAAGAATAAAATTTCTTATATAAGCCAAAAAATTGATAAGAATCGACTTCTAGATGACTCGCTGATACATAGATAAAATTGAGGTATTCCTCAAAAAAAATGGTATTTTCCATTTTTGACATATTTATACTAACAAACATTTTTTGGAAAAAGTAAATCAGATAAAAAAATGCGGTTTTCACCAGTTGAAAACGAATAAAATTTCTTATATAAGCCCAAAAATTGATAATAAAGGACGTCCAGATGGTTCGCTGATACAAAGATAAAGTTGAGGTATTCCTCAAAAAAAATGGTATTTTCCATTTTTGACATATTTATACTAAAAAACATTTTTTGGAAAAAGTAAATTAGATAAAAAAAATGCGGTTTTCACCAGTTGAAAACGAATAAAATTTCTAATATACACAAAAAAAATTGATAATAATGGACGTCCAGATGGCTCACTGATACAGAGATAAATTTGAGGCATTCCTCAAAAAAAAATGGTATTTTCCGTTTTTGACATATTTGTACTAAAAATCATTTTTTGGAAAAAATAAATCACATACAAAAATGTGGTTTTCACCAATTGAAAAAAAAAAAATTTCTTATATAATCCCAAAAATTGATAATAAAGGACGTCCAGATGGCTTGCTGATACATAGATAAAATTGAGGTATTCCTCAAAAGAAATGGTATTTTCCATTTTTGACATACTAAAAAACATTTTTTGGAAAAAGTTAAACAAAAAAAATATGTGCGGTTTTCACCAGTTGAAAACGAATAAAATTTCTTATATACACAAAAAAAATGATACAGAGATAAAGTTGAGGCATTCCTCAAAAAAAAAAATGGTATTTTCCGTTTTTGGAATTTTTATACTAAAATTCAGTTTTTATAAAAAGAAAATTATAAATAAAAATGAAGTTTTCACCAAATGAAAAAGGAGAAAATTTCCTTTCTAATTAAAAAACTTGATAATAATGGACGTCCAGATGGCTCGCTGATAAAAAGATAAAAGTTGAGGCATACCTTAAGAAAATGGTATTACATATTTTTACTAAAAATCCATTTTTTTGAAAAGTAAATCAGATACAAAATTTAAGTTTTAACCAATTGAAAAAGGATAATATATATTATACAACCTAAAAATTTCCAGATGACTCCCTGATAAATAAATAAATGTTAAGGTATACCTCAAGAAAAAAACTTCTTGTATAAAAAAAACAAAAATTTTGGTATTTTCCAGTTTCTTCATAAATTATTCTGTATATATGCATAATTTTGGTATGGAACATAATTTTTGGGATAATTTACTTTGTTCGTGTTACGGGTAATTCATAAAAGTCAAAATTGTTGGCAAGTTTGCCGCTTCTTAATACTGTAAGTATATAAATCGTATAAGATTTTTATTACTACATCACAGCTAAATATAAAAATAAACGATTTTTGAGTTTAGGTGGGATGATTACGTCCTTCAATTTTATTTTATCAAAAAAAATGACTGGAAAAAAATTACTATTGAAAGAAAATTTCCGTGGTATTTCTAGTATTTCTAGAAAATTTTATACTCAAATATGGTAAGTTTTACTATATTAACTAATTTTGCAGGAAAATAATTTTTATTGAAATTACCATCTTTAGCTTAATTTTAATTTTTTAGCAAGTTTGAATCAGGCCACTCATTATCACCATTTTAATTCTTTAAGAAAATTTTATCTTCTTTTAACTGGTGAAAACAGCATTTACTTAACTCTTCTATTTTTCTCGGAATTAGTTTTTAATGAAAGTTTATTAAAAATGGAACATTCAATTTTTTACAGGAATCCCTGAAATTTAATTTTTTGCCAGCATTCATTATCACCAAATTTTATAATGTTATAGGAAATTTTATCTTATTTATTCTGATGAAAACTTCGATTATCTAACTATTGTATTTTTCTCGGAAAATCGTGTTTAGTGAAAGTATATCAAAAAAGGAAAATACAATTTTTTACTGGTATCCCTCAAATTTAATTTTTTGCCAGCCTTCTACTAGGACGTTTAGTATCACCAAATTTTATTCTGTGATAGTAAATTTTATCATCTTTATACTGATGAAAACCTCGATTATCTAACTAATGTATTTTTCTCGGAAAATCGTGTTTAGTGAAAGTATATCAAAAATGGAAAAAATTTTTTTTGCCAGTGTACCTTAATTTTAATTTTTTACCAAATTTTCACCAGGAATGTCATGATCACCAAATTTAAACCTGTTTTAGCTCATTTTATTTTCTTTAAACTAGTGAAAATTGCATGTACCTAACTTTTTTATTTTTCCCTGAAAATAGTTTTCAATGAAAGTATAACAAAAATGGAAATTTTAATTTTGATTATAAACAAGTTAGCCATTTGATATCACTTTATGACTAAATTTTGACTGTTTATAGAAAAATTTTGTTTTCTTTCAACTGATGTAAACAGAGTTTTTCTATCTCGTTTAGTTTTTCCCGAAAATAATATTAAGTAAAAGTATGTCAAAACTGAAAAATACAATTTTTACCAGATATACCTTAAATTTAATTTTTTACCAGATTTTCATCAGGACACCCATTACCACCAAATTCAAGCGTGTTTTAGGCCATTTTATTTTCTTTAAACTGGTGAAAATTGTATGTACGTAACTTTTTTATTTTTCTCATAAAATGGTTTTTAATGAAAGTATAACAAAAATAGAAAATATAATTTTGATTTTATACAAGTTAACCACTTAATATCACTTTATTACTAAATTCTCAGTTTTTATAGAAAACTTTATTTTCTTTCAAATGGTGAAAACAGATTTTTTCTATTTTGTTTAATTTTCCCGGTAAATTATATTATATAAAAGTATGTCGAAAATACAGTTATTTTTTTATAGATATAACGTAAATTTGAGAAAAAGGAAATATTTTTACAGTTAAAAATTTAGAGTATAAACATCAATTTTATCACTGTTAATTATGTAATAATTCTATTTTATTTATTTATTTATTTTTAGCAAAAAAAATAACAACCAGCCATAAATTGACAGCTTTGATATTTAAATTTAATTTATTTCTTATAAAAGTTTTTTTTGATAAATAATAAAAAATAAAACAGATTTTTAACAAAAGTGGTGTTGAAATAAAATATACAAAATTGCCAATTTTTGGTAAACAAAGAAATAAATATTATCTCTAATTTAATACATTTTTCTGTAAATTTAGGATTTTTAAATTGAAAAAAATTAACTTAGTATAATGATTAATACTGAAAAATAAAATACGATGTCTGTGAGGTATATCATTACGAAAGTAACATATTTCCTGTCAATTTGCCAAAAATTAGCGTTGGATCTATATTTGAAAACGATCAATGTTATAAATCTGTTTTATTGGTGAACAAAAATGATTTGTATAACACAGAACCAAGAGAAATTAAATTAAATCATTAAAAACAGTATAGTTTACTTGCTAGTAATCTAGATTCGCATTATTATCAAATTATAAGAAATTTTATTATGACAAATGTAAAAAAATACGAAATTTTATATTTCAACTGGTAAAAACCGCTTTTTCCTATCATGCTTACTTTTCCTAGAAATTGATTTTTGGTATAAATATGTCAAAAATTGAAAATACCATTTTTTTTGAGATATGCTTCATCTTTTATTTTTTTATCAATGATCTATCTGGACGTTAATTATTATGAATTTTTTAGGTTATATAATAAATTTTATCCTCTTTCAATTGATCAAAATCTCAATTTCATATCTAATTTATTTTTTCCAAAAAATGATTTTTAGTATAAATATATCAAAAATTGAAAATACCAATTTTTTGAGATATGCCCCAACATCCATCTTTTTATCATCGAGCCATATGGACCTTAATTATTACAAAATTTTTAGGTTATATAACATATTTTATCCTTTTTCAACTGGCGAAATGTTTATTTTTGTATCTAATTTATTTTTACCAAAAAATAATTTTTAGTATAAATATGTCAAAAATTGAAAATACCACTTTTTTACTTATGCCTCAACTTTTATCTTTTTATCGAGCTGTCTGGAAGTCCATTGTTATAAAATTTTTAGGCTATATAAGAAATTTTCTCCATTTTCAACTGGTGGAAACCCCATCTTTAGATCTATTTTATTTTTCCCAAAAAATGATTTATAGTATTAATATGTCAAAAATTGAAAATACCATTTTTTTTTGAGATTTGCCTCAACTTTTATCATTTTATCAACGAGCTATATAGACGTCATTATTATAAAATTTTTGAGTTATATAAGAAATTTTATCCATTTTCAACTGGTGAACACCTCATTTCTATATCTAATTTATTTTTTCCAAAAAAACGATTTTTAGTATAAATATGTCAAAAATTGAAAATGCCAATTTTTTGAGATATGCCTCAACTTTCATATTTTTATCAACGAGCCATATGGACCTTAATTATTACGAATTTTTTAGGTTATGTAGAAAATTTTATCCACTTTCAACTGGTGAAAACCTCATTTTTATATCTAATTCATTTTTTCCAAAAAATGATTTTCAGTATAAACATGTCAAAAATAAAAAATACCAATTTTTTGAGATATGCCCCAACATTCATCTTTTTATCAACGAGCCATATGGACCTGAATTATCACGAAATTTTTAGGATTCATAGGAAATTTTATCTGTTTTTAATTGGTGAAAACCTCATTTTTATATCTAATTTATTTTTTCCAAAACATGCTTTTCAGTATAAATATGTCATGAATTAAAAATACCAATTTTTTGAGAAATGCCCCAAATTTTGTGTTTTTATCAACGACCCATATGAACCTTAATTATTACGAAATTTTTAGATTATATAAGAAATTTTATGCATTTTCAACTAGTGAAAATCTCATTTTTATATCTAATTTATTTTTTCCAAAAAATGTTTTTTAGCATAAATATGCCAAGAATTGAAAATACCAATTTTTTGAGATATGCCCCAAATTTGATGTTTTTATCAACGAGCCATATGAACTTTAATTATTACGAAATTTTTAGGTTATATGAAAAATTTTATCCGTTTTCAACTGGTGAAAACCTCATTTTTATATCTAATTTATTTTTCCCAAAAAATGATTCTTAGTATAAATATGTCAAAAATTAAAAATACCAATTTTTTGAGATATGCCCCAACATTCATCTTTTTATCAACGAGCCATATGGACCTTAATTATCACGAAATTTTTAGGATTCATAGGAAATTTTATCTGTTTTTAATTGGTGAAAACCTCATTTTTATATCTAATTTATTTTTTCCAAAACATGCTTTTCAGTATAAATATGTCATGAATTAAAAATACCAATTTTTTGAGAAATGCCCCAAATTTTGTGTTTTTATCAACGACCCATATGAACCTTAATTATTACGAAATTTTTAGATTATATAAGAAATTTTATGCATTTTCAACTAGTGAAAATCTCATTTTTATATCTAATTTATTTTTTCCAAAAAATGTTTTTTAGCATAAATATGCCAAGAATTGAAAATACCAATTTTTTGAGATATGCCCCAAATTTGATGTTTTTATCAACGAGCCATATGAACTTTAATTATTACGAAATTTTTAGGTTATATGAAAAATTTTATCCGTTTTCAACTGGTGAAAACCTCATTTTTATATCTAATTTATTTTTCCCAAAAAATGATTCTTAGTATAAATATGTCAAAAATTAAAAATACCAATTTTTTGAGATATGCCCCAACATTCATCTTTTTATCAACGAGCCATATGGACCTTAATTATCACGAAATTTTTAGGATTCATAGGAAATTTTATCTGTTTTTAATTGGTGAAAACCTCATTTTTATATCTAATTTATTTTTTCCAAAACATGCTTTTCAGTATAAATATGTCATGAATTAAAAATACCAATTTTTTGAGAAATGCCCCAAATTTTGTGTTTTTATCAACGACCCATATGAACCTTAATTATTACGAAATTTTTAGGTTATATAAGAAATTTTATGCATTTTCGACCAGTGAAAATCTCATGTTTATATCTAATTTATTTTTTCCAAAAAATGTTTTTTAGCATAAATATGTCAAGAATTGAAAATACCAATTTTTTGAGATATGCCCCAACTTTATCTTTTTATCAACGAGCTATATGGAATAATGAATTATTACGAAATTTTTAGGTTATACAGAAAATTTCATTCGCTTTCAATTGGTGAAAACCTCATTTTTATATCTAATTTATTTTTTCCAATAAATGATTTTTAGTATAAATATGTCAAAAATTGAAAATACCATTTTTTGAGATATGCCCCATCTTTCATCTTTTTATTAACGAGCCATCTGGACGTCCATTAATATCAAATTTGTATGTAATATAAAAATTTTTATCCTCTTTGAACTGGAGAAAACCACATATTTATATCTTATTTACTTTTTGCAGAATTTGATTTTTAGTATAAATAGGACGTCCACTATCACCAAATTCTATCCTTGGCGAAATGGTAAAAAATTTTTGATATAAATATTTCAAAATGTAAAATACAATTTTTTTTTCAAGTATAGCTTAACTTTGATTTTAAACTTTCAAGATCACCAAATTGTATAATTTAATAGAAAATTTTATTTTGAAAAATTTTTCTTATAAAAAATTGCATAAAGCAAAATTTTTATTACTATTATATAAATACTATTTCTTATGAAAGTTCAAAATTCTTAACTATTTATTTTCATTAATACACGCTCCATTAAAAAAAATTTAATTTCCTTTTCCTCTATATCAAAATACGCCGATATTTTCCACACCATTAAAAATAAATCTGGTTTTTGATTTATTAGACAATTTTATTTTTAATTTTCGCCACCTATGACGACAACCAAGATAATTTACAAACTTTCAATCGCGTAAATCGTTTTATGGGAAAAGTTTATTAAGTCAAATTCGCAGAAATGGAGTCACTAGTGTCTAGTCAGAATTTGCTCAAAATATTTTTGTTAGTTAGTCTGCGGAAAAACCAAAATAAATTGGTTTTTATTTTTTATAACTTAAAAGAAAATCAATTAAAATTTAAAATTTGTAGAAATAAATAGATATATTTATAACAAAATTAATTATCTGAATAAAATAAACAAGATAACAAAATACTGTTTCCACCAGTTGAAAGAGGATAAAATTTCATATATTAGCTGAAAATTTGATAATAATGGACACCTAGATAGCTCGCTGATAAATACATAAAAGTTGAGGCATATCTCAAAAAATGTTTTTTTCCATTTATGACATGTTTATATTAAAAATCAATTTATAGAAAAAGTAAAACAGATAGAAAAACCTGATTTTCATGAGTTAAAAAAGGATAAAATTTCTTATATAACCTCAAATTTTGGTGATAGTGGATGTTTGAATTGCTCGCTGATAAAAAAGTAAAAGTGGAGGCATACCTCAAAAAATGGTATTTTCTATTTTTGACATATTTATACTAAAAATAAATTTCTGGAAGAAATAAATAAGATAGAAAAATATAGTTTGCACCATCTAAAAGAGGATAAAATTTTGTATATAAACTGAAAATTTGGTGGTATTTGATGTTTTAATGGCTCTCTGATAAAAAAATAAAATTGAAGGCATGTCTCAAAAAAGTAATATTTTCCATTTTTGACATATTTTCACTAAAAATCATTTTCTGGAAAAAATAAATAAGATAGAAAAATAGGGTTCGCACCAAATAAAAGAGGATACAATTTTGTATATAAACTCAAAAATTTGGTGGTAGTGACAAAAAAATGAAATTGAAGGAGGTATACCTCAAAATAAATGGTATTTTCCATTTTTGACATATTTTTACTAAAAATCATTTTCTGGAAAAAATAAATAAGATAGAAAAATATGGTTCGCACCAAATAAAAGAGGATAAAATTTTGTATATAAACTGAAAATTTGGTGGTATTTGATGTTTTAAGGGCTCGTTGATAAAAAAATAAAATTAAAGGCATATGTCAAAATAAATCGTATTTTTCATTTTTGACATATTTTTACTAAAAATCATTTTCTGGAAAAAATAAATAAAATAGAAAAATATGATTTGCACCAGATAAAAGAGAATAAAATTTTGTATATAAACTGAAAATTTGGTGGTATTTGATGTTTTAAGGGCTCGTTGATAAAAAATACAAATTAAAGGCATACCTTAAAAAATGGTATTTTCCATTTTTGACATATTTTTACTAAAAATCGTTTTCTGGAAAAAATAAATAAGATAGAAAAATATGGTTTGCACCAGATAAAAGAGGATAGAATTTTGTATATAAACTGAAAATTTAGTGGTAGTGATAAAAAAATAAATTGAATACATACCTCAAAAAATGGTATTTTTCATTTTTGACATATTTTTACTAAAAATCATTTTCTGGAAAAAATAAATAAGATAGAAAAATGTGGTTTGCACCAGACAAAAGAGGATAAAATTTTGTATATAGACTGAAAATTTGGTGGTATTGGATGTTTTAATGGCTCGTTGATAAAAAAATAAAGTTAAATGCATTCCTCAAAATAAATGGTATATTTTTCATTTTGGACATATTTTTACTAAAAATCATTTTCTGGAAAAAATTAATAAGATAGAAAAACGTGGTTTTCATTAGTTGAAAGAGGATAAAATTTTTAATACTAGGTGAAAATTTGATGATAATGGACGTCCAGGTGTCTCGCTGATAAAAATATAAAAGTTGACTCATACTTAAAAAAAAATGGTATTTTCCATTTTGACGTATTTATATCAAATAATATTTTTTGGAAAAAGTAAATAAGATACGAAAATGCGATTTTTACCAGTTAAAAAAAAAGAAAATTTTAATATATAATATTCATATACGTACAGGTTCACTGATAAAAAAGAAAATTTGAAGTATCCTATAAAAACAATGATATTTTTCATTTTTGATATATTTTCAGGAAAACTGTAAAATACAGAACAACACATTTTTATCAAATTGTTTATATGAAATAAATTAAATTTAAATATCAAAACTTTCAATTTATGGCTAGACGATTTCGTTGTGATTTTTTTTGGCTAAAAATAAATAAATAAAAGCTTATTACGTAATTGACAGTGATAAAATTAGTGTTTATACTTTGAATTCTTAACTGTAAATATGTTTCTTTTTTATCAAATTTATGTTGCAGCTGTAAAACAATATTTTTCGTTTTTGGCATACTTTTATTTAATATTATTTTCCGGGAAAACTCGAGCAGATAGATAAAGTTTGTTTGCACCTGGCGAAAGAAAAAAAAAAAAAATTAAAGATGAAGTGATTCTAAATAGCTAAATTGTATAAAATCAATCGAGATATATCTAGAAAAATTTGTAATATCCATTTTTGATATATTTTCAAGAAAAACTATTTTCCGAGAAAAATAGAAAATTTAGGTAATCGCGGTTTTCACCAGATTAAAGCAAATTAATTTTTTCACAACTGTCTCGAATTTGGTGATAATTGGTTACCTAATGGAGATCTGGCAAAAAATTAAAATTAAGGTGTAACTAGAAAAAATGGCATTTTCCATTTTTGGTATACTTTTACTAAAAACCAATTTTCGAGAAAAATAGAAAATTTAGGAAAACGCGGTTTTAACCTGTTTAAAGAAAATAAAATTTTCTAAAATAACTTAAAATTTGGTGATAATTGGTTAAATAATGGAAAGCCGGCAAAAAATTAATATTGTATTCTCCATTTTTGATACACTTTTACTAAAAACTGTTTTCCCAGAAAAATAGAAAAGTTAGGTAAACACGGTTTTCACCTGATTAAAATAAATTAAATTTTCTATGACTGCTTAGAATTTGATATTAATTGGTTACCTTATGGAGAGCTGGCAAAAAAAATAAATTTATTTTTCACTAGAAAAAATGGTATTTTCCATTTTTGATATACTTTCACTAAAAATCAATTTCCAAAAAAAGGTAGAAAAATTAGGTAAACGAGATTTTTACGTGTTTAAAGGAAATAAAATTTTCTACAACAGCTTAAAATTTTGTGATAATTGGTTACTTAATGAAAAGCTGGAAAAAAATTCAAACTAAGGTGTACCTGTAAAAAATTGGTATTTTCAATTTTTGCTGCATTTTTACTAAAAACTGTTTTCCCATAAAAATAAAAAAATTAGGTTAACGCAGTGTTTAGCCGTTTAAAGAACATAAAATTTTCTATGACAACTTTACCATTTGGTAATAATTGGTTACCTAATGGAAAGCTGGCAAAAAATTAAATTTAAGGTGTACTTGGAAAGAATGGTATTTTCCATTTTTGATATACTTTCATTAAAAAAAAATTTTCAAGAAAAATAGAAAACTTAGGTAAACACGGTATTTACCTATTTAAAGAAAATAAAATTTTCTAAAATAACCTAGAATTTGGTGATAATTGGTTACCTAATGGAAAGCTGGAAAAAAATTGAAATTAAGGTATACCTACAAAAAATTGTTATTTTACATTTTTGATACACTTTAACTATAAACTGTTTTCCCAGAAAAATAAAAAAAGTTAGGTAAACACGGTTTTCACTAGATTAAAGTCAATTGAAATTTCTAAAACAGTGTAGAATTTGATGATAATTGGTTACCTTATGGAAAGCCGGAAAAAAATTGAAATTAAGGTATACCTACAAAAAATTGTATTATCCATTTTTTATACACTTCTACTAAAAACTGTTTTACCAGAAAAATAAAAAAGTTAGGTAAACACAGTTTTCACCATATTAAAGACAATTAAATTTTCTAAAACAGTGTAGAATTTGTTGATAATTGGTGACCTTATCGAAAGCCGGAAAAAAAATTGAAATTAAGGTATACTTACAAAAAATTGTATTATCCATTTTTAATACACTTTTACTAAAAACCATTTTCCCAGAAAAAGAATAAAGTTAGGTAAATGCGGTTTTTACCTAATTAAAGTAAATAAAATTTTCTAAAACAGCTAAAAATTTGGTGATAATTGGTTACCTAATGGAAACCCGGAAAATAATTAAAATTAAGGTATACCTACAAAAAATTGTATTATCCATTTTTAATACACTTTTACTAAAAACTGTTTTCCCAGAAAAATAAAAAAGTTAGGTAAACACGGTTTTCATCAGATTAAAGACAATTAAATTTTCTAAAACAGTGTAGAATTTGGTGATAATTGGTTACCTAATGGAAAGCCGGAAAATAATTGAAATTAAGGTATACCTACAAAAAATTGTATTATCCATTTTTGATACACTTTTACTAAAAACTGTTTTCCCAGAAAAATAAAAAAGTTAGGTAAACACAGTTTTCACCATATTAAAGACAATTAAATTTTCTAAAACAGTGTAGAATTTTTTGATAATTGGTGACCTTATCGAAAGCCGGAAAAAAATTAAAATGAAGGTATACCTACAAAAAATTGTATTATCCATTTTTGATACACTTTTACTAAAAACCATTTTCCCAGAAAAATAATAAAGTTAGATAAATGCGGTTTTCACCTGATTAAAGTAAATAAAATTTTCTAAAACAGCTAAAAATTTGGTGATAATTGGTTACCTAATGGAAACCCGGAAAATAATTGAAATTAAGGTATACCTACAAAAAATTGTATTATCCATTTTTGATACACTTTTACTAAAAACTGTTTTCCCAGAAAAATAAAAAAGTTAGGTAAACACAATTTTCACCATATTAAAGACAATTAAATTTTCTAGAACAGTGCAGAATTTGGTGATAATTGGTGACCTTATGAAAAGCCGGAAAAAAATTGAAATTAAGGTATACCTACAAAAAATTGTATTATCCATTTTTAATACACTTTTACTAAAAACTGTTTTCCCAGAAAAATAAAAAAGTTAGGTAAACACAGTTTTCACCATATTAAAGACAATTAAATTTTATAGAACAGTGCAGAATTTGGTGATAATTGGTGACCTTATCGAAACCCGGAAAAAAAATTAAAATTAAGGTATACCTACAAAAAATTGTATTATCCATTTTTGATACACTTTTACTAAAAACCATTTTCCCAGAAAAATAATAAAGTTAGGTAAATGCGGTTTTTACCCGATAAAAGTAAATAAAATTTTCTAAAGCGACCTAAAATTTGGTGATATTTGGTGACCTGATGGAAAGCCGGAAAAAAATTAAAATGAAGGTATACCTACAAAAAATTGTATTATCCATTTTTGATACACTTTTACTAAAAACCATTTTCCCAGAAAAATAATAAAGTTAGATAAATGCGGTTTTCACCTGATTAAAGTAAATAAAATTTTCTAAAATAACCTAGAATTTGGTAATAATTGGTTACCTAATGGAAAGCTTGCAAAAAATTGAAATTAAGGTATACCTACAAAAAATTGTATTTTCCATTTTTGATACACTTCTACTAAAAACTGTTTTCCCAGAAAAATAATAAAGTTAGGTAAATGCGGTTTTCACCTGATTAAAGTAAATAAAATTTTCTAAAACAGCTAAAAATTTGGTGATAATTGGTTACCTAATGGAAACCCGGAAAATAATTGAAATTAAGGTATACCTACAAAAAATTGTATTATCCATTTTTGATACACTTTTACTAAAACCCATTTTCCCAGAAAAATAATAAAGTTAAGTAAATGCGGTTTTTACCTAATTAAAGTAAATAAAATATTGTTAAACAGCTTAAAATTTCGTGATAATTGGTTACCTAATGGAAAGCTGGCAAAAAATTAAAATTGAGGTATACCTATAAAAAAATTTATTTTCCATTTTTGATAGACTTTTACTAAAAACTAATTTTCGAGAGAAATAAAAGACTTAGGTAAACGCGGTTTTTACCTATTTAAAGAAAATAAAATTTTCTAAAACATCTTAGAATTTGGTGATAATTGGATACCTAATGGAAAGCCAGCAAAATATTAAATTTAAGGTATTCCAAGAAAAAAATGTATTTTCCATTTTTGATATAATTTCACTAAAAATCAATTTTCCAGAAAAATTGAAAAATTAGATAAACGCGATTTTAACCTGTTTAAAGAAAATAACATTTCCTAAAACGTCTTAAGAGTTTGGTGCTAATAAGTGTCCAAATAAAAAGCTAGTAACAAATTAAAGTTCAGATATACCTATAAAAAAATGGAAAAACTAATGCAGATAGAAAAACTTATAAAAATGAGAAAATTCATAAATCTATAAAAATAAAATAAATTCTACTGAGTGTTTTTTTCTTTAAAACAACCAAAGCCTAGCGACTAACAAATCACAACTTTAAATAACAAAATAAAAACCATAACTAGAACGTGTTTTAACGAGCCTGACAGGTAATTAAACGCACATACAACAGTAATTGAAAATAGTTTAAAGTTTCATGAGTTATTTGAACTGACTGCTGAATAAATTTAGAATATATCATTTAATATGCACATTAATATACAAAAACTATTTCACATAACCTAATTTTTAATCAGCCATTGCTTTCCCGCCAAAAATCAATGTGCCAACGACCTTTTTAATCAGATTGTTAAGGAAACTATTACGCCATTGGTCATCAAAATATAGCTCAGGAGTTTTTTATTTTTGTTTGATTAAAAATCGGTTAGCAACAACTTATCTCGCATACTTTTAATTTTAGTACAAATCAATCGAAACGATCGTATATAAGCTTAGTGAAATCAATCAACGAAATATCCGTAAGGAATTTAAACAGTGACGTCGGTGGATTTTTATTTTTTTTTAATTAGCTAATTTTAAAAATAGTATTCGATATAGGATACAAAAATCTTCGCCAGATGAAGAAAAAAAAACGGTTTTAGTAAGTTTTTCTGTTTAAGACATCTGTGCTAATTTTTCTCTCTAATATTCTATTTTTAGTTTTATTTATATTTATCCAAACTGACCGAATTATATTTCTAATGAAACTGCAAATTCGAATTGTATTGACTAGAAAAGTCGTTAAAAATTTTATTCGAAGGCATCAAACGAATGCATTAAAAGAAAACTACGGAGCTGTTTTATTTAAAAAGTGAAAAATATTAGATAATTTTTAATTGTTGACTAATAGCAGATAATAGAAACAATTGAAGGCTAATTAATTACCTATTATAAAAAAATTCGACAGCACTTTCTTTTGAATTTCTCTTATTTCAAGTGAATTTTCGACCTAATCAAATAAAACAGAGAGTTAAGTAATTGTTTATTAGAAATATTTTCGTTTGAAATAGTTTAAGGTTGTGGAATAAATATTTTGATATTGATTAGTGGTATTTATGCAATAATGAAATGTCAATTTAATTTATTGAATATTCTTATTCAATTGTTTTTACAAACTGCTTATTTTGGATTAAATTCTTTTCAAATTCTAAAAAAAAACTAAAAATATCATTGTAAAAATGATTAAATATTCTAATAGTGGAAAAAATAGTATATAAACCACGGTAGAGATTTTTTGAAAAATAAACTGGCGGCAAAACCTATAGAAAATAGTACACAAAAATAACAACTAAAAATATCCACTAAAAAATTCTAAAATCTCGGAAAAAAATCGACATATCTCTTAATAATGTTCATACGTTCTTTCATTTTACTTTGTCGAATGTTTTTTAAAGATCAGTAATTTTTTTCTAGATTGGTGTACCCCTCCTCTGATACCTTTCCCCTCCCCACTTTGACAAATTTGGTGAAAAAAAATCGTCACAAAAAAAAATTCCTAGAAATATTTAATATATGGGCAATTTTATGGAAAACATTTTTTTCTTTGATTATTTATAATTTATAATGAAGAAAAAATTCATTAATTTCCTTTATTACGAAAATTTACCTACTAGAAAAAATACTGGTTGTCCAAATATCTTAAATGGTACTTATTTGTCTACTTCCAGTAAGACAGTCCAGTACCATCTGTCTTTTATTATTTTTTCCATATCCTAGTAACTGGTTTTGCTGACTCAGATGAACTATTTTTTAATTTCTTTAAACTCAAAAAAATTCTAATGACCAAGTGTTCTCGTTATAATTTCTAACGACCTTCATAAAAAATAATAGTCCATGGTTATTATTTATTATATTTTTGGCATCATCTTGTATATTTTTGATATTTTTATTTATTGAATTTACAAACTTTCATAACAAGTGAAATTTTCTGTCATTTTTTTACTACAGAGTGAGCAATTAATTTTTGTAATAATTTACATATTCTTGGCATCATCCTGTACACTTTTTGATATTTTCACCATAATTTAATAAAGTTTATTATCTTTAGAAATGTTTATTAAGATTGAATTTGTTTGTCAATTTTTTTCTACAGAGTGTACAAAAACTAAAAATATTTTTTATCACAATTGACATATTCTTGGCATCATTCTGTACATTTTTTATTTTTTTGTCGTAATTTAATAAATTTTGTATATTTAGAAATTTTTATCGCGAATGAAATTTTCTGATATTTTTCTACAGGGTGTGCAAACTAAAGGGTATTTTTTTATTATAATTAACATATTCTTGGCATCATCCTGTATATTTTTGTTATTTTGTACAAATTTAATAAAGTTTATTGAATTTTGAATTTTTTATCAGGAGAAAAATTTTCTGTCAATTTTTTTCTACAGGGTGTACAAAAACTAAAAATATTTTTTAACATAATTGACATATTCTTGGCATCATCCTGTACATTTTTTATTTTTTTGTCGTAATTTAATAAATTTTGTATATTTAGAAATTTTTATCGCGAAAGAAATTTTCTGATATTTTTCTACAGGGTGTGCAAACTAAAGGGTATTTTTTTATTATAATTAACATATTCTTGGCATCATCCTGTATATTTTTGTTATTTTGTAGAAATTTAATAAATTTTATTGAGTTTAGAATGTTTTATCACGAGTAAAATTTTCTGTCAATTTTTTTCTACAGGGTGTACAAAAACTAAAAATATTTTTTATCATAATTGACATATTCTTGGCATCATCCTGTACATTTTGATATTTTCGTCGTGATTTGATAAATTTTTGTATATTGAGAAATTTTTCTGACATTTTTTTTTACAGTGTGTGCAAACTAAAGGGTTATTTTTTATCATAATTTACATACTACATCATCCTGTACATTTTTGTTATTTTGTAGAAATTTAATAAGGCTTATTAAATTTAGAAATTTTTATCAGCACTAAAATTTTTTGTCAATTTTTTTCTACAGGGTGTACAAAAACTACAAATATTTTTTATCATAATTCCCATTTCTTGGCATCATCCTGTATATTTTTGATATTTTCTTCATAATTTAATAAAGGTAATTGAATTTAGAATTTTTTATCACGAGTAAAATTTTTTGTCAATTTTTTTCTACAGGGTGTACAAAATCAAATATTTATTATCCTAATTGACATATTCTTGGCATCATCCTGTACATTTTTTATATTTTTGTCGTAATTTAATAAATATTGTATATTTAGAAATTTTTGTCAGGAGCGAAATTTTCTGAAATTTGTTTCTACAGGGTGTACGAACTAAAGGGTATTCTTTTATTATAATTAACATATTCTTGGCATCATCCTGAAAATTTTTGCTTTTTGTACAAATTTAATACAATTTATTGAATTTAGAATTTTTTATCATGAGTAAAATTTTCTGTCAATTTTTTTCTACAGGGTGTACAAAAACTAAAAATATTTTTGAACATAATTGGCATATTCTTGGCATCATCCTGTACATTTTGATACTTTTATCGTAATTTGATATATTTTTGTATATTGAGAAATTTTTATCCAGACTGAAATTTTCTATTATTTTTTTTCTACAGGGTGTGTAAACTCAAGGGTTATTTTGTATCATAATTTACATACAATTGGCATCATCCTGTACATTTTCGTTATTTTGTACAAATTTAATAAAGTTTATTGAATTTGGAATTTTTATCAAGAGTGAAATTTTCTGTCAATTCTATTTTCTACAGGGTGTAGAAACTAAAAGGTTATTTTTATCATAATTTACATATTCTTGATAACATCCTGTACATTTTTGTTATTTATGTCGGATTTTAGTAAAGTTTTTTGAATTTAGAATTCTTTAACAGGAGTCAATTTTTCCGTCAATTCTATTTTCTACAGGGTGTGACAACTAAAGTGTTATTTTTTATCATAATTTACATATTATTGCTATCATCCTGTACATAGTTCTCTTTTTTTTTCGGAATTTAATAAAGTTTTTTGAATTTAGAATTTTTTATAAGGAGTGAAATTTTTTGTCCATTCTATTTTTTACAGGGTGTGCCAACTGAAGTGTTATTGTTTATCATAATTTCCATATTCTTTCTATCATCCTGTACATTTTTGTTATTTTTGTTGGAATTTAATAAAGTTTATTGTATTTAGAACTTTTTATCAAGAGTGAAATTTTCTGTCAATTCTATTTTCTACAGGGTGTGCAAACTAAAGTGTTATTTTTTATCATAATTTACATATTTTTGGCATCATCCTGTATATTTTTGTAATTTTTGTTAGAATTTTATGAAGTTTTTTGAATTTATAATACTTTATCAGGAGTGAAATTTTCTGTCAATTACATTTTCTACAGGGTGTGCAAACTAAAGTGTGATTTTTTATCAAAATTTACATATTCTTGCTATCATCCTGTACGTTTTTTATTTCTGTGGGAATTTAATAAAGTTTTTTAAAATTAGAATTCTTTATCAGGACTGAAATTTTCGGTCAATTATATTTTCTACAGGGTTTGCAATCTGAAGGGTGATTTTTTATCATAATTTACATATTCATGCTATCATCCTGTACATTTTTGTCATTTCTGTCGGAATTTAATAAAGTTTATTAAATTTAGAAACTGTAATTATGGGTGAAATTTTTTGTAATTTTTTTTCTACAGGGTGTGCAAACTAATATATAATTTATAATATTCTTGGTATCATCCTGTACATATTTAATGTTTGTATTGCATTTTAATTAGGTTTATTGATTTTAGAATTTCTTATCAAGTGTGAAATTTTCTATCACTTTTTTCTACAGGGTGTGCGAACTATATAAAGGGTTACTTTTCATCATAATTCTTTGTATCATCCTGTACACTTTGAATATTTTATTGCATTTTAATTGGATTTATCGATTTTAGAATTTTTTATCAACTGTGAAATTTATTTTTTCTACAGGGTGTGCAAACTATATAAAGGTTTACTTTTAATCATAATTCTTTGTATCATCCTGTACACTTTGAATATTTTATTGCATTTTAATTGGATTTATTGATTTTAGAATTTTTTATCAACTGTGAAATTTATTTTTTCTACAGGGTGTGCAAACTATATAAAGGGTTACTTTTAATCATAATTCTTTGTATCATCCTGTACACTTTGAATATTTTATTGCATTTTAATTGGATTTATTGATTTTAGAATTTTTTATCAACTGTGAAATTTTCTATCACTTTTTTTTCTACAGGGTGTGCAAACTATATAAAGGGTTGGTTACTTTTCATCATAATTCGTTGTATCATCCTGTACACTTTGAATATTTTATTGCATTTTAATTGGATTTATCGATTTTAGAATTTTTTATCAACTGTGAAATTTATTTTTTCTACAGGGTGTGCAAACTATATAAAGGTTTACTTTTAATCATAATTCTTTGTATCATCCTGTACACTTTGAATATTTTATTGCATTTTAATTGGATTTATTGATTTTAGAATTTTTTATCAACTGTGAAATTTATTTTTTCTACAGGGTGTGCAAACTATATAAAGGGTTACTTTTAATCATAATTCTTTGTATCATCCTGTACACTTTGAATATTTTATTGCATTTTAATTGGATTTATTGATTTTAGAATTTTTTATCAACTGTGAAATTTATTTTTTCTACAGGGTGTGCAAACTATATAAAGGGTTACTTTTCATCATAATTCTTTGTATCATCCTGTACACTTTGAATATTTTATTGTATTTTAATTGGATTTATTGATTTTAGAATTTTTTATCAACTGTGAAATTTATTTTTTCTACAGGGTGTGCAAACTATATAA
Source organism: Neocrepidodera transversa (assembly GCA_963243735.1). Lineage (NCBI taxonomy): Eukaryota > Metazoa > Arthropoda > Insecta > Coleoptera > Chrysomelidae > Neocrepidodera > Neocrepidodera transversa. The sequence goes on from OY725344.1 coordinate 9,338,199, forward strand.
AGGGTTACTTTTCATCATAATTCTTTGTATCATCCTGTACACTTTGAATATTTTATTGCATTTTAATTGGATTTATTGATTTTAGAATTTTTTATCAACTGTAAAATTAATTTTTTCTACAGGGTGTGCAAACTATATAAAGGTTTACTTTTCATCATAATTCTTTGTATCATCCTGTACACTTTGAATATTTTATTGCATTTTAATTGGATTTATTGATTTTAGAATTTTTTATTAACTGTGAAATTTTCTATCACTTTTTTTTCTACAGGGTGTGCAAACTATATAAAGGGTTGGTTACTTTTCATCATAATTCGTTGTATCATCCTGTACACTTTGAATATTTTATTGCATTTTAATTGGATTTATCGATTTTAGAATTTTTTATCAACTGTGAAATTTATTTTTTCTACAGGGTGTGCAAACTATATAAAGGTTTACTTTTAATCATAATTCTTTGTATCATCCTGTACACTTTGAATATTTTATTGCATTTTAATTGGATTTATTGATTTTAGAATTTTTTATCAACTGTGAAATTTATTTTTTCTACAGGGTGTGCAAACTATATAAAGGGTTACTTTTAATCATAATTCTTTGTATCATCCTGTACACTTTGAATATTTTATTGCATTTTAATTGGATTTATTGATTTTAGAATTTTTTATCAACTGTGAAATTTATTTTTTCTACAGGGTGTGCAAACTATATAAAGGGTTACTTTTCATCATAATTCTTTGTATCATCCTGTACACTTTGAATATTTTATTGTATTTTAATTGGATTTATTGATTTTAGAATTTTTTATCAACTGTGAAATTTATTTTTTCTACAGGGTGTGCAAACTATATAAAGGGTTACTTTTCATCATAATTCTTTGTATCATCCTGTACACTTTGAATATTTTATTGCATTTTAATTGGATTTATTGATTTTAGAATTTTTTATCAACTGTAAAATTAATTTTTTCTACAGGGTGTGCAAACTATATAAAGGTTTACTTTTCATCATAATTCTTTGTATCATCCTGTACACTTTGAATATTTTATTGCATTTTAATTGGATTTATTGATTTTAGAATTTTTTATTAACTGTGAAATTTTCTATCACTTTTTTTTCTACAGGGTGTGCAAACTATATAAAGGGTTGGTTACTTTTCATCATAATTCGTTGTATCATCCTGTACACTTTGAATATTTTATTGCATTTTAATTGGATTTATCGATTTTAGAATTTTTTATCAACTGTGAAATTTATTTTTTCTACAGGGTGTGCAAACTATATAAAGGTTTACTTTTAATCATAATTCTTTGTATCATCCTGTACACTTTGAATATTTTATTGCATTTTAATTGGATTTATTGATTTTAGAATTTTTTATCAACTGTGAAATTTATTTATTCTACAGGGTGTGCAAACTATATAAAGGGTTACTTTTCATCATAATTCTTTGTATCATCCTGTACATTTTTAATATTTTTCTTGAAATTTAATAAAGTTTAGTGAATTTAAAAAGTTTTGTTAGGACTACAATTTTTGAAAAAAATAATTATACAGGGTGTGCAAAATTATGAATATTTTGTTTAAAATAAGTGATCGCTAGGAATTTTTTTTTTACTTATTTTTTTTATTTATTTTTTACTTGGTTATGCCAACCGGTAACGATATTTTGGATGATTTTTGCTAAAAAATACTTTTAACCAATTTCTAAAACAGTGGTGTACAATAGACAGAAAATTATACAGTACAGTAGAAAATATATTTAGACTAAAACGTAATATGTCAAAGTTAAATTAGTCTGTTTATTTAGCGACGTCGTTTATGGTTTTTGGCAAAGTTAAACAGTCAGATGGTAGTAGTAAAATTCTTGGGATTCTACGACATCGTGACTACAGGGTTCACCATATTAAACAACACGTGAGAACGCAACACTAATCACATCCAAAATAATTTTAAAAAATCAGTTAAAAATTAATTTTTGTAAATAAAAAAATTATTATTATTTTTAAGATTTAAGATTTATTAAAACTGAAATATCTTATTACCTTGTTTACAGTCTATTATAAAACATGTTTATAAGTTTATTAATATGTTTTTCAAGCGTTCAACATCCTTGTTTACAGACTTATTACAATCCACTAATTTTTTTTATAACTGGTGGCACACTCTAGCGAAAACCGCACGCAAACTTAATACCCGATTTATAGAAATTTGTTATAGTCGTGGTTCCCAAGCGGCGATAGACTGAACTAAAAATCCAAAAATAGCCTTTTTGTAAACCTAAATAAACAGAGGCTTGGCTCGAATCGCGACTATTTTTGTTAAATTTCGATTAATTTTAGTTTCACAAAGAGTGATTACGTCAGTCTCGGCTCAGGGACTAATATTTTTATTTTCATAAAAAATTAACAAAAATCTGCCGTTTTTAGAAAACCCCAATTTTAACATTTTACATAAGCTAAATCTCTCAAAAATATATAAATTTGAGAACTTCAACATGTAAAAATATTTGAGAAATCCTCAAAAAATTAAGATAGTAAACTTTTAAAAAAGTCTTAAAATGTTTCAAGTAATTCCAACAATTTTGTGAAATCTCAAATCAAAATAATTAAATTTATTAAAATTATTGAGGAATTTTAAAAATTAACGGGACCTTAACAAAATTTAAAAAAAAAACCTTGAAATATTTCAAGAAATTTCAAAAAGTTTGAGAAATCTAGAAAAAAATCGTTAAAAATTTAAAAATTTTGGGGAATTTTGAAACTTTTAAAAAAATTGACAAAATATTTGAAAATCCTTAAAAGAAACCTTGAAATCTCTTAGACATTCAAAAATTTAGAGAAATCTCATAATGAAATCCTGAAACTTATTTAAATTTTTGAGAAATTTTGAAACTTTCAAATACAAAAATTGTCGAGACCTTAACTTTTAAAAAACCTTCGAAATGTCCCAAGAAATTTCAAAAAGTTTGATAAATCCTAAAAAAAATCCTGAAAAATTTAAAAAATTTTGAGAAATTTTGAAACTTTGAAAAAAATTAACAAAATATCTCAAAATCATTAAAAAAACCTTAAAGACATTTTAAAAATTTAGAGAAATCTTAAAATGAAATCCTTAAACTTATTTCAATTTTTGACAAATTTTGAAACTTACAAATACAAAAATTGTCGAGAACTTATCTTTTAAAAAAACCTCGAAATGTCTCAAGAAATTTCAAAAAGTTTGATAAATCCTAAAAAAAATTCCTAAAAATATTAAAATTTTTGATAAATTTTGAAACTAAAATAAAAAGTTGATGAAATATCTCAAAATTCTTAAAAAAAATCCTTAAAAAATAATGATTTCATCAAAATTCAAACAATTAATCCAAATATCTCAGAAATTGTTTATGAAAAACATAGTATTTCAAAAATATCCAGAAATTAAAAAAAAACTTCTTACTTGACGAAATATTTCAATAATTATATATAAGACAATTTGGAAATATCTCAAAGAAACTTAAAAATTTTAAAAATATTAAAATCTCAAAAATGTGTAATTAAAATCCTTTAAAATAATTTGAAATCTCGATATATCTCAAAACTTGTAGAAAAACTAAAAAATTAATGAAGTATCTCAAAAATTGACGAAATATTTCAATATCATTAAAGAAAATTTCAAAATATCTCAAAGTTTCAAAAAATCTTAAAAACCTGGAAATATCAAAAATTTCGAAAGATCGCAAAAAATTTAGAGAAATCTTAATAAAAATCCTTATTTAAATTTTTCAGAAATGTTGAAACTTACAAATACAAAAATTGACGAGATCTTAAAAACTTGAAAAAAACCTTGTAATGTCTCTAGAAATTCCAAAACGTTTGGGAAATCCAAAAAAATCATTAAAAATATTGAAATTTTTGAGAAATTTTGAACATTTAAAAAATTAAAGAAATATCTCGAAATCCTTGAAAAAATCTTAATCTTAAATTTCAAAAATTTAGAGAAATCTTAAAGAATTAAAAATGATTCAAACTACTTATCCAAATAGCTCACAAATTTTTCAAGAAAAACATTAATATCTCAAGAAAATCTCGAGATATCTCAAAAGAACTTAAAAATATTAAAAAACTCAAAATATTTAATTAAAATTTTTTACTATACTCTAAAATTTCAATATACCTATCTCAAAAATTTAAAAAAATGTATAAAAACTAAAAAATTAATGAAGTATCTCAAAAACTGACGAAATATTTCAATATAATCAATAAAAAAAATTCGAAATATCTCAAAAGTTTCAAAAAATCTTAAAAAATTCGAAATATCTTCTAATATCTGAAAAAAAATATAAAAATAAATTGATTATATACCTGAAAAACCTCAAAAATTTCGAAACATCGCAAAATGTCGAAGATAAAAATGAATAGGAATATCTCAAAATAAAATGCTTAAAATTTTTGAGAAATTTTGAAACTTACAAGTACAAAAAATGACGAGACCTTAAAAGACTTTAAAAAAATGTCTCACAAAGTTTTGAGAAATCCCAAAAAAATCCTTAAAAATATTAAAATTTTTGACAAATTTTAAAACTTTTAAAAAATTTGACGAAATATCTCAAAATCCGAAATCGAACGAAATCGAAAGAAACTGAACGAAATCGAACGAAATCGAACGAAAATTTTAATATAATCAATAAAAAAAATCAAAATATCTCAAAAGTTTCTAAAAATCGAAATATCTAAAAATATTGTAAAAATAAATAGATGATATATCTGAAAACCTCAAAAATTTCAAAACTTCCCAAATGGCAAGGATAAAAATGAATCGGAATATCTCAAAATAAAATGCTTAAAATTTTTTAGAAATTTTGAAACTTACAAATACAAAAATTGACGAAATTCAAAAAAAAACTCTCAAGAAATTTCAAAAAGTTTGAGAAATCCCAAAAAAAATTTGACGACATATCTCAAAATCCTTAAAAAATCCTTGAAACATTTAAAAAATTTAAGGAAATTTTGAAGAATTAAAAAAAATCAAACTATTTCTCCAAAGATCTCAGAAACTTTTTAAGAAAAACATTAATATTTCAAAAATATCCAGAATTTAAAAAAAAATACCTATTTGACGAAATATTTTAATAATCATATAAAAAAATCTTGAAAAGGACTTAAAAAATTCAAAAAGTAATAAAACAACTCAAAAATATGGAATTAAAATCGTTTTAGATACTTTAAAATTTCGGTATATCTCAAAAATTTTAAAAATTGTAGAAAAACTAAAAAAATAATGAAGTATCTCTAAATTTGACAAAATATTTCAATGTAATCATTAAGGAAAATTTCAAAATATCTCAAAAGTTTCAAAAATCTTAAAAACCTCGAAATATCTGAAAATATTTGAAAATAATGTAAAAATAAATAGATGATATATCTGAAAAACTTCGAAAACTTAAAAAAAAACCTTGAAAACCTCGTAAAAAATAGAATAAAAAAAATTGTTTATTTTTTTCTAATCTAAAATTATTAAAAACAATTTTTATTGGGAGGACTAGAAAAAAATAAGAAATTACTCGTTATTTTTAAATGAAAAATAATGCGATCTAAAGAAAAAAATAAGAAATTATTTAATTTTTCAAAAAGGAAATTTGTTAATTTTTAGGAAAATCTAAAATTACTGAAAAATCTTGTTAAACTTTTTTAAATATATAGTCCGGGAAATTATGTAATTATTTGAAAAATAATATTTTTTCAAACACAAGAAAATCGGGAAAAAAGAAATTATTTAATGTGTCAAAAAATAAGTCAAGAGGAAATTTGCTTATTTTTTGGAAAAACTCCAAAACTACTGGAACAAAACACAATAAAAATTCAAAAAAATACATAAAAAAAAACTTAAATTTTCATAAATACAGTATGGGAAAATTCGTATACTTGTTATCAATAAACTCTTAACCATTACCAAAAATATTACATAAATCTTACCTTTATGATGAAGCTCGTATCTTCAGTTTTCTTCTGTCACTTCACTTTATTTTAACTGAAAAAAAAGAGAAAACGTGTTACTAATAAATAAGTGGGTCTAAATAATCATAATTTTTTAAAACTTGAGATAGGAATATTTACTCATATTATTTAAAAAAATCTTACCAAGAAAAACAAACCGAAAAAAAAATAATTCCTATACATTCATAAAATTTAACAGGCCTATTGAAAACTTTTCTTTTTAATTGAACCCGGAAATAATTAGCATCCTGTATAATAAAATATAGAAGGTAATACAAAAATAAAAGATTATAATATAAATTTGAATCATCCTGTAAAACAGTTTTTAATTACTGTAGAGAAAATTCAAAGTTTATAAAACAATTTTAAATTGATTTTTCTAACATACCTTTAATAATTTACAAATTTCAAAATCACTAAACATAATTTTTATATCAATTTTGTAAAAGTTTATTCACCGCTTTAACTAACACTATTACTGGAATTGTTCAAACTTGTTAAAATATTTCATAGTCAACTATTTTTTTTTGCAAATTTCATCGCGGCGTCGCATCGGTGGAGGTGGAAGTTATCTTTGTGTGTAAGATTTTATTGTTTTTAAGTAAAAAATTATGATTTAAAAAAATATTTACAGCGCAGAATTAATTTATTTTGAAATTCAAGTGTTTTGATTAATTTTTACTTTTACGCAATATACGAATTACAAATTTTAATAAAATTCATGGAAATACGTCATTTTTTTCCGTAAGAGTTAGTTAAAAAAGCGGCTGTGTCACCCCAGAACTTTTCCGGCTCGGCCATAGAGAATAGGATTATTTTAATTACAAAAGATTAAGCGTTCCATTAATTTATAAAACAAATTTTAAATAGCAATCGGACGGTGAATATTTAAATGTTGATAATAACATAAGGGGGCGCATGCGCACATTATATAGCACACAAATACAATTAGGATCTCCTAAAATTATAGGGTGAAAACTATTGGGAATTCTGGAAAAAGGTTGATACAAAAGTTGTAGGGAATTTTATGCTCTACAACTGTGCACTAGAACATTTTGCACTAGCGCATTGTTTGCCTTCAAAATAAAAAAATTAAAAAAGCCTAAATGTGTATATTTTTCGCCCTCTAGCGGCGAAATTATGGAAAATGCGAAAAAAAGTTAAATATAAAAGTTAAAGGAAATTTGGTTCTCTACAACTTTGCACTAGATAATTTTGCACTAAAGTGCATTGTTTGTCCTTAAAATTTAAAAAAAGGCAAAAAATCTTTCATGTTTATTCAATGTCGGTCTTGAGGACCTTCTGCTCTACCAATTTACACCAAAAACTAATGGTCGCATTCGAGGTACACGCCGACTCTTCATACCAAATTTCAGCTTTATTGGTCAAACGGTTCGGCAGTTATCGTTCAAGATTACACACAGACACACAGACAGACCATACGCTGGAAATTGTTTCAATCTTCTTGGGGGACCTCAAAATGGATATTTTCATCGATATCTCGAATTTTTTTTGCTCGTTCACTATACTTTCCCTTTGATGGAACCGGGAAAGTAAATTTTAAAATAATTTCATAAATTTTGAAACTTTTAAAAAAATTGACGAAATATCTTAAAATCCCTAAAAATAAACATTAAAAAAATTTAGAGAAATCTTGAAAAATTCAAAATAGATATCTCAGAAAACGTTTAAGAAGAAAATATCCAAAGATGTTAAAATAGTATCTACTTGATGAAATATTTCAATAATGATGTAAGAAAATCTCGAAATAACTCAAAAAAACTTAAAATTTTTAAAAAAAATATTAAACAACTCAAAATCCTTTGAGATACTTTAAAATTTCGATATATCTCAAAAATATAATGAATTCTAGAAAAACTAAAAAATTAATGAAGTATCTCAAAATTTGACGTGAATATTTCAATATAATCATTAAATAAAATTCCAAAATATCTCAAAGTTTGACAAAATCCTAAAAACATGGCAATATCTAAAAGTATGTAAAAATAAATTTAGAGAAATCTTAAAATAAAATCCTTAAAGTTATTTAAGTTTTTGAGAATTTTGAACTTACAAATACAAAATTGATGAGATTTTAAAAACTTTTAAAAACCTTTGAAATGTCTCAAGAAATTTCAAAAAGTTTGAAAAATCCCAAAAAAAACATTAAAAATATTATAATTTTTGAGAAGTTTTAAAAAAATTGACGAAATATCTCAAAATCCTTAAAAAAACCTTAAAATATTTCAAAAATTTAAAGAAATATTAAAGAATTAAAAATAATTCAAACTATTTAACCAAATATCTCAAAAACTTTTTAAGAAAAACATTAATATATTAAAAAAAAAGTACTTGATAAAATATTTTAATAATCATGTAAGAGAATCTCGAAATATCTCAAAGAACTTAAAAATTTTAAAAGTATTAAAAAATATGTAATTAAAGTCGTTTGAGATACTTCAAAATCTCGATATATCTCAAAAATTTAAATAATTGCAGAAAAACTAAAAAATTAATGAAGTATCTCTTAAATTGACCAAATATTTCAATATAATCATTGAAAAAAATTCAAAATATCTTAATAATTTAAAAAAAAAATATTATAAAAAATTCGAAATATCTTCAAGTGTCTAAAAATAATATAAAAATAAATTGGTTATGTACCTGAAAAACCTCAAAAATTTCGAAAGATCGCAAAATTTCGAGAATAGAAATGAATAGGAATATCTCAAAATAAAATTCTTATACTAATTTAAATTTTTGAGAAATTTTAAAACTTATAAATACAAAAATTGACGAGATCTTAAAAACTGTTAAAAACGTTGAACTGTCTCAAGAAATCCCAAAATAACCGTTAAAAATATTGAAATTTTTGAAACTTTTAAAAAAATAGACGAAATATCTCAAAAAAATTAGAGAAATCTTAAAGAATTAAAAATAATTCAAACTATTTATTCAAATATCTCAGAAACTGCTTAAGAAAAAAATTGGTATCTCAAAAATATCCATAAATTTAAAAAAAGTACCTACTTGACGAAATATTTCAATAATCATGAAGAAAATCTCGAAAATATCTCAAAAGAAATTAAAAATTTAAAAAAATATTTAAAAATTAAAGGATTGTAGAAAAACTAAAAAGTTAATGACAAAATATTTCAATAGAATCATTAAAAAAATTCAAAATATCTCAAAAGTTTCAAAAAATCGTGAAAACCTCAAAATATGTCGAAATATCCAAAAATAAATTAATGATGTACCTAAAAATCCTCAAAAATTTCGAAAGATCGCAAAATTTCCAGGAAAAAAATCATTATTAGAAGTAATTTTTCCTTTATGAATTCAAAAGTTAAAATACCATAAAAAATGGATACAAAATGGCCTCCAAAACTTACAAATCTGTAATATTGGTTGCATACACAAATTTACAAAAATAGAAAATAAATAGAAATTATTAAGTAAAAGTGAAAAAGTAGTAAAGTCAAGAATATGAAATAAAATAAATTATAAAGAATATTTAATAAAAACTATGTATTAAATTATTCTAAATACGTCTCTGGTTCCTAATTAAAGTTAAAAATTAAATTAAGTTTAAAGCTACCGAACAACTCGCGTTATAAAATTGTGCGATCTATTTTAGTACCCGTGGATAATAGGTTGGTGGAAATGACCTGAAAACCTAAAAAAAAAAATATATTTCAAAATCGTTTTGACCTCAAACTAGATCGCAGGTAAGAAAAATATATATTTTTCACTAATTTTTTTTTGATAATTCAGGAATCTGTGCTTTTAATTTAGAATTAGAGTTTTCGTAATTTCCCGATAGAGTGAGTAAGTATCTGTATTTTATGCGGTAGTTTATTTTTAAATTTGAGTTTACTGAAAATCCCCCACTTATACTAATCGACAATTTTATATAGTATTTTACAGATTGTCACATAAAAAAATACAGTACATTTAAGAAAAAATATGTTATCAACTGTCGTACCCCTTAAATAGGCTCTACAGTAACACTTAAGAATTATTTAATTTAATTTAAGTAAAAACACATCTAGATACTTAATAAATTATTTATTATATGAATACTAAAAATTTGTTAAGTCAAAGGCAAGTTTTTTATAAATTTCAGACTTCACTATTTTACGCACTTGCGCAGCATTCGCTTTGATTGAATTATTACAAACACCGGCATTTTTCCGCGTTGCCGACGCGTACACTGCAACAGAATGCATTACGAGCAATTTTTGAAAATTTAAATAATTTGATTTAGTTTTAATGCATTCTCTATTTACGTGAAGATGGCGCTACATTCGAAGTTATTTATATATTTTACTTTTTATTACAAAATGAATAAATACGTGACTTCGACCCTAACTCCCTCTGGCAGTGATTTATAATATTGAGAAAACTGTAACCTTAATTCAGATAATTGACGACTGGCGCCATCTTTGGCATGTTTCTTCAACTGATCTACCTTAAGTCGTCACTTATTTTATTTTTTTTTAATTATAGGGCGAATATAGGTTTAAAAAAATTACTGGTTAAATATTTATTGGTCACGTTTCTAATGGAGTATTTACCTAAATCCATGCAAGCACCTCACTGATGATATTGAATCATCACGTATCGGTTACAGTAAAAGTAAATTCTTCCGATGTCCGCTCAAATTCTCAGCACGACATTAACCACTGATCTATTTTAGGCCTATTGTACCCCAGATTAGACCAGTAATCTGGTCTAGAATAGTACTGATGTTAGCTTTCGCAATATCTGGGTTCAGGATACTGTATCCCAAAGTACCATTCCCTTTTTCTGTTCAGGTGCAATGGCATAATATATGTAGAGGAGTTTTGTCCTTTTCCTCACATTTCCTGCATAGAGAATCTTCCGATACCCCTATGATATTCAGGTGTCTTCTAAGCCCACAGTGCTCTTTTAGGACATCTAGTACAGTTTTAAGCTCAAGTATATTTACTCATAACAGCAAATTGTCTTTGCTCTTGGGTGGAACTTCTAGAAGTGCTTTGGACTGTCTTAGTCCTATCCAATATTCCCTGTGTTTGTCCTTTAATTGTTTCTCCACCATACACTTTACATGTTAGTAGGAATTACCATATGTGGTTCCTTTACCAGCCAGATGATCTGCCTCTACATTTCCTTCTATGGCCTTATGTCCAGGCACCAATTCAAGAGTTACCTTGTTATGTTCTGCAAGAGCATTTGGGGTTTTTATGATAGTCTAACAATAGTTTGGACTGTATTTCCACCCTTTTCATGTGATTAAGTTTAGTCTTTAATAAAGCTGTAGATGGCGGCATCTGGATTATTTGCAAGAGTTTAATATCTCTGTAACGTTTTTTGCGTCGTCGAACGGCCTTATAGCGCCTTGGTCCAGGTTTGGGATTACCTAGTGTGAAAGCGACAGTGAAGATGAAATGATCCGTGTTCCAATGGTTTGGCAGTTAGAAGGGCGGTCTTTACTTGCCCTACTAGGTTAAGTACAAGGGTATATACTGCTGGTATCAAAATAAATAAAAAGTACAAAATAACTGTCTATTAAATTCCAATTCCTAGGAAGAAGAAAATGATGTGATTGTACAACACCGTTCTTTTCTCGGTGGCGGTAAAAGCATATCTTCCTAGATGAAGTGATGGTGGAATTAACGGTTCGGGTACAACTGAACTTGGCTTCCAGTGTTGGCAAAGACCATCTGTTCGATTGGACTGAAAGAGTAACATTTTGAGGACTAAATAGCTTATCTGAGGGCTAGATTCACACAAATAAATGTTTTGAATAAATAAAAACGAAAAATTTTTTTATATGTAACACTTCGCAATTCTTCTTTTTTTAATGAATAAATAGTTTACCTATATAGTGCACAGTGGTTGTTTTACATATATGTAATACTCCTATATCGCCAACGTCCTATCTTTGCCTGTAGAAACAAAGCGTTCCGACAGAAGGAGATGCAAGATCGGAATTGGGTGCCAACGCGCATGCCCAAAATTACATTCGTGTCCCGTGGTGAAAAAGGAACGTAGAGAAAAGGAAAGTTAAGCAAACGTATTCGATTTTACAGCTGTGACGCCTATGCCTATCCGAGACTGCGTGAGAGAGAAACGATCGTCTACACTCTACTATCGGCGACACCCTTCTCTCTCAAGCTGGCGATATAGGAGTACTACATATATGTTATTTTATGTCATTTTCCTTGACAGGTGACATGTTTATATTGACAAATATCAACAAATTAACTCAAATCTTCTTTTTCTTTTTAAGACTATTACTCTGAACATCATGATTTGATCCATAATTGTTTTTTTCCCAAAAGTGACAAGTAGATAAATATTCGAAATGTCATGTCAGATCAAGACGACAAAAGAAAAGAAGATTAAATGGGCTAGATCTAGTCCCATCGGACTAAAATGTCCATTACTGTTGGCTTCAGCTCGACCAATCTCTAAAGGTCGCTGAACCGGTACTGTTCTGGTCACCAGTGTTGCCGATGTTGAGGAGATAGATAGCGCATTGCGGCCAACATAAAAGCGCAATATCGGACTAAAAAGCGCAAAATAAGTCAAATGTCAATTAATACCACTCATATTTGCGCTTGCGTATTATCTGATTTTTTATTCGTTGTGAACAAAATGCACAAAATTCATATTACTGCCTGGTCGATAATGCCGGTGTTTCTTCTTCTGTTCATTTTTGGTTTTCTGAAATCAAAATTTCAAAATTATGATTTGAGGAATGTTTGACGTTTGAGATTATCTAGAAAAGGCGCACAAAAATACAAATTACCGCAATGGCGCAAAACACAGTTAGAAAGCGGAATTATTGTAATTTGCACTCTGCGACTTTCCCTGGTTTTAATTATTTTGGACTCGTCGAAGTTGGAGTATTTGTTATTGCGTTATTGGCAGTGTTGCCACTATCAACTATATTTTAATAAAGCTTCTTTGATTTAAGGCGAAAAAATATAATAATAGGCATGAGGAAAGCATAAATATATATTATAAAATTTTATGTAATTATTCCGAAATTATTCTAAATATCCTCCAGCTCTAACAATATTACAAAAGAATCACAATTCTCCTGAAATTATCTGTAACTCGGATAATTATCCCACGTTTGGCAACTATGCTTTTCTGGTGGCCAGTAAAAAAGCTCGAATTGAATATGTAGATGAAAGTGCCGAGACCGGAGTGAAAATACTGTATATAATCATTTTACTGTGCTCTGGTTGTCGGCTCTAGCTCCTACTCGAACTGGGACTGCCACTGGAACTCAGACTGCCACTGCAACTGACTAAATAGATTCCGGCCACCGTATACCATAAGATATGCGAAAGCCGTACGCGAGTGACTACATATTTCGGCGGGGGTTACAACTGACCTTATATTCACAGGAATGTTGTCTTTACCATAATTTTAAGTTTATTCTAGTCCAGTGCCGTGCGCGATATAATTAATATATTTTAATTATCACGGTAATTAAGTAACTTCGTTACATGGCTATTTTGTATTATTTATAACTCCAATACTTTTGTTATTATGTTTTTAAATTATATTTGTAATGCTTGCTCAAAGTTTGGAAATTCAGGATCATTTAGACTATTTCTTATAATTAAGAAATATTTCTTACAGAGAGGTGATAAAAAATTGAATAATGGAATTACAAATAAAAAAATCATATTATCACTTTAATGTATAAAATAATTAAATATTTTAAAACCTATTAAAAGAGGAGGAAACCGGGAAAAATAAGTTTCTAGAATGGGAAAAGTAATTAAATCATAATTAATAATTGTTGGACTGCTTATCATGTGAAAATGGTCTATAAAATAATTAATCATAAATGAAAACCACAAAATCATGTACCACAATAACATTTATTGAAAATTTATTTTTTCTTAAAGGCAACTAGTTTCGGTTAAATAACCATCTTCAGGCCAAGAGATTAACAGGAATTAAATGTTAAATAAAAATTAGCGTATTATAACAGGGTGTGCTGCTACTAAGTAAAGGAGGAGGTAGGATAATAATGAGGGAAAGGGTACATGAAAAAGTAAAAATTTTTTTGGAGGTTTTCCTTCCGGAAACCCTCCTTCTTTACCTCTGTTCCAGTTTTTTCTGAACGCCCTAAAAGGCGTCCCATCGTGACTAAGTTCACAACCCCCTTTACTACTCAATTTTTATTTTAATTACGTTTTACTTTAATTAGTGTTTTTACCCACCTGGGTTAAATTTTTTACTTTTTCATGTACCCCCTTTCCCTCATTATTATCCTACCTCCTCCTTTACTTAGTAGCTGCACACCCTGTTATAATATGCTAATTTTTATTTAACATTTAATTCCTGTTAATCTCTTGGCCTGAAGATGGTTATTTAAACGAAACTTGTTGCCTTCAAGAACAAAAAAATTTTTAATATTGAAATATTATTTGATTTATAAAATAATTATCTGGACCAGGAAATATTATATTTTTTAACTTATTTAAATTATTAATTTATGGTAAGTCTTGATCATTTTTTTTTCTATTTTTATTTATATTTTTTACGGTTATGTTAAAATCTATTTCAGAAAGGAAATAATTCCAGATGGGTTGCCCATTGGGGAAGGTGTGTCTTTTTAGGTCATAATTAAGGTACAAAAAGCCCACATGTATTCTAAGAAAAGTACAGTGCAAAAAATCTTTTTTCGTCAATAAGTCAAAAAGGATCACTTTTAGGGGAAAAAGTAAAGATGCAAAAGTTGTACAGAATTTAATTGTACACAATAAAGATCGTTACAAAATTTTTGTGTTAGTACTTATAGTCGAAGTAGATTTTTTTTAAGCAAGGGCCAATTTTTGAAAAATGAGAAAGTCTTGTGCGTTTCAAGCATTTTTCGGTGACTAAAAAACGGCGCATGGGATCGGTAAATAATTTAAAAGAAAGTTGTAGACAATTTAATTATAAACAACTTCTTTTTCTTAACTTTTTTGTACAATCAATATTGGCAGAGATATGAATTTTTTTAACGTTTATTATCATTTGTCGAATATACTTTATTCATAATAAAATCACTAATAACTCAAAATTTAAAGCTCTAACAGAAATTGTACGTCTTATAATAATGAGAGACAATTAAATTAAAAAAATTTTGGCATATGTAAACTTATTTTCTAAATATGTCTGAAGTGCGTTAATGCTAAAAAACCAAAAAATTGCCACATTTTCGGGTATTTTGGAAAAAAAGTTACTAATAGTGAGTTGTACGTCAAATATTACCTATACATTTTTTGAAAAGAATTAAATTACCTTTAAATCCTTTATTTATTTGTCCACCTATGTTGTTTTGTTCTTGAGATACAACTGTTTAAAATTTATTTTTGAAATTTAATTTGGAGCACTAATGATGTATTGTAGAAATATGTACAAAACAATTTTTAAAAAATTTAATTTCACTAATTTCCAATACAAAATTAATGTAATCATATAAGTTGGTATGTGGAAGTGGCAAGTTATTAAAAACCACCCTAGAAAAGTGTATTTGAAGAAATGATAGAGAAGTCATCCTTTTACTCATATTTTTGCTGACATCTTTTTATTTACTGATTTTAGGAAAAAAATCCATCAGATCAAAATTAAAGGTAATAAAATTTACTACAAAAGCAGTACATTGGCATTCAATTATTAATAAGCAGTATTGTGCTATAAATAATTTTAAATTTTCGGCAACATTAGATTTTTAGTTGTTTTCAATGTTAAAAATAATGTACTTAACAATTTTTGATATTTTTTTCAAGTATATCCAATGATTCTGTATACATTTAGGTATCGGTATATACGAAACCATATATTTATATATTTTTCTACCAAATAAATTACAATGGCAATTATAACAATATGAATAATATTTTATACAAATTATCTACATAATTTATAAAACGGGATCTGGAATTATTTCCTTTACTATAGAAAATATTTGACTGGGCTAATAACTGATTTGTAAAATTCTTAGATTTTATTATTAAGTAAAAATGAGGCTACAAATTAATTTTTATTTAGCGTTGTAAATCTGGATTTAAAAAATAATTATTTGGCAAGTATAAAAAACCAATTTATGAGACGTACCGTATAGACAACCACTCTAGATTACGAGCAGGTGTTGCTAAAAATAACTTTTTGCTTTATTTGTTTTCCATGGTCTTTTATTTGATATTCATCCAATTTTTAATAATACTATTTAACTAATTTTAATTCTTTTAATTTTGTACACGAACCCACTTAAGATAATTCTATAGAGATAACTGAAATTTCATTAAATTAACACAATAGGAACAACGGCCTTTATGATGTTAATACAACCCTTCTTCTATTAAATTTAATAGCAAAACTTATCTCCAGTAACCAACCCAACGGATTAATATTTTCTGTGTAACCCTCGTATATGCATAGACCCGGTAAAGGGCAAACTTTCAAGAAAAAATCGTCTGTGTTTAAATATATTCGCGACTGTGGAGTGTTTTTCTAAAAATAACCGATGTGTTGCATTAATAAAGCAGCGGTTAAAAACCATGTCACTGGCAAAATTCCACATCTATACGATTTTTATTACACCTTTAAAATGCATCTATAAAACTTTGGAATTCATATTAAAATGAATTACAATTTTTAGTTAAATATTACTTTATGATTTTACGCAAATCTATATTAGCTCAGGATACCTACGCCTATGTTTTATATATTTGATTTGTTTGTTAAAAACATATAAATAATACAGTCCGCTATAAAAAACTAATAAGTAAATAAAATTTTAAAAGGACCCAAGAAAAAATATTCGGAGTAGATAACAGTGTTCCGAAATAACATATAGGGAATTCAACGTGTTAGACAGAGAGGCATAGGAAATTCACCGTGTCAGATAGAGTCGGCCCGTTTAAAGAAGAACCCATTACGTCACAATGCTTACTAACAAAATTTTAAATTTTAGTGTGATCAGTTGACATTAATAAATAATATACTTTTTAATACAGGTTTTAATTTTTCTCTAAAACGTATACGCCACTGGTTGCTGGATTCACCTATTTTCCTACCAAGAATAGAGGTGTTGTCGATGCGTTAAGTGTGACATAATGGGTTCTTCTCTAAATGGGCCGACTCTACGTCTGCTCTAGTCTTTGTCTTCTAGCACATCAATACCACAGTACATATATTCTATCAGTATGGCGACTCTTAGGCGACCCGTTTGATCTTTTTAGGCACAAAAATTTAACCTTGACGCCATTTTGCCCGTACTACTTTTCAGGGTTGTCACATGTAGCACAATTGTACCAAAAGTGGCACCAGCGCACTCACTATTGAAAAAGAGACAAAACGAGCACTATTTAGTTCTATAACGTTTTGTTTTGTTATTGGATATATTTATTTATCTGAGTATGTCCAGGAAATAATGTATTTAAAACAAAAACTCTACAATTTGAAAAATTAAGCGCGACTGAAGTGGCACCATCTATAGGTCGAACATAAAATGCAATTTACTACAGTCAAATCTAATTGACTAAATAAACCACGCCATCTTTTATTCTATGAATAAATAAAAATAAAGTAGTAATTTCAACAAATTGTAAATAAATAATCACTGGATATAGCAATGGCGAAAATAAAATAACTATAAACTATAACCTATATATTATATATGAAAATAACACAAATACACAACAGCTGACTGTCAAGTGTCAACTAAAATCATGTGACTGTGGTCGGTCACACCATTGAAGAGAATATGATTAGTACAGAGAAAATGGCGACGATTCCTGCGCGAAGAGAAAACGCGAACTTTGGCGCCAACCGAGAGTCGCTTTACTAGGTTGTACTATGATCTAAGGTACGTTGAATCGGGTCTTCAGCAGTTATACTCTTCTACTCTATCAGATACGTCTGCATCTGCGTCTCTTTCTGACACGCTGAATTTCCCATAAATCTCTCTCTAACACGTTGAATTCCCCATATGTTAGGTCGGAACCCTGTAGACTATCTACTATCTGGTATGCGAATTTAACTAACCTAAAAATACTAAACAAGCAGACAGTGCATTTATAAAAATATTTAAAGAGTAACAGAACACACTTATTAATTATAGAGGGAGTTAAACGTGATTGATTACATTTTGGTTAAGTGATAAATCTTCCAAACATGAGATGAATCACGGTTAATAATCACAGTAATAATAACACACTTGAGAGTACGTATACTGACTTTTCTTTCTATAATTTATAAAAATGGTAGAAATCTGTTAAAAATACTAGGGGATATGAAAATAGATTCATTATGGAAAGGGCTCGTTACTTATATTACTTTTTCATTATTTTTTAATGGTATTCAATAGAATTCGATCAATTAGATAAGCTGTTTAAATTTCAGCTTCATAAGTGCATCTAATCGTTAAATATTCAATATTTAACATTGAGCTTCTTTAAAAAGCTTTCGTGACGTCATTCTGCATACATTTACGGTACAGGTCGTCGACGCGGGCGACTTCGAATTTGCTACAGTTCCAGTAGTCTACTATAATCCTTATTTTTTTTTGCTAGCAATGTTTTCAGTTAATCGTGGTTTTATCAAAGCAGATTCAGGAAATTTACCTGAAGGAGATATTTTAAAAACAAAAAAGAGTTTCTTCACCTACCTGATGTGAAAATGAATCATATCAACCCTAAAACTTCGGATAAAAGTAATGTTTTTCATCACGATTTTGTAAATTTCCCTATATCTAGACACCTTTAACTGTCACTCACGTACTTTTACGTTTAACATAAATTTTCATTAAACGTCAGTCTAAATTAAAGTCTGAAATCAAGGCAATAAATCTGTCACATATTCATAAAACGCTTTATCAGCCCTTAGCTATTAGCAGCCCTCGCATCGCTACACTCGTTCTACACGCTACACGCATCTAATTGCCGTGGGGTGCTAAAGCTCATTTTTTGCCCTAGTTACACAATGTACTATATAAGTACAGAAATCCGAGGAATAAAAATAGCTAGGTAAGTAAAAAATAATATTACTTATTATGGAAATCGTCAATAGAAACCTGGCTATATCTCATTTATATTAAAAAAATATGTTGTGGTCAATACATTTTTTCGCTATTTAGAAGATTTTTATCACTTATTTTAAATCAGCATGACAATAAAATATATAATTTAATAATAACACGCGGTTTTTATGCAGAAACGACAAGCGCCTCACGTTTATCTCGACTAACGTCCGACAAGCATATGCAAAGTGACGTCACGCGAAGCTCCGTCCCATTTTAGCGTGGTCCAACTACAGAACACCTTAACTACACAGAAGCGAAAGTCCGTCCAGATTTTATTTGAAAGCGCATGTGCAAGGCTAAGTATTACAATTGTCAATGTCAAATTTAAACTTCCCGCTAGTTTTATTTGTTTTTTTTTGTTTAGAAGTCCATTTTTATTTCTCTCTTCGCAAGTGATTGTTAAATAAATCGAAATCATCTTTATTTTTTTTTGAAATTTTTATTATTCTTGTATTATATATTGATTTACTTTGACTTGTTTAGTCAAATCAATTATTCATTATTTTTGTTGAATAGACCAACGGAGAAACTGGGTGTGTCTTCAGAGGATATTCTTCTAGAATAATTAATAAGAATTTTTTTCAGATTTCTAATAAATGTCAAAAAGTATTTTTTTTTTATTTTTCTGCACCGTAACTGGTAATTTTTCCCAAAAATTCACCCCTTGGGAGGGGTGTTTCTGGTATGTGGGGTGTGTCACACAAATTTTCCAGTCTCGACACCCCGATTTTAGAAATCAGCGACCCAAAAAACATATTTTGGGGTGTTTTTTTGCAATTTTAAGGGTGTTCCGCCCCTTGCTGGTAGTTTTAACCTTCATTTTCGTAATCGGCGACCCCAAAAACATAAGGGATAGGGGGTTTCATGCGGAGTATTTCTACCCCTTTTACCGTTCCTTTAAATGGACTAGTAGGTAACCCATCAATTGACGTAGGGGAGCAACTGTCTCACTTAAATTTTATCATTATTCAAAAAATTAAGACAGAGGAGCAAATGTATAGAGAGAGCAAATGTACGGGGGAGCTGGTAAGCAGGCAAATGAGACTTCTAAAAAATCATGCACCTTTCCAGTTTTGAAACCGGAAGTCCCAGAAACTTGAAACCTGCTTGGGCACATATTCAAACTATGCTGAGTCCATTGCCGTTGTCCGTTTGTCTCTATAAGTTGTGGCTCCTAAGTTATAGCGCGGATGGACAGATGGACGGACAGAGCCATATTATTAGACTTTTTTTAGAAGTCTAAAACTACTGGAAGTATTCTGCGAGATGAAAGTAAAGGAAGAATTAATAGAAAATGGATTAAAGACTCAAAAAGTATCATCAATACGGAACGGCTATAGAGCTGCCTATGGTGGATATGGAAGAAAATAAAAAAAAGGAACTAAACTACATTATTCAAAGAAAATGAACTGGTAGATGAAGATTTTTGCCACGGCCAGTCTACATGTTAAAATGAAGACAGACGTGTGAAATATATAAACCACAGAAGAGGATAAAAACATTAGTTCCAGATATGAAAACGTTAAGCATACAACAGACACCTGAAGTAAGTTACAGAAGATAAAAAAAAACAGGAACAAAAACGATAATAGAAATAATTGAACAAATAAAGAGAAATATTGGATTAAAGAAATGATTCTAACCAAGAGAAGGTAAAAGGAATAACTGTACTGACATACAAAACAATATCATGACTCTGCTTTGCGGATATTTTTAATTAATTTTCCTAAATCATAGAAGAGGATAGAAACATTGAAACATGAAAATATCAAATATCACACAGATGAGACCTAGAATAATTTACAGGATAAAAGGATAAAAAAATTAAAATCAACCAACAATGATGACACGACATCAAAAATAAAGTGATAGGATAACAATAACAACAATAGAATTAATTGAAAAAATAAAGAAATCAATCCCAAAAGAAACGATTCTAATCAAGAGAAGATATTGTTTGATCAGGATCAAAAAACGCACGTCAAAAAGTGAGAGGACCTTATGCTTTTCACAGTTCTCTGTTAAATAATAACGGTTTACCTTTTTCAAGCTCATCGAAAGGGAAAGCAAACGCGTAGAGCTTTAAGTCGACACTGAGGACCTTTCAAAATTTGATAAGGGTGCAGGAGTAAGGTCACCGGCTTTTAATTTATTCCGAGAAAAATAAATTGGAGTTTGGGTCTAATCTGCATGTGTGTGTGTGCGTGTGTTAAGAAATACTCGCTACGAGATTCCAATTATTGTACAACATTTATATGACCGTCTATAAATTTCCTTTGACCGAGTTACTTTGCAACATCGAAGTTTCGGTGTCGTTTGTAATGTGTTCACTTTGGTGTGAAACTCTTTCGTTAACTTCAAGAAATTATCGTCGCAATTCTAGTAATTGGCAGCCGTCACATACTAGATCTTCAAGAATTAATCTGGTTGATTTGATTCCTTCAGTAAAGCTGAAAACGGGAAGTTTGGACAGTACCGCGACTTCAGATAATCCCACAACTTCTTCGTCTTCTATAGAAACGTTTGCAACGCCATTTTCCATTTCACCGACATCAAATTTCTCGTTTCCAACTCCTCGAATTGTATTTCGATTTATATGGAAACCCCTTTGTGGTGATGCCATTCTTTTATACGTCCTTCAACAGCAACTCCTGTAAAAACCCTTTGAATATGTATTTTTTTGATTTTGGGTCTTCCTCTACGAGGCGGTCAATGACGGTACGCTAAACACTATTAATATATATTTTATTAAAAGAAGTCTTAACTATCTAAATCTAGCCTGTGTATTCGCTCTAATCGGCTTTTATTGTAACTTGAAACTTTGATTATTTATCACTTTATAGTGTAGACGTTACAAATGAAAGTTCCAGGTTCGAATCCCGATATATTTTTTTACGAAATAAATGTAAGTTTCCTTTTTTTTAATACACAGGCTAGATTTATATAGACTTCTTTTAATAAAATAAATATAAATAGTGTTTCCGTCGATAGTGTTTTTGTAGATAATAAGAAAAAAATCGCAAAAAACAATCAAAAAACCGAAATCAATTGTAACCATTTAAAAATAAAAAAATTGAATGAACTGAAATAAATCGAAAAAAATCAGAGGAATAAAAAAAAATCGGTTGTGTCGCATCAAAACTTTCCCGACAAGTATCCACGAATACTTTTTGAGATATTTAATGTTATAGTTTCAAATTTTGACATTTTTTATTTTTGACAAGTGACAGCTGGAGAAATAATTTTGACTGTTCTCAATAGAGTTTTTCAATGGCTTTCAAATGACATATTGCAAGTCATCTGTCAATTTTTGATAGTGACACTTCCGTTTGACAGATGTCGTACAAAAAATAACGGGTTCTTTCGACGGGTAACCCAAATCCATATACCAAATTTCAGCTCAATCGGATTAAACATGTGGCCTCTATCGTGGAAGAATACACACAGATAGACTGACAGACAAACAGACAAACTTAATAAGAAAAAATCGCAAAAAATCGCAAAAAAAATCGCAAAAAAAAGCAAAAAAAATCGAAAAAAATAACCAACAAACTGAAAACCATTGTAAGCATCTAAATATTTTTTAAAAAAATGAAAAAAAATCGAATGAATTGAAATAAATCGAAAAAATCAGAGGAATAATATAAAACGAGAAAAATCAGAAAATAAAAGAAATGAAAAAATACAGAACAATGAGAAAAAATGAAGAAAAATTAGAAAAAAATCCGAACAAAACATAAAAATTTTTTTGAAAAAATCAGAAAGAATGAAAAAGAAGAAGGTGAAAGAAGTTTAAAAAATCGAAATAAAATCCCAAACAAAAAAATTTCAAAAAACCAAAAAAAGATCACAAAAACTTGCACATGCAAATGAGCAATAAATAAACGCAAAAGTGGTAAAACATTGCAAAAAACAACTAAAAATCGGAAAACAATTGTAATCATCTAATAAACAATTTAAAAAAATAAAAAAATCAAGAAGATTTGAAATAAATCTAAAAAAATCAGAGGTATATCAAAAAATTGAAATGATTAGAAAAAATAATCAGAAAAAACAAAAAATAGGAAAATATAAACAACAATAGGGAAAATGGGAAAAAATAGAAAAAACATGAAAACATAATATAAAAATAGGAAAATAGATAAATATTGCCAAAAATAGGAAAACGGGTAAAATTAAAATAAAACAATAAAAAATAGGAAAAACAGGAAAAATGGGAAAAAATAAAGTAAAATATGAAAAACTAGGTAAACTTCCAAACTTAATAAATTGCAATATGGTAGAAAATAGTTACAAAGCACTTTTCTTGGAAATTATTGAATTTGAATTTCCTCATTGATTTTTGTTTTATTGTAGCTTCAGATAATTACGCAACTTCTTTGTAATCCATGGAAACTTCCTTAACTTCTTGCGCCATTTTTCAATTCACTGGTGTAATAATCTTCAAATTTCTCGTATTCAACTCCTCAAATTTCTTTATGAGGTTTATGTAAACGATGAGAAATTCCCCGTTGTAGGTGACGCGATTTGTTGGTATATCCTTCAACACCAACTCCCTTTTGGAACCATTTGAAAATTCTTTTTCTAGATTTTTTTGGCTCTATTTCATAATATTTATGCTTGTCGTAACCATTTGCAGTACTTTCTACAACTTGGAACCGTTATAAACTCCCACAACTTGTAATAACTTCACTTTTCTTTGCGTTCATAACTCCTTCACTAAAACTCCCTATTTTTTAGCTTTCTTAGTAACTTTCAGATTGTTATTGGCGAAATTTTGACCTGGTGGATGGAGGAGTTGCCGGTGCAAGGGTGGCGATCGAAATGATCGCTCAAATGGAAGGAGTTGCGAGTAGCGATGACAGTCAAACAATTGTTTTAAGTGACTTTCGAGGAGTTGGTAGTTGGTTTTATGTTCTAATTTCATTATCCGGAAGGTTAAGAAATAATGGAATATTTAAGTTGAAGAGAAGTTAGTAAAAAATGTCAAAAATATGTTAAAAGTAAAAAAAATTAAAAGATCACTATAATTTTCATATTATTAACAACATCCTTATCAGGATTAAAATTTTCTAGTAATTAGTGCATTGAATTAGCACTCATTACATAATTATTGATTATTAAACCTTTTTCTAAACTAGGTAGAACTTTATTTTAGGAAACATTTAATTTTTAATTTGTATTTAATTATCCCAATAATTTTTTACTAATTAGATGATTATTAATTGATTTTTGAATCATTTTCTAAAGATTGGGGAAGAGTATTTTTATTTAAGAAAAAGAAGCAGTAAATTTTTAATTAATGTATTTAATTAGCTTTTAATTATCTGACTATATTTACACATACAGGGTGTTTAAAACTTTAAATTGTTTTGAATAGACATAAAAAAGTCTCCTTAAAATTTTTTGAAAGTTACCAGACTAATGTATATAGTTTTATATTTGTGTTGTATATCAACGTGATCCCCCTATACAATAAAACTTGACCCACTTCGAATAATAATATTGAAAAAAAAAATAATGAAACTGCATTAAATTATATTATATTAAAACGTTATTTTCGAAGTGGTGCTCAAGGTGTCGCGCTAAATGCACTCTCTCGTTCAAATTCAATTTTAGACCGGAGTTCACGTAAACGATTTTAAAGGACGACAATTACGTATATTCAAATTTTATTTATTATATATAATAAGTGCCAACATTATCAATATTAATACCAAAAAGTAAGATCAAAAGAATACATAGTGTTAAAATTGAGTAAATAACGGAATTTACCAATTGCACTTATTGACCTGGAAGTTTTTTAAGTACAATATTTTGGTAATTTTTTGTTAAGAAAATACTTTTTTAAAGGAAACCTAAAATTTACCATTTTAGATATTTAGTTACTTAATTTGAAAAATAGGAACAAAATAGACAAACAGAAAAAATATAGTTAAGAAACGCAAAAACGGTAAAAATCGCAAAAAACAAAAAAAAGGAGCAGAAACACAAGAAATAGAAAAATATTGCAAAAATTTCAAAGAAAATCGTAAAAAACCCAAAAAAATCACAATTAAAAAATGAAACAAAAACCGCAGAAAATGGCAAAAAAATTTCAAAAAAACGGGAAAAAAAATCACAAATAATCGGAAAAAAATCTCATAAAAAGACCATAAAACCGAAAACAATTGTAACCATATAAGATTTAAAAAAAAAAATATAAAAAAATTTGAAAGAATTGGAATAAATAAATAAAAATCAGAGGAATAAAAAAAAATAAGAAAAATAATCAGAAATCAAAAGAAATAAAAAATAACCGAAAAATAAGAAAAAATGAGGAAATAAGCAAAAAATTAGAACAAAACACAAAAAAAAAATAAAAAAACCAAAAAGATTAAAAAGAAAAAAAAATTGAACGATTTGAAATAAATCGAAAATAATTAAAAAAAATCTTAAACAAAAAAGGTAAATAAAATGTAAAAAATCGAAACAAAATCACAAGAAAATGGCAAAGCAAATACCAGAAAATAGCAAAAAAATCATAAAAAATTGCAAATGCCCAAAAAATCGGAAAAATTGCAAAAAATCGCAAAAAATGGTAAAATATCGCAAAAAATCGGAAACGATTGTAAAAAATTTTTAAAAAAAAATGAAAAAATTCGGGTTTAAATAAATAAAAAAAAATTAGAAAACAAAACAATATAAAGAAAGAGAAAAAAAATTGGAATGAGAAAAACGAGGAAATATTAGAAACAATAAAAAGATCAGAAAAAAAATAGGGAACTATAAACTAAAATACGAAAAATGGAAAAAAAATAGAAAAAAAACATGAAAAATAGGAAAAAAAATGAAAAAGTAGAAAAAAATGGGAAAATAATATGGGTAAAAATAGAAAAATGGGTAAAATAAAAAAAACAATAAAAAATAGGAAAAAAGGAGAAAATGGGAACAAATGAAAAAATATGTATATGCAAAAACCACCAATAACTTAAAAAGTGGAAAAAGAAAAAAATTTCTTTCATCAGGATATGGTAGAAAATATTTAATTTTCCAAAACACTTTTCTTGGAAATCCGATACTATTGATTGAAAATTATACCTGAAAAATATATACAAAATTTTATTCCAACGATAAAAACCGCATTTTCCTATCCTGTTTAATTTCCAGGAAAATCACATGTATCTAAAGCACGTCAAACATTTTAAAAATTTCAATGCACACAAATTCAGGCAACATTATCTAAATGATTTCTAGATAACTATCGAAATCTATTATTTTTTTATAAAACGATCGATTCCTACGATCTTGGATTGCTTTAAGAAAAATAAAGAAAATATAAATCAGAGCTCCGAAAATCGTTTTTTATAACATCCAAGGAATTCGCTGTCTAAACATTTAGAGTCTTTTATTAATTATTATTAAATATACTAAATTTAAAATAGACGCGTTTACAGGACCGGACTAAAAAAATATATCTTAATGAAATTCAAACGTTTTAACGGTTTTATGATTGGAATTTAATATTTAAATAAGATTATTCAAAATTTACAAAATGGGAATGCTTAGACTGCAAGTAAAAATTACATAACGTGTTGGATTTTAATAAATAATAAACAAGCGTTGGATAGAATTTTGCAACATTGAAATATTGCAGCATCGAAAAGTTACTGGGCCGATTAGTTGTTGGACAGTGGCGGATACTGGAAAAACTCAAGGGTGGTGGGGACGCAAAAGACATCTGATTAAACATACATACAAGACAATGCCATTAAAAAAATCTTTTGTTTTACTATAAAACAAGATAATTTTATAATATGAAAAAGTAACATTTGTGGTTCTCTTTTCTCTTCATTAAATGATGAATTCTATCCGCCTGTTCTTAGTGCAAATTGGTTAATTACATAGTCGATAGGACAATCAATGTTAAAGTGAGTGTGCAACAAAGTTAAGTCATTAAGTCGATTCTCCGTCTTTCTACTGTAGCAATATATACAGGTAGACAAGCATTTTGTATAGCGTGTGCAAAAGTAGGATAGTGAGTTCCAGAACACGTTTGCAGCACAGAATCAAGATCATTAGGGCGTTTATGTTTGTTTGCTTGTATTGAAGAATCTTTCCCATTAATGTCTTTTTAATCAGAAAGGGTGATTCTTGCAAGAACGGTAATTCAGTTAATGTACGTTAATGTTAAAGTACGTTCTCTCATGTCAGTGGTAATATGGTCTAATGTTGGAATAAAAACGTTTATTTTATATGTGATAGCATCATCATTATGATCGTAGTTTTCCCTGTGTCTATAAGACGAGAAACACTCATCTCCATAACTACCTTCGCCTCTTCAATAATACTAACAAACTGGCTATCAGCATTATCTTTCATGCCGTGGTACACCTTGAACGTCGAATCTTAATTTCCATAATGTCACTCAGTGTAATCTACGTGATAATAAACTTGCAATTAGAGAGAGCTCAAAGGAGAATATTGGCTTTGGCAGCTGTTGTTCTGTCCCTCCAACAATGTTTTTCTTTAAGAACTTTCCACACCGTTCCGAAATAACCCATCTCGTTTGACAATGTGACTGCAGCAAGTGTTTTAAGTGACTCTTCAATATTAGACGTTGTAATGAACGATAGTACCAAGTGCGTTTCTCACACATGTAACTTTACTACGAGAGAAAATGAGGTTGAGCAGATGACTTCTACAGAGTGCTACTTGATAGTTTTCTTTTTTATAGTAGTTACAGCTATACTTTCAATTTTGATATATTAACTAAGCAACCATCACAGCCTTTACAATACAGTTCTCCAGAGACAGAGAAAGGCTTTCCATTCTCCTTAGAATCGTAGTACCCAATACCTCACTAGTAATGCTACGCTCTTGACACCGTTCATAGAGTTCAACGTCACTGTTTCTACTACAATCATTATCTTTATGGATGTCAATGAACATATGTGCCCCGCCACTGTTGTTGGATCGATAATTGCCCGTTAGAACGTTGTTGGATCGAAATATTATTGGACCGAACGTCGGGCGTTCGAAACATTGTCCGTTCAAATGCTTATTGGGTCGAAATATCGTTGGGTCCAAAAATAAAGAGGGGGGGAGGTATTTCCAACGGCTGAAGTCTTAACTTCACACAGTGCTTTTACATTTTATTGCAATTAAATTATTATTTAAAAATCTGCAACATTTTTTTTGAGAAAATGACATTAATGAAAATTTAAATTTATTCAATCATTACCAAAATTAACGCAGGTGTTCAAATTCTAAAAAATCTTTTATCTTTTTTACAATTGCGTTAAATTCTATTAGTAATTATCTTATAATTTTTATTTTGTTATTTTATTTGCAAGTTTGATTAAAAATTAAATATAAATTTTTCTAAATTTAATGTGTCATTTTCTCAAAAAAAAAATCGGTTGTGTCGCCCCAAATCTTTCCCGACGAGTATCCATGAATACTTTTTCAGATATTTAATGTTAAAGTTTGAACTTTTGACATTTTTTTATTTTTGACAGGTGGCAGTTGGAGAAATAATTTTGACTGTTCTGAATTGAGTTTATCAAGGGATTTCAGATGACATATTGCAAATCGAATTCCTTGACATATTGTGATTTATCATTTTTTTGATACTGATACTTTCGTTTGACAGATGTTGTACAAAAACTAAAGGATTCTTCCGACGGGTAACCCAAAGCCATATACCAAATTTCAGCTCATTCGGATTAATACTTTTTCAGATATTTAACGCTGAAATTTAAAATTTTGACATTTTTTTATTTTGATAGGTGACAGTTGAAGAAATAATTTTGACTGTTCTAAATAGAGTTTTTCAAGAGCTTTCAAATGACATATTGCATATCCAATTCTGTGATATATTGCATCTGTCATTTTTTGATAGTGATAATTCCGTTTGACAGATATCTTACAAAAACTAATGGGTTCTTCCGACGGTTAAGCCAAACCTCGATACCAAATTTCAGCTCTATCAGTTTAAACGTGTGGTCTCTATCGTGGAAGAATACACACAGACAGACTGACAGACAGACAGACAGACAGACTTCCATCTGAAAATGGTCGTCTCAGGGGTCCCGAAAATGGATACTTTCCCTTCTAGGAGGTAGGTCGGGAAAGAAAAAAATAAATATTATGTACCATACCAAATTTTTTATATCACCGTTTAAAACAAATAGACTAGGGCCAAACCATCCATGTACCCTCTCTTAATTTTTCTACCAAACGATGTTTCAGTGCAGCTACAATTCGATCCAACAATATTTCGTTCGACCCAACGATATTTCGATGTAGCAATATTTCGACCCAACGATATTTCGACTCAGTAAGCTTTCGAATGGACAATGTTTCGAACGAGCGACTATCGGCCTAATAATATTTCGATTCAACAACTTTCGAACAGGCCATTTTCGATCCAACAGCTATTCGGCACAGTAATTTTTCCATTCTGCAAAATTCGAATCAGCAAGGATCATTCAAATTAAGTAGTAGAAATTCCACATCGAGGACAATGCCTGGCTACTCCGCATACTTTTAAGTTCATACCAAACAAAATAAATGTAACTAACAGGTCAGCAGTTAGCATTTTGTATATTCAAGATTTATATTTTTCGATCAAGTTAAAAAAAAACTGTTTTTGTTTGAGACAGTCCTGTATAAAACGTGTAATGCTGTTAAAACACTTGTTGGTTTCGGAACGATTTCGTGTATAAAATTAAACTGTTTCTATGTAAAGTCAGCTGACGAAACAAGACCATTAATTTAATAAAGCAAACCGAACCACGAAATCCCAAAAATTATTACTTCAAGCAAAACGTACTAAAACATGGTCGTAATATTCGTATTATTTTAATTTGATTAGTTGAGAATTACAATTTGTACGGTGATTTATTAAAAGTAATTAGATTTTATGTATCTAAATAACCGTTCTCTCAAAACTTCTCCACCCCACTCATTTAAAGTAATAAAAGGAGAAACTTTACATTTTTATAGATTTATTTATACTATATCTATCTTACTCTATAGCAATTGCTTTGTCTAACTTATAAACGATAAAAAAAAACAGTACAAATATTCGCGAATTAAATAAACACTAAAAAAGCTGCAGATTTTTCTACAAAATTTCTTTTCCGGGATTGGAAATATATTTTTGACCTTTTAACTTTGGTCATTTTTGGACTTTTTTTAAAAATTTGATCTTGTAATATATTTTTGACCATTTTTAACTTTTTACTTAACATATTTTTGACTGTTTTCAAATTCTTGATCTTTTTCAAAATTTTGATCATTTTCTTTTTGATGCCCACCCTGTACCATTAGTTGGGCTGAAAGTTTTACTTTTGAAGAAGTAAGCTTGATAAAATTGGAAAATTAATATAAAAAATATACTGGATGTTGTCAATAATGTGTACATTTTAATTATTAAATTACTGTTTATTTTGCTCACCCTGTACTATTAATTAGAAAGAAAATTTTATTTTCAAGAAACTTTTCCAAATCCAAGAAGTTTTATTAAGTTGGAAAATTAATATTAAAAATATACGTAAATAATGATTATAAAATAACTTAATAGTTTACACACTCTATACTATTAATTTTTCAAAATTTTGATCTATTCCAAATTTTTGAATTTTAAATGTTTTTGCTTTTCAATTTTTTTGCTCTTTTCAAATATTAGATGTTTTTCAAATTTTTACATTTAACATTTTTGATCTTTTTAATTTTCAACATATTTTTGACCTTTTTGACAATTTTGACCTTTTTTCAAAATTTTTATCTATTCCAAATTTTTGAAATTTTTACAATTACCTTTTTGATATTTTTAATTTTTTTACTTTTAACATATTTGTGACCTTTTTCAAAATTTTTATATTTTTCAATTTTTTTGCTTTTTTCAAATCTTTAAAATTTATAAAATTGGAAAATAAATATTAAAAATATACAGGATGTTGTCAAGAATTCGTAAGTTAAGATTATAAAATAACTTAAAAAGCTTTTAAATGCAATAAGCTTTATAAACTGGAAAAATAAATATAAAAAATCTACAGGATGTTGTCATGAATATGTAAATTTTAATTAGGTTTGCTCACCCTGTACTATTAATTTGACAGCAACTTTTACTTTTGATATAAGTTTCCATATCCAATAAGCTTTATAAAATTGTAAAATAAGTATTAAAATATACAGGATGTTGTCAAGAATACGTAAATTATGATTATAAAATAACTTAATAGTTCGCACACCCTGTACTATTAATTTGGTACAAAATTTTACTTTTATTAAAAGTTTCAAAATCCAACAAGGTGAATAAAATTGGACAACAGATATCAAAAATATACAGGATGTTGTCAATAATATGTAAAGTTTAATTATAAAATTAGTCTTTAGTTTGCACACCGTGTACTATTAATTTGGCAGAAAATTTTATTCTAGTTAAAAGTTTCTAAATCCAATAAGATCAATATAATTAAATAACATATATCAAAAATTTACAGGATGTTGTCAAGAATACGTAAATTATGATTATAAAATAACTAAAAATAGTTTGCACACCCTGTACTATTAATTTGGCAGAAAATTTTACTTTTGATATAAGTTTCTAAATCCAATAAAGCTAATAAAATTAGACAACACATATCAAAAATATACAGGATGTTGTCAAAAAATATAAATAACTATAAAATTACTCTTTACTTTGCTGACCCTGTAGTATTAATTTGGCAGAAAATTTTACTTGTGATTAAAGTTTTTAAATGCACTGAGTTTTATAAATTAGAAAAATAAATATAAAAATCTACAGGATGTTGTCAAGAATATGTAAATTATAATTATAAAATAACCTTTTAGTTTGCTCACCCTGTACTACTAATCTAACAGAAAATTTTGCTTCTGAAAAAAAAATTTTTAAATGCAATATATTTATAAAATTGGAAAATAAATATAAAAAATATACAGGATGTCATCAAGAAAACGCAAATTATGATTATAAAATTACTCTTTAGTTTACTCACTCTGTACTATTAATTTGACAAAAAATTTGCTGTTGATAAAAGTTTCCAAATCCAATAAACTTTATAAAATTAAAAAATAACTAATTTTAGTAATGGGTGGATTCACTATAAACTGCATTTATACAAAATGTCCTTTTTTAATCAGAATTAATTAAATTTTGGCGTCATCCTGTATATTTTTTAAATTTGTTCTCTAATTTTATAAAACTTAATATTAGATTTGAAACTTTTATAGAGAGTGAAATTTTTTGTCAAATTAATATTACAGGGTGTGCATACTAAATAGTTATTTTATATATTATTTCGGTATTATCCTGTATATTTTTAATACATGTTTTCAATTTTTATAAACTTTATCACATTTAAAAACTTTTATTACGAGTAAAATTTTTTGTCAAATTAATAGTACAGGGTGAGCATACTAAAGAGTTGTTTTATATATTATTTCGGTATTATCCTGTATATTTTTAATATATGTTTTCGATTTTTATAAACTTTATCACATTTAAAAACTTTTATTAAGAGTAAAATTTTTTGTAAAATTAATATTACAGGGTGATACTAAAGAGTTATTTTATATATTATTTCGGTATTATCCTGTATATTTCTAATATATGTTTTCAATTTTTATAAACTTTATCACATTTAAAAACTTTTATTAAGAGTAAAATTTTTTGTAAAATTAATATTACAGGGTGATACTAAAGAGTTATTTTATATATTATTTCGGTATTATCCTGTATATTTCTAATATATGTTTTCGAATTTTATATACATTATCAGATTTAGAGACTTTTATGAGGAGTAGAATTTTTTGTAAAATTAATATTACAGGGTGTGCACACTAAATATTTATTTTATATATTATCCAGTATATTTTCACTATATTTTTCGAATTTTATAAATATTATCAAATTTGGAAACATTTATTAAGAGTAAATTTTTTTTTCAAATTAATATTACAGGGTGTAAAATTGATCAAAAGTAACACTTAAAATAATCTCGTTAAAATAAGTGACCGCCAGGAATTTTTTTAATTTTTACTAAACTTTTAGGTAAACCAAAAAAAATTTTTATAGTCAACACTTCTTTATTATTATTATTTCTATATTATATGTAATAATAGTGTTTATGTCATTTTTTGTATAAATGCATTAACTTTGTATAAAAAATAGACATGGACATGGAAATTTAAACAATTATAAATAAATTATCCATAATCCAAAAAAAATAAATAAAAATATAACAAATAATCTAATAAATGATAAATTTCACTAAATGCAATTCACTAACAACAAACCAATCGATACAGAACTACAAAAATAGCCTTAGATTAATCCTTAAGTGCTCAAGAGCAAAATACTAACTCGTCAAATCAATTTTTCATTTTTAAGTAAAGTTTATTCTATGATCTAATATTTATCTATATTTTCCAGTCTTAACTCTCGCTACATATCTGTTGCCAAATGTGATATTTTTATTCGCCCAAACCGCACTCTTAACTCTGTCTCCGCAGTCTGAACCGATCTCAGCTCGAGAACTCGCGCTATTTAAAAAAAAAACAGTTTTTAATAGAAAAAAATTATGTCGCTGAAGTACCACCCTCGAGGGTGTAACGTATGGACGGTTACATTTCTAATAAATAAATTGTGACAATGAGTGCAAAAATAAATCCAAGACTTGATATTAAATTTTTGGAAACCTACGCTCGAGCCCGTATTGCCAAGTAGTTTCATTTTTAGACCATTTCATAGCGCATTGTTGGGTTATATATTTAATTGAAGAAGATTATAAATTCGGTACAAGAATATTTTGAAAAAGTGCCAAAGGAATTTTATTTCGCGTGGACAGTCTTTCAAATGATTTGTGAACATAGTGTCAGTATTCTAATTAAGCTAAACCATGTCTGAGAAAAAGTTAAAATCGCTCGGTAGAAGTGCCAGTACCGAATCCACCGATTATTCCATCACCATGGGTAAATCAGTACGAAAAAGGAGTGTCAAGAAGGCCAAACCAAAAGAACGATGGTTACTAACAAGGAAAACTTGGAGATACATGGCGGACGCTGGCCGCAAACTAATCCCAGATGGAGCTCAAAACCGACCAGAAGATATCCCAAAAATCGAAGCGTATTTCCAAGAAGTCTGTAAAAAAGAACCTAGATTCCTATTATGGAGAAAAAACTCATACCCAGGTGCTATTGGATTTAGAAATAAGAAAAAAAGAGTTTCCCGTAAAGGAGGTAGCTGTAGAAATGCTGTATCAGCAGATGAAGTCAGTTTAGGTAAACCAGATAAACCTTCAAGACCCACTCATTTAGCTATAGAACCTACCACTTCAGGTAAATTCGATGTACGACGAATGAAAGAAGAATTCCTAACCCGGAACGGTACACCAAGTGGCTATTCAAGCTATGATCAAAAAATGAGCTCACCTGAACAATCAGAAGAAACTACAGATACAGAAGATAAACAATTAATAAGAATGTTAGAAACGTATCTGTCTCTAGATAAAGAAGACGCAATTACAGAAAAATCAAAAGCTGATTTTAATTATCAAGATTTAGTAGACAAACTACAAAGCCATCTTACTTTTCACGGTGGTACTCATTCTACTTCTCATTCTCCTCATTTACCTTCACAACATGTACATTTCGAAGGTGACCACGTACAAAGAAGTCTTTTAGATACACTCAGTAGGTACTATAGCCAATCTAGTAATAGAGATAAAATTATATCTGATCTATTAACCGATCGGAGATCGTTAGAAAAATTATATTTCGAGTTAAGAAAAACTAAAGGATTTAGGGGTAGTAGAGGTGGTACTGGGTATACTACGAATTACGCTTATGGACCGCAAAGAAGTAATTACGAAAATCCGTCTAATTATCATGATAATTTAGGTAGTAAGTATAAAGATAATTTAAAGAAAACAAAAAGCAGGTTTGTAAAGGAGAGTCACCAATCTAAACATCCTCCACCTTTAATTGAAGTAGAATCTGCAACGCAAGAAATAACTTATCATAATTGGGGTACTCAAACGATACCAATACCAGAATCCGTTTTGCTAAAAGTTGAAGAAGAATATA
Organism: Neocrepidodera transversa; assembly: GCA_963243735.1. Lineage (NCBI taxonomy): Eukaryota > Metazoa > Arthropoda > Insecta > Coleoptera > Chrysomelidae > Neocrepidodera > Neocrepidodera transversa. The sequence goes on from OY725344.1 coordinate 9,373,356, forward strand.
AAAAGCAACAAGAATTAGAAGAACCGTCATTTAAAGAAGGTAAAACATTTCGGAGAAGAAGTAGTGTTGATAATGTTGATATTTCACAATCAGTAAGTGATACAATTAAAAGATATTTAAGAATGGCTCGTAAAAAAAGTGTTGATGCGGATAAAGTTGATAGCTATAAAAGAGTGAATTACGATAGGAATTTACGGAATATCAAAGCTAAAGGTGAAATAACTAAACCAGGAGACGATGACGGTTTAAATAAAGGTTGTCAAACTAACGACGACTGGATTCTAACTTACCGCGATTTAAAATTCGCGGATTTATTCGACGTTTCGGATGTAGAAAGTCGTTTCTCGAGCTCGCGTAGCTCCATGGACATTGGGGTGGGAGAAGATGGTGCTAAATCTCTACCATCTTCTCCACCCTCGGTGAAAAGTGGGCAATCTTTTTTAAGCCATTTATTGCACGGTAAAAGTGATAAACATGATAAATGTGACAAGTCTTCTTCTTCTTCAGCAGTGTCTTCCGGTGCCACCATGCAGAAGAGCAAGTCTTCTTCGAGCGTTATGCACCATGGTAGTAGGCTGATGGCGAAGAAGATCTTCAGATCGAGGTCGAAAAGTCAGACTAGGTCGTCGCATCTTTGTAGTTGGACACCTCAGGTAAGAATTTTTACTTTTTCTTGGCTAATTTTAGTGATTTAATTAATAAACAACTATAAAAGTTATAAACAATAAATTTCAAAAAATGTTTTTAACAGGAAGAAATTTCCAAAAATAATCAATGAAAAAACTTTTTTGGGGCAGAATTTTTTCCTTTACATGTCTAGAGGGTAAAATATTTTTTTAATTTTTTCCTCTATATATAGCATTAAATTATAAATATTAATAATAAAGATAGAGTTCCAGGAGTCAGACCATTTTTTTGTAAAATTCTTCCTCTTTAAGAATCTTTTTTTAAATTTTTGCTAACGCTTTTAGTTTTTAAAATATTTGCAAACAAACTGAACCTTTATTATTTTGGAATATTTATTTGTTTATAACTTTTGAATTAAATTAAAAATATTAATAATACTGATAGATTTTCAAGAGTTCTTCTCTTTAAAATTTTTTTTCTAAATATTCTCTAACAATTTTTGTTTTCGAGATATCTGCAAAAAATTGGACCCATTTTTTTTTTTGGTATTCTAACTTTTGTATATTTTTTTATACATCATTTCAAATCAAATGAGCTATGGATCATATTTTACTTTAATTACATATTTTTAAACTTGTAAATTAGACTATAAAAGAGTTATAGGCTTTTAAGTTAAAAAATAACAAACGTTAAATGTTTGTTGTAACTATTTAATATTTTTTATGACAAGATTTTAATAACAACAATAAAAATTTAGTTGTTTTTTATAAAATTTTTATGGGGTTGTTTTTTGTTTTTCATTTTTAGTATAAATTAAAAACCAAATTTCTGTTTGTTGAAGTAAAATTGATCAAAAAAATATATTTTTCTGTTTTTATTACAAAATTTTCATTTTTAGTTTTATATTGGAGAAATTAAAAAGTAAATCTTAAATGTTCATTATTTTTCTTTTAAAATTTTGACATAGAAAATATATAAAAAATTGCAATTTATTTTACTTTAAATTAGGTATAAAATATAATCAATTAAAAAAAAATTAGTATTCCTCATCAAAATCTAAAAAATACTGATTTTTGTTTTTAAATTTTGACTTTACTCTGTATAATTAATTAACAAAAATTCTAGAAATTTGTGATTATAAAGAGGAGAAAATTTACTACATCACAAAAAATTTTCAATTCATACAATAACTAGATTTTCATAT